>CM018046.1:51799125-52197377 GCA_008638375.1 Nyssa sinensis
GAGAGAGAGAGAGAGAGAGAGAGAGAGAGAGAGAGAGAGATGCATTTGCAAGATGGTGGAAGGATGATTAAGGTAGTACACCTCAGAGAGACATGATGGCATTGATGGAATGATTTGGCAACCTTATTATTTTATTTTATTTTTTTGAGAAAAGCAATGATGATATTATTATTGAGAAAGATCAGACTAAGGATTCTTACAACGACGGAAACCCACTAAGGTGGGTGAAAATAGAGGAAAATAATGGTGTTGGTCTAACTGCAAATAGTTGAGATTGGACCTTGTTAAGTTTTCTCGAGGGGATAGAGAGAGAAGTGTTACCCAAAGAATGCATGAGCCTTTATGAGTTTTTTTTTTTCCATTTCAGAAACTACAAAATCAGCACGAATTGTTTTGAATGTATTGATTATATATAATATATATACCCCTCAATGCATATATATCTCACATTGTGTAATGTATGTACAGAGGCCACACCAAAGGCAATTCTGAACTTGATGAACATGAGAGGACTGACTCTTTTTCAGATGAAGAGCCATCTACAGGTTTATTACTAATTACTCTTGTTATACTTGAATCCATTAATTCTAGCATATATTTTGGCCGTTTAAATCCAGATTTTAAGAGTTTCAAAGCCAAATTAAAGCGACTTTCTTTCACAATTTGCTCATCATGATCCTCTATCAATTTTGTTACAGAAGTTCAGACGAGGTAAGCCTCTTGGGAAGCTCAGACTATGGACTGAAGGACACAAAATGGGTAGGTTTCAGTTCAATCTCTTGTCTTCATGCTTGTTCCTATTATGAAATATACAAACATACATCTGTGTGTGTGTGTATATATATATATATATATGTGGAGAAAGAAAACAAATCACTTTAAATGAACCAGAAAACTGAATAACCTAAATCATAAATTTTTTTATAAAAAAAGAAGTTGATTGAAATGGATGAACTGAATATCAAAATCAGTTTGAAACTGGAGTATTATTAATTTTTGGCATTTTTGCAAACAAAAAATACTTATCTTTTTCAAAATTTATATGATATATTGATGCGATAAACACACGCTATATTATTAAATAAAGAACGTAGAGATTTCAATGAAAGCAGAGATTTTTAAAAATGTTTCTGTTGAAACAAATAAATTCTAATAAGAAATTCTGAAATTGGAATTGACTATACATTATAGAAAGAAATTATGGAGGACATGAATTTCTAAGTTTGAAAGAGAATTTTGGATAAAGTTAATGTAAATTTAATTAGGAGTGGTGATTAACTAAATCTTATATATATATATATATATATATATATCCCATCCCAACCCAAATCCCCTCCAAACCGAAAAAAATTAGTTGGAGAGAGGAAAATGCAGAAAGTTGAAACTTTTAAGCTATGTCTGATTTAGCTTGTTCATCGCATTTAATGTATTTTGGGGAGTTTATTAAATACTTAAGATAATAAATATTGATAATGTATTATTAAGTCATGTAATTAATGTGATATAGTGAGACTCTATCATGTCACTATCACGTTATTTGAGATAAAATTTTGAGAAATGTAGCATTACACAAATACTTAATTGATAATTATAGACTATTTGAGATAAAATTTCAAACCACTCTTATTAACCACAACTTTTTTATTAAGTGTGGCTTGAGTTAAGTTAAAAAATTTAACTTTATCCATTAAATTAGTTTGCCCTTATTTAATAGCTTTTAAATATTTTTTTAACATTTCATTCAAATATTCAATTACTTAATTCAAATAACATTTTTTTTTACAATTACTTAATTCAAATAACATTTTTTTTCACAGTTTAACCAAACGAGCACTAAGTCTCATTATTCATCATTATATATGTATACATTACACACAGACAGATATATATATATATATATATATACATATATATTAGATGAGTAACCTGTGAGTGTCTTCACATTTAAGCTGACCTTTTTTTCCAGGCGACCAGAAAAAAGCAACCTCTGCTAAAACATCTTCAACGAATGAGTAAGATAAAAGTCCAATTCACTTGCATGATCTCACTGGTTTCATTTTCTACAGTGTCGTCATGCTAACAGCTCCAACCTTTTTTCCTTCTCTTTTCTTTTCCTTTGCCTCTTCCTCTTTCTTTGGAATATGAAAGAAAACTGCATCCGCAAGCTGAGGTAAGTTTCCTTTCCAGACTTTTAACGCTGTTATGTTTAGTTTTAAAAACATAGTTGAAAAATGGCAACCGAGAATGCGTTTGAACTGCAGCTTGATGATGAAGATAATGCAAGCACAATGGGACTAGACCTTACTTTAGGGACTGAGGAGCTACAGCTACTGCCACTCTGTCCAACCTCCATCCCTAGCCAAAAGGAATCATACCCTACTCATCTTGCAACTGAGGCAATCAAAATGCATGTTTTCCTTCAAGAGAAAAAAGAAGATGGCACCTTTGATCTTCGAAAGATTGCTTATTCTTCAATTGAAGAGTACCTGACTGTGCTTGGGCAGTCCACGAGTTTGGCTCCGGATGATTTCCCAGCATTTGGTGGAGGGAATTCGGAGGAGGACCCTGCAGCAACCTATTTGAATTTGGATGGCATGGAAGCAGGCACCCAAGATGACACCCTCGCCTGTGACAACCCCTAGTACTAGTTCAGAACTCGGGATTCTCACCCTCCATGAAAGATCAAATAAGCTCAGTGCTACTTGGTTGTCGTGATCCACATGTGTTTCCTCCTTGCATGAAAATGCTGAACTCATCTTGCCTTCTCTAAGACTATGAAATAAATATAAAACTTTTGCCCTGTTTATGAGTTTTCAGCATTAATTTTCTTTCATTCTCTCTCTCTCTACTTGTTATGTTTCCTCATTTCTCAAATCACTGATTTAAAAAATCTTTTGTTCTATCATATTTCTCTCCATTTCCACCATTTTTTTCTTACTTCTCTCTCTATATCTAAACTTTCTCCATATTTATGCATGTAAAATAACATAAGTCATTTGGATACACCCTAGATGCTTATTGGTACCATTTTATCTTCATGCTCATATAGCATTCTACCAGAAAATTGTTATGTTGACTCACTATACCTTGACCATATAGCAACCAGGCTGAGAAGGAATGTCTTGTTTGTTTGTCTTAATTTTCCACCACTACACCAGAATATCATCTGTTAATCTGCGGTCAACCATATAGCATTATCAAATGCAGCAGGTAAAGTTAGTTTCCCTAACACATTCTTGACAAGAATCCTGAGCAGATCCCAAATGGTTGGAATGATACCATGTGTAATTCAAGAGGGAATGCACAACAAAATGTTAACTCGATGCTTGCCCCTATGGCTCAGGAAAATTTACAACCTCGTGAGAATTACTGCATTCATTAACCTCTCACCATGATCGAAAAGAAGGGATGCACAGAGATTCCCACCTGAGTGGAAACGAATCCCTGAATGTTATGAGGGAAAAAAGGAAGAAAAAAGAAGAAGAAAAAAGAACCACAAATAGGAGAAATTATATGTATAACCTGCCGTACTTCCTTCTTTTGCTCCCAGCAAACGGGAAATTGTTCATTCAACAATTTAGTAGATATGATATGCTTCACACTTCACTTCTTAATTCTAAAATGACACTGCCGAGCCATCAAATCTTGATGGCTAGCACATGGGTGCATGCCAACAAAACGTTATGCACACTCCTTGAATAATGCCATAACAAATACATTGACAGTAGTTTTGAAATGAATCGACATTAATACAGCAAATAAAAGGGCTGCAGCAAATAGTCAAGAAACAATAATACTCGTTTAAACTACCTTTCTTTTCCATGATAAAGGGAAAGAGATTACAGAGAAAGTTCAATCACTTAAAACTAGTTTTTTTGTGCATAAACATGCCAAGCAAAAAAATGGAAAAATAAAAAAGACGAAGAATTGCATAACACAATGAGAATGAGACAGCTAAATCCGAACTTTAATACTATTGAAATATCTAACCTCAAGAAGCAGAGAAAAATAATACAGGCCTTGAATTGAATTAGCAAATCATCTAGAGCCTCTTGATGCGGTTCAACATGGTCATGTAGCAGAAGGAGATTCAGCAAAAAGCAAAACATTGAAAGAGAAAAATTCCTCTAACTACACACAAGGAGTCTTCAACTGGCCATTGAGGATTGCCAAAGTAACTTTTCAATCAATCTTCACCGATGAGAAAAGGTAATGGACAAAGTAGAAGGACACTAGAAAGCCAATGGTACCAGTGGACAACATGATCGCAATTGCCATAAGCAATGAATAGCCAAGGTAAAGTATAGCAGAAACAGGTCCACTCAAACTCTGAAGGTCAAAAACCAAGTAATTGATGGAGTATAGGAATACATAAAGAGCAACCGAACCTGAGGCATAGAAGGCTTTCCACCACCACTGCCAATCCTCAACACAGAGATGCATGTAGGTAAGGACAACAGACACTTCCGCACAAACAATAACCAGCAGTAGAAGAACAACAAGCAGGAACCCGAAAACATAATAGAACCTCCCGAGCCAGATGCTAGAAAGGATGAAGAAAAGTTCAATGAAGAGGGTTCCAAATGGAAGGGTTCCAGCACCAAGGACAAGAAACCATGACGGATACTTGCGTGCAGGGATCTCCCTAGGGATTTGGTTAGTTCGTACAGGGAATTCAATAGGCTGAGCTGTTGTCCCTAGAAATCCTCCCAAAAGGGTAAGCGGCACAGAAATGCAGAACCAGAGGGATAAGAGTATGAAAAACAAGGAAATGGGAATGGCACCAGTACTCTTGCTACCCCAAAGAACGAAATTCAGAGAAGTAAGAATAACAAAAACAATTCCGGGAAAGAAGCATGCAACCAACCAAGAAACCAACCTCCACCCTTCTGAAGTCCCCTTAATAGTTCTCCATAGACGAACACCGGCATAACCAGCAACAATCCCCAGGAAAAGATAAAGAATTATCATACCAGTCAAGAGCATTCCTCGTGAAGCTGGAGACATGAAACCAAAGGCAGCAAATAAAATAGTGACAACTGCCATCCCAGTAATCTGAACCCCATCTCCAACCATCACACAAAGTAGCTTTGAGTAATTTGGTTCTCTAAACACGTCACCCACAACAAGCTTCCACCCTGAAAGTTCCTCATTCATCTGTGCTTGAGATTCTTTGTCCAATTCTTCATACCTAGTCAAATCCCTCCTCACTGTCCTTAAAAATATAACAAAAACAATACCAGCTAAGAAAAAGATTACCATCAGAGAGTTCAGGATAGAAAACCAGTGAACGCGGGCACCTTCCATTTTCAGATAAGCATCCCATCGAAACGGCCACCTAATATTGCTCTTCACAAATTCAACCTCATAAGTGAATGATATTCTCTCTTGCTCCCTTATGATCTGAGACTTGTCGAGCTCCAGTGGACAGTTTACTGAAGTTATATTGTCATACCTGTGTAGTTTAGTCATTGCTTCAGGATCATATTTAACACTGCAAGGGACAACCTCAAAACCAACAATCTCATATCCAGATGCCTTCTTCTTATCAGCTTCTGAAATTACACCCAAGCCTTCCTCCCCGGTACCAATAATCTCCACACCACTCCCTTCATACTCATGAACCAAAACCCTGAATTTGAGGTGATTGATGATGTAATCTTCATTGCTGTTGGGCGGTGTATACCCAACTGGAAACCCTGTCCACTGAATCTTAACCCCATTTTGATTGGCAAACCTCATCGCAGGCAAATTATCCAAAATCATATTTACCTGATAGAGATCACGAGTTCTCTGTTTCAAGAGCTTTACTTCATTCTCACTTAACAGATTTGTAGTGCAGAGGTAGACAGACTCGTTGATGTTCATTCGAAAACGGTAGGGAGAGTTGTCAATCTGATCTCCCATAAGGAGCTCTCCAAGATTTTCAGCGCTTTTCTTTATTCCCTTCAGCGGTTTGCAGTAAGGGAGACTGTAATAGCTGAAGGGAAGCTCAGTTTCAATAGATGTCAACGAATTAACTTTTGCAAGTATTTCTTCACCCGTTGAATATGTGTGCATGTAGCTGCCCGGCAGATAGAACCCATTACAGGCATGCGAAACAAGAACCACATAGATGAAAACAGCCCAGTATGTCGTCTTTGAGATCAAGAATGAAGCCATTGGTTCAAAGAAGGAACGCAGAACAGATCCCTGAAACAGTGCTTGATCTATGCTACACTTGCTGACATATGCAACATCAATTCTACAGTTATTAAATACACAGTATCAGCCTTTGGATTTTCATATTTCAGCAAATATGTAGGAAGTACTCCTCTCCAACCAACACACGCCGACCGATGGAAGTTCAAAAAAAAAAAAGTGAGTAAAATTTAAAAGAAAAGATAACTGTTTTCAGTATCAAAGTACAGATCTATCGACTTACCGGTAGAAATAGCTATAAGATGTGCATTCTATGACTGTTTTTATATCAATTAACCTAGTAGAAATAGCTATAAGATGTCCATTTTATATACGGAAGTATATATGATTATATATAAAAGCATCATCCAGTCTGTGAATTGCATTCTCCCTACTTAACATAAACTGGTATAATGGAATACCCTGCCGGCCTGCCCCAAAAAATATGTGCGTTTATGTCTATGCCTATGCACATTCGCATACACACACAAAAATAGATATATAGTACACCCCAAGGGCCAATTACCTATCAAATATATATATACCCAACATCATGTTAAGAACTCTCGAATCAGAGATATATTCATTAACTAGAAAGAAAGGCTAAGCTGCAAACATAGAACAATTTAACAGCTACGACTCCAAATCCAAGGAAGAGAACAGCAAAAGACGGGTCAAAGCACTATACAAAAAATTTCAACTTAACATGCGATAATAAACAGATCAGACAACAACAACAACGCACAGAAAATGACAATCCTGTACAAATCAATATGCTGGAAAGACCAAACGTATTTGAATGTTCAATCCAAAACAAATGTGCATTGGTCAGTGTGCTCTCCACAGATCTATAGATATATTGAAGACGTACCCGTGGCAGATCTCGAGATTCAGTTACAGTCTTGTTCGATTCGAATCCGTTCGTTGTTAGATCAGCCTATTAAGGGTTGATCGTGGCGAAGACGATGGCAGTCGTAAAAACGAGAGAACAATGCGAGCCTTTTGGGTTGATAGTTGATTTGTGAAATGGCCTCATATCGCAACCGCAGGACATAGTTTATTCCTGTTCTGTTGTTCATTGCTATTTGCTGCGTTACAAATTTGAAATTACTGCGAAATGGGCCGGCCCGCTGAGTGGGCTTATTTAAAGAAAAAAAATAAATGGGGCGGGCGTGAGAAAACTAAAATTCGTTCGGGCGTGGATTAGAATTGCACTCTGATGCGGCTTTCCTCTCAATTATATATTTAAATTATATAAATATTTTTATATTTTATTAAAAAAATTATTAATATTGATATATATATATATAATAAGTGTTTATATTATGTATATATTATATATATGTAAATAAAAATTTATATTTTTAATGATATTAATTGATTAATTTTAATTTTTAAAAATTAAAAAATTAATTATAAAACAAAGACGGAATGAGACGGAATGAGAATAACGTTTAGAAAGCAGATGCAAGTGCAAGTATGAATGTAATGAGACATAATAATCGAAAAACAATGAAAATAAGAAAAGTTGATTTTTAACGAGACAACGATGAGGGAGGACCCTGCCCCGAACCCACGACATTGCCATTATTTTAACTTTAATGTTTAAATTGCATTTACAACTCTCACCCTGTCAAGCTGATTTTTTTTGTCTCTTTTCACACCTATTGTTTCAAGTTCAGATTCTTAATGGTTAATTTATTTCTTGGAGTCATTAGGAAGAATAATAAATTCAAGTAAAAAACATTTTGTTAATGATGTTTGAAATCTCTAAACTGTGATTTTATTTTTAACAACCAACTATTATAATTTAATTTGTACTTCTATGTAGGCTTGCAAAAAATTGATATAATTGTCAAAAATTTAATAAAATATCAATATAATTTCTCTTAAATTCTATTAAAATAAATGTCAAATTTCAAACACAAAATGCTAACGGTAAACTGAAAATATTTGAAAATGAAATATCTAATTTTTTATTAACTTGGTCGTAATTTTATAAATTTGACGAAAACAACCAGTTTTTTATTAACGGTTCAGATCTGCCCCAGTTTTTTTGATTGATTAATATTTGATAGTCGCGACGGAGCCTGGAGTGGTCCGGGTCTGGACATGAATCGTACCCGAAAAAAGGATCCAGACTCTTCGATCTGCAGAACTGAACAGAAAACAATCAAGGCTGCGAAGCGGTCGGATCTGGTTCCATGATTTCACTTTCTGCTGCAAAGGCACGGCGATTGAGTTGTTGATTGACCAATTTGGGTTAAGCGATGCAGCGATTGTTCAAGGAGGAGAGGGCTGTGCGTAGTGTCCTCATCGGATTCAGCCGTCGATGGATCGCAACTAAAGTCCTGAGTTTTGGGGATGGAAGCCATGGGGCGCTGGGTTTGCCCACCTCCCTCATGGGCATCGGCGGCGACACCTTTGAGCCCACTCCGGTCGATGGACTCCCACCTGACGTTTCGAGTGTCAGTGCCGGTCACTATCACTCCCTTGCCGTAACTTCTCGAGGCGAGGTCTGGGCTTGGGGCCGCAACAATGAAGCTCAGCTCGGCCGAGGCCTTCTCGAACCAAGGTCCATGACCCCCTTCTCTCTCCAATATATTTGTGTGTATATATATATATATATATGTATGTATGTATGTATGTATGTGCGCAAGTTAATTTGTGATTATAATTAGAACAATGAGCCTGAAGCTAAATTCCCCTTTTGATCTTACATTTGCCTCTTTTGTTGTTATTAATTTAAATTGTGGATTTAAAATATAATTCTTTTGAGTAGAAAAAGTTGTGTATGTTGGATCATTCATGTAGTAGAAACCCTCTAATTCAATTTAATGAGTTTGTGGTTGATTGTTTGTGTATATTTTTTAAAACAAAAATATAGACATACTTTTGCCTAAAAGATGTCAATTTTTGAACATATTATATCATTAATAGGTTGGTTTATTATTATAAAATCATGTAATCAACATAGTGCTCTTATTGATTATCCATATGCTAATCTTCCTATTATTTTGAACAATATTCGCCAACACTGAAATCAACAAATTTTTGAGTTTAAGGTAAATTGTACTATTTCTACATGAGTAAAAACATTGATGAGTTTCATGAACTTGGAAGACTTCGGTTTTTCTTGAGTAGTTTCATTCAAGAGCATTTAAGCTTTGTTGGAATATCTCAAAGTGGAAACTTTCCAATTGTTTAAAATGTTTCAAAACTTCAAACCATGCTCATTATCAACTCTTCCCATGAACATTAGTATTATACAAAGATTTAAGCCTTGTCAGTCTCTTCCATAGTTTTATAGGATGGCCATAAGCTATATCTATGATATGCGCTGTCACAGTGTCACTTTAAGACACTCTAGTACTTTTCTCCATTTATCTAAATTTTCTTAGTCTTGATGATCTTGTTGAACAGCTTGGTAAACCAGAGCAAGCCATCGTATTCGAGACATTTCAAACTTCTTCAGCTGGCTATTCAAAAAGTTCAAGAGGATTAACCTAGGGGGATCCTCTTTCATCCTTCTTCTTTGTTGTGGTCACAAGCCCTGAGTAGGATGATGGCTAAAGCTATGGAGGGTGGTTTATTGTGAGGCTTTGGGGTGAGGGATAGTTTAGGAGAGCGAGTGAAAATCTCTCATCTCTTTTTCTTTTCTTTTTTTTGCGAACAATGTTATCATTTTTTGTAGTGCTGAGGAAACTCAACTTCTGTATATTAGATGTGTCCTTTTATGATTTGAGGCTGTGTCAGAGCTAAGAGTGAACCTTGGCAAGAGAGAACTCATTTCATGGAGATGGAGGGGAGGGGGCTGTCATGTAGTCTGGGATTCAAGGTTGGTTCCTTTTCTTCAGTTTAAGTGGTTTGCCTTTGGGAGCTTTTTCCAAGGCAAAAGCAGTATAGGACCCAGTGGTGGACAAATTCTAGAGAAGATTGGTAGGATAGAACAGACAGTATCTTTCCAAATGAGAGAAATTTACATTAATAAAGAGTACACTTGAAGTTTTTTGACAAATTTTATGTCTTTCTTTCCTAACTCAGTGTATGAGAAAAAAAGATTGGAAAAGTTGTAAAAGGACTTTCTATGGCAGGAGAAAGAAGAGTATAAGAAGCTTCATTTAGTAAGATGAGACAGAGTCAAACTTCCTTTGATGGAGGGAGAGTTGGGGATAAAGGATATGAGGGTATTCAACAAGACCCTCATTGGGAAATGGCAATGAAGATTTGCTAGGGAGCCCTTTTCTTCCAAACTTAATTAAACGCAGCATAGCAGTTTTAAAACAACTACATCTTACTGAATAATCAAAATTACGTACACTCAAATCCAAAAATGAATTTTCTTCTCCTGACTCTATGTCTGTTGTAGTAAATTTCTCAACTCTATTATGTTGAGGAGTTACTAGTTTATTTTGAATTGTTCAAAATAATTCACAAAGAAAATGTTTGGTTCTGATTTTTGGATGTAAAGCTTTAGCTTTCTTCCATTTTTGTGTTGAGTTGGTGATAAATATCAAGATGCTGTAAAATAAAAACATAACAGTTGTGTTCTACTTAGAATAGATTGGATCAATCTTTAAATGAAAAGAAAGTTACTGATGTCTTTCATTTGGTTTGTGTCAGAGAATCATGGAATGCGCCAAAGAGAGTAGAAGGATTGAATCAAGTAAGAGTCCAAGCAGCATTTGCATCTGGTGTCATCTCTACAGCCATTGGAGATGATGGCTCTTTGTGGGTCTGGGGAAAATCCAAGCATGGACAGCTTGGTCTTGGAAAAGGTGTCACTGAAGCTGTTTTACCTTCCAAAGTTAAAGCACTTGCTGGAGAAGAGATAATTAAGGTGGTCACCATATCATGCTTAAGGTAGAATAATATAATACATACCACTTACTGATGCTGCTGTTGACCCTTGATTAGCTAAGTTGAATAAAAATTGAGTTGGATCTGTCTAGCATGTTTGAATTCAATTTTCTGATGTAGTGGGAGATTTCTTGTGTTAATTTTTTTTTCTGACAGGTGTCACTTGGTTGGGGCCATGCTCTGGCGCAGACTAAGGATGGAAAATTGTTTGGCTGGGGTTATTTGGCTGATGGTAGGCTAGGACAGATTGGAAGAGGATTAGAGACCTCTCCACTGGATTCAAGTGCTGACATCTCAAAAACAACACAACAACTCTCAAGTTCAATACTTGAAGTTGCTGAAAAGTTGGTCTTGGAAGGAATAGAGAAGGAGAAAGATATGCCAATAATGTGGGAGCCTTGTTTAATTGAAGAGCTTTGTGGTGTTGAAGTCATAGATATGGCATGTGGGCTTGATCATTCCTTAGTTCTTTGCCGTTAAGTATTGATTATCAACACTAGGGTGTTTGTGTGTGTGATAATGTGGGTAAATATGCATTCATGCAAGTTTTAATTGTCTTATTTCAGGTGATGGTTCCCTCTTAAGTGGTGGGAGCAATATATATGGCCAATTGGGCAGAGCAACACAAGATTTGGGTTTTCTGCCAGTTGTAATAAGCTTCCGACCCTTGTCTGTTGCAGCAGGCCTGGGCCATTCTTTGGCAATATGCCAGATTGTATCCTCAGAAGTCACAGGAGATGCCACAAGCATTGTTTCATGGGGATGGAATCAGAGTTCTCAGCTTGGGAGGGAAGGCACAGAAAGCCTCCCATTGGTGGTTGAAGGGTTGTCAGGGGAAACACCAATTTCAGTCTCAGGAGGGCGAGCACATTCCATTGCTCTCACATCTAAGGGAGAGCTGTGGGCTTGGGGCTGTGGTAAAAATGGTAGGCTTGGGTTAGGCAGCTCCTACGATGAAGTTGAGCCTATGTTAGTTGAATCTTTGGAAGGTTGTGAGGTTCTTCAAGCTGCGTCAGGCTTTGATCATAATCTGGTCCTGGTTGCTGAATGATGTAGATTGAACAGAATGGCTCTAATAAAATAATCCATAGATTTTTTCCCCCTTCTCATAATCTCTGTTCTGTCTTGCTTGGCTTTCTAAGAGAATATATGCTTACTATCAACTATGCAATTTATTTTTATTTAATCAGGTCACAGGCATTGCAATTTGACTTCTCCACGAAATATTGATCTGAAACTCTGTTGCTACCACCTTTGTGGTCCACCATAACAGCAAGCTCAAGAAGCCATGAACTTCAGTTAGGGTTTTCCTCTCACTGAGGGATCAGGAGTGTGATGAATCCCCAACTCTATTAAGAATCATTTCTGTGTTTACAATTTCTGGATCTAAAAGAAACATATTGACCTGGTGAATTGGTAGTACTTCCAATTTCAACATGCTTTCTGGTTTCATGCATGATTGTTTGTTAATTTGCTAAAATTCAAATTATTGCTCTGTTCAACCACAACTTAAAATTTGAGTCTAGGTTACCTGTTTGGTTGAGCGGTATAAAAATAATGTTTGGATTAGGCAATTGAGTATTTAAATAAATTATTAAAAAATATTAAATAGTTATTAAATGAGAGTATTTATTAAATTTTATAATAGACTTATTAGCTTAATGAAAGAAATTAGACTTATCAGCTTAATTCAAACCGTAATTTAATGAAAGAGTTGTAATTAATTAGTACAATTTGAATTTCATTCAAACAACTTCAAAATTAATTAAGTGCAGTTGAGCCTTTCAAATTTTTCATGGTCTTCCAAGTTTTGCTTACCATGTGGTAAGCCATACAATATTAAATATGTGTAGATTGCTTAATTAATAAGTAATTATTAAGATGCTTGAGAATCCATGCTTTGCTTTAGGCTTGCATAAATCATTTACTGGTGTTAAGTATAATTTAAAGAAGAATCTTGTTTCTATACGAGGTGATTATATGAAATGCAGGTCTGATGCAATCTAATCCAATTCATTTCATGCCATTACTTTTTTTTTCCCAAATTGCCCTCATAATTAAAATTTGTGTATATATGATGGAGTAAAATAGAAGGGCATTTTCGTCTATTTTATTATGAGATCACCACACGTGTGCCATACAGATTCACTTCTTTGCAATTGTAAAAATTGCCGTGCTTATTTATTTAATGGATTGGGATCTATCATTTCATGACATCAACTACCAAATAGGAATCTTTTAGAAGAATATCATCAATAATGATTTTTTTTCCTTTTAATTGTATTATTTTTTTGTGAAAAATTGGAATAGAAGAAATAATTCTCTAATTAAGACAATAAGTTATATAACTATTCTACAATTAAAAAACTAGTATTGACCTAAGGCTATACAAAAATTAACTTATAATTAAAATAATATTTTTTTGAATTTTGGTTATGTTTTTTGGTTCTTAAATTTAACATGTATAAGGTAAGAACCTATTGTATGTATAGCCAATCATATTTTATCCCGTCTATATCACCGTTTAAAATATAATTTGTAATACAGATTATTTATTTGGTGGGTTGAACAGAAAATAAGCAAATTTAAAGTAGCACGTATGATTTCGAGCTGAAGAAAAATAGAAAAACTGCCACCTCATCACTATATTGCTATAAAATATATATATATATATAGAGGAATAGATATAGATAGATATGTCACATGGTAATTAATAGGTGCATTGATTATTAAATTTTATGCTGCAAAAGATTGTTCAAGCAAAATTTTATTTGGAGATTGATGATTATAGATTTGCAAAATATTTGGACTCATTATTTGAGTGTATTAGCATTCCCTAGTGTAATCTTCATATGATTCATTTTTGTCATTAAATAAGGGTAGTTGAAGGCTTCCATTCTTACCATCTCCCTTCCTTTGTATTAATATAGACTGAAAAGATCAAGCTTAAAATGCTGTTTTCTCCCTTTCTAACCAAAATTTGTAAGCAATTTTAAGTTTGGATCCACCAGAGAAGAAGATTTTTCCCACTTGTAAGACATTTTTCTCTAATTTTCAACTTTTTATCACTTCAAATTTTCAAAGATTAAATTTTAGGTGGAAAAATGAGGGTTAATGGAGAAAGATTTTGTTAAAAACTTTGTATGGAATGCATGGAATTCATGATGAGAAAGGTATTTAAATGGGCATGCATTGAGTCTGGTGTGTTGTTTTTCAGAATTATTCATCATTAAATTGTTCTTGCTGTATAGAAATGTTTAGATTTCTGTAATAGGATGGTAATGATTTCCAAAGTTTTCAAGCTTTGATCTGCCTCAAAGTTATGGTATCTTCATGAAAACAGATTAATTACCTCATGCTTTTACAGGACCACTTTCTGATATATATATATATATATATATATATATATATATGCTTCATTTACATAAATAATTAGTTGAACACTGAAAAAAGATTTATATTTTCCAAATTTTTAGTGACTGCCTTATTGAATATTGTTATATATATTGTTGGTTCATTATTTAACATTTTAAGCTTTTAAATCAAACAGTAATTTAGCATGATATCAGAGTTCTACTTATAAGAGGTCTTGGGTCCAAATATCTCTCCCCCTGTTCATTCGAGCACTCAGTACCTTATTTTGTCAGGTTAACACATCGTCCCTCTTGCTCTCGCACTTTATTACATCACGTGAGGGAGAGTGATATATATATATATATATATATATATATTATTAACACATTCTCTAACAACTTAAACTTTGAGTATAAATGGTGATCTAACAAATATTGCTAGTGAGTTTTGTCTTCAAATCATTTGACTCCCATCCATTTTCTGCTTCATATTATGCCATTTGCCCCCAAGCTGTCTAATCCCAAGTCCATCATGCCTCCAAAGTCCACATATGGAGAATTCAGGTAAATTTTGAATCTTTATATATATATATATATATATATATATATATATATCTTAGCTACACTATACACACTTTATTTTTTGCATTACATTTTAGAATTGCCAGATTGATTGAACTAACATTGTTTTTGTAGGAATTGTGCGAGTTGCAAGAAGGATATTAATATTGCTGTTGAAGTTTTTCTAATTCGCTTGGATAAATATTGGCATGAATTTTGTTTTTGTTGCAGTGCTTGCAAGTTGCCCATACCTAACTGCAAGGTGAAAAGGCTACTACTACTCTCAACTCAAATCCTTGCTTTAGACTATGCGACAGAGAATATAAATGCCACCCCACCCACCCCCAAAATGATAATTATATTGAGCTCGTAAACCTTTGGGGCACGTCAGTGGGGGCAAGTCTAAAATTAACTGATTTGTGTAAGAGGGTGTTTGGCATGGGTCTCGAAATTTGTCGGTACAATAGTATCAGACACCTAATTATAAATAAAAAAGAATTATAGAAACATTTCCTGTATTTTTTGAAATTATATTGACTTTTTCTTCAAAAGGGTTGTCAAAGTTGTCGAGAGACAGATATTAACAAAAAACATAAATTTTACCTAATTATAAATAAAAAAGAATTATAGAAACATTTCCTGTATTTTTTGAAATTACACTAACTTTTCCTTCAAAAGGGTTGTCCAAGTTGTCGAGAGATGGATATTAACAAAAAACATGAATCTACTGTTTTATCTTATAAATAATTACACTGACATCTCTTGTAATATTTGATAATTACAAGGACTTCCCATATGATCTTTAAAAAGACAGAAGAGTTCAGTGTAACATATAATGGTACTTTTAGTTAGATAAAAAAATTTGTTAAAACCCTAATACTGTTAATAATGAATTTTGTATAGATGAAGAATTTGTATATTGTCAATATAACAAAAGATAAGTACATGTAATTGTTAGATAACTCAAAGGAAGTTAGTATAATTATCTTTAAAAAAAAAAAAATGTAAGATGTTTCATTAACCATAAGAAGATGTGGTATGGTCTAGCTGGTCCATGGCTAAATGAATTGAACTTTTGTCGTCCAATGTTTTGCAGTATACTGCGTTGGGGGATAATGTTTGTCATACAGTCATGCTACAAGCGGCAATCCAAAAATAATGACTCCTGCGATAAGCCAAAAAATCACCTAGTATGTGAACTCTGCAAAGAATTTGTAAGTTCTTTAAATATATCATGCCACACACACACACACACACACACTATATATATATATATATAATTGTATTCTCATAGCTAGGTTTCATCTAGAGTCATCCCAAATTATTCATGGGTTAGTGTGTGACTTAAAATTGAAGCAAAAGGTATTCAATAATGAAGATATTGATTTGGTTTACTTGCATTAATCTCTAGCTGCTGCAAATTCTCCTCTGTGGACTTCACAACAACCACCCTTGAATCTCTTTGAAAGGCCATCAATGTTAGCATGAAGTGTTTTCTCCCCTCATTTGTTTTTCAGAACATTAATTTATCTATGAGAACACTTATTAGGAAGACTTGAAGCTCGTTGTGGACAACAACTACGAAAATCTTTCTGACTGAAAAACTAATGGTGAAGAGAAGTCTAGTTTTCTGTTATTAGGCTTCTATAACAATAAAAGATACCACGGAACACCAAACTTTTACTCAAGACCCCTTGAGACAGGTTAAATTAGATGGTGTAGGAAATCGATACAAAATTGTCGGATTCAGTTCTAAGTATGCGAAATTGCTCAAAATCTACTGTGCTTGTATTACGAGCAATCATCATCAACCTTATGAAATCTTTCTTATCAATAAAGCGTCTATCAAAATCTTAATTTTTCACGGTCCAAAACCATTGAATTTCTATATGGTTACTTAAGAGAGAGATGTGTTGTATATTATATAAATTCTCTGTAATAATTTACGTAAAATAGAGTAATCTTTCAACACCATGTTAGAATAAAACTCTCAAGAAATCCAATCACATCTCAAACATATAGGATAAGAATTAATCTTGTATATTATTTTATCTAATTTTTCTAACTAACCCGTATGGATGGTTACGGGTCCGGGACAAACCCGACCCAAATTATGGTTTATCGATGAAATGATGTTGCAGTACTTTTGACTCAGGGTAAAATGATGAAATGTATGTGGAGCAGTCGCCAAAGGAATGAGAGGCCATTTCATCATGTTGGGGTATATTGTTAATCTCATTTTTCTGCCTCCCTGAACAACCACTTTCTTTATTTCAAATTTGCTTATATATATATGCTTGATCTGCTAGCTCCATTACAGGAGACAGCACAACCATCTGGGGAGGACAGTGGAGATCATAGGCCACTTAACAGTTCCATGGAAAATTCTCCGCCATCAAGAGATTTGGAAGAACCAGCAGAGATCAATGAGGCCAATCCAATCCCCTCCCCACCATCTCAACCACAATCCTTCTCATCTAATGGTAAACTAGTCCAATCCATGCCTCCCTTCTTCCCCCTGTTTGTTGATATTTTAAATTGGCATCTTCCACATGATTTATAAAATCCAATCCTGGTCAAATAAATAAGTTGTCCAGTGAGCCATCCTTGTGGCAAGTCTGCCAGGATTTTGTGCAAAAAATTTGGAATAATTACATTGACTTTCTCAAGTTATCTGATAATTAGAGGGACATTCTCTATATTTTCTGAAATTACACTGACATTCCTCTGTACAAAATCCGTCATTAATGGTGTTAAAGTTTTAAAACACTGACCTCCCTTATCTTTTTAGAGATTATAGGGAGGTCCTATAATTATTTGTAAGAGTAAAACAATAAATTTAGAGTTTTAGTTCTGAGAAGTCTTGAGTTCTAATCTTTTCTCTCCGTTAATTCGGTATAAGATTTACGCTCTGTCGTCAGAGCAACTGGCGATATAATATGGAATCAAAGTTCCGATTCTGAGAGGTAACCAGAGGTGTACTTGGGTTCAAGTGTTTTCTCCCCATTAATTCGGCGCAAAGCAAGTGATGAAATAACATGGTATCAGAACTCCCGTTACGAGAAGTCTAGGATTCATGTCTCTCAACATTGTGTAATGACTTTTAGAGCAACCAGTAATCTAACATCTTCCATTTTTCTCCCGCTTTGTTTCCCTTGGCAGTAAAGACCATTCTGACTTAACCATATATTCAGGGCAATGCCCAATTCATGCGAAACTCTTTAAACAACCCCTGTATTGTAAATAAAACTGCACAAAAAATAGTTCATCAATCTAATACTTACTAATACTTGTATTGAATCATAACATGTAGATTACGCAACAAATGCAGAGGCCCAAGTCTTCAATCAAGCTGACGACCAGACTCAAGGAGATGTAGATTCTGCAACAAATGCAGAGGCCCAAGTCTTCAATAAAGCTGCCGACCAGACTCAAGGAGATGTAGATTCCGCAACAGATGCAGAGGCCCAAGTCTTCAATAATGCTGCCGACCAGACTCAAGGAGATGTGGGTACAAGTACTAGAACTCCATCCCAGCAAATGAGTCCAATGGAAGAAAATAGGAGTGTGCTAAATTTGGTTTCTGCTTCTCATGACAGTGATCAACTTTCTCATTCATCCTCAACCTCAAGTCATGCAGCCAACCCAAATGCCAACATCCATGGATACATGTTAAGAAGTGACCTGGTTGCTATATTTGAAGCCATTAATGCTAAGTACGGTGATGTCACGCAAAACTGCACTCTTTCTTCCAAGCTTTTCAGGTACCCTTTCTTGGAAAACTTATGTCAGATAGTGAAAACCTTGCAAGCTATCCCCCTGCATGACTTCAATGATGATGATCAGTTAATTATGGAGATGCTTGAGTCAGTGGCTGACATGGAGAAGGTTGGTTTCAATATGGAATGGCTGAATCTCCATCTTGTAAAGATAAAGAAGATAATGGAGTTGAATAAGGCCAATAGTGCCCTGAAAAATACAAGGGACCAACAACTGGAAATAGTTGATTTGCTTAAGAATTCCATTGAGTTGAAGGAAGAAGAATTATCCAAATTGAGGTCTCAGTTTTCTGAAGCTATGGCCAAGTATGATCAAATTTATCATGAAATTGAAGTGATCAAGTCAGGTTTGGAACAATGTCACATGGATACTCTGGTGGATGGTCTTTTATGAACTTGTTGCAGCTTCTCTAGGAGTACTAAAACTCAGTTATTCAGCTACCTCACTGAAATTATGTTTTATATCTTTTATGTTTTCACTAAACCGAATAATTGATGTAGGAACCATGTGAGTTTCTCATCAATATCTTCTAACAATGATCGTTACATAATGCTACGGTACCATTAAATTTTTTTCCCCAATGCTCCTCCGAAAAAAAGAGAGAGAGAGAGAATGTTAAGTATCAGTCGTGAATATCTGTACTCATAATCTGATTGACACGTGTATTACACGCGTGACTACATATGTATTTGTATTACACGCACTAATTACATCGCGAATCTTCAATACTCACGATTGATGCTAATATTTCTTAAAAAAAAAAAAAAAAAAATTAGATGTTGTAAAACTCAATACCCACAAATGATACTGGCAGTTAAGCCCTAAAGTTGGAGGTGTTTTTTAAAAAAATTCTTAAACAGTTTGGTGTTGATAATATATTTTTTTAATAATATTTTATTATATATGATATGTTTTTTTTTTTTAACAAGATATAATATATATATATGATGAAATGCGATTAAAAGATTACATTGACACTTTATTATCAGACCCGAAAAATATCAGTCATCCCTTGATCATAAGATGCCACATGAGCAGAAGTACATTTGTGGCATCTCTTCCCAGAGTTGGGTTGTACCAGGGAATATTTTTTTTCCCGGTGATATAATATAGAAATTTATTTGTTTAATTACTACTCATTTCAATTTTAGTCAATTTAGACAAAAAACAATGTGTCGGGTGACCATCACGTCAATGTACTTTAATTATGATTTAAATATATATTTGTAAATTTTATTAACACTCATCGAAAATAGTAGTTATTATCTACATTTAGTGGGTAATTAAAGACCCCTCTCATGTTTTTTTGGCATTTTGGGCGGATAATATTGGGAAAAAAAACTAATGGTAAGGTTATATATATTGATAAAATTCTATAGCCATGCATAGTATAGACATGTAATATTTATTTTGTATTATATGTTTATAATAAGTGAATAATATCATTTATTTTATATGTCAAATTTTTATATGTATGAACATAAAATTATAATTTTTTTATATTTTTCAAATATCGGTATTACTCTAAGATATAACTAATATAAGATAAAAAAATTTAACTAAAGGATATTTTAAAAATTAAATTTTTATTGATCTTAATTATTTAATTTTTAATTTTTAAAATATCTAATAATTAAAACATTGTATACAATATGAGTTACAGTTAAAGATAGTCTTATCCCATTTCAAAAACTACGTTTGAATAGTAATTTAGATATGATTTTTTGTAAAATAATTTTAAATGTATTTCAAAATTTTATAATTAATTTTTAAAAACTGTAAAAATACAGTTTGGATATAATAATTTGAATTTTAAAAAAATTAAAATATGTTTGGATATAATTCAAAAAAAAAAAATTATTCACCTTTTTTATATACTAATATCAACATATTTTAATCACCATGATAGAACCGTCGTACAAGAAAAATATCAAGAGTCAAAACTTTTATGATTAAGTCAAATGAGCTCACAAATCATGTGTTACATTGAATCCTAACCTAAAGGAATCGTATTTCTCACTCCCTTTCTATCAGGTATCTACACATACCACCACCCACCTCCATCACAACACAGCGCCACCATCCACCTCCCACACCATGTCACCGACGTACACCACTAACACCCATCGAAAGTCACCTACTGTGACCACCAAGCTTCACTGACAATTACCTCTCTTCTCTCTCCCTCCCTCTCCAAACGACAACAAGAATAATAGAATAACAACACCCGACTACTTTCTTCAGTAACCGTATTTGATTGTTATAGATGAAAATTAATAGAAAATTGCAATAGAAAATGAGTGAATTTATCGTGAATGGCTGGCTGTTGAAGTTGAGAGGAGATAGAGGGATGAAAGAAAAAAGTTTTAAAAACTTTCAAAAAAAAACAAAAATTAAAACACAGCATTTAAAAGTCGGAACCAAACACAAATTAAATTTTCAGAAACCATAAAACATATTTTAAAACTCTAACGAAGCGCAACCTTTTTTTAAGCTATCCAATCTTGTTAGAACATTCGCCACATTCGCCAAGATTAAGGGCCCATCTTTTGAGACTTACCCAATTGCCCTGAAGAGATATGAGAGAGGGGGATTGTTATCCATGCGCTTGGGAAAGCGTGGTCCGCCTTGATGGCCATTCAATGCTGCATCACCCACCTTACCTAAACTCCATTAATAAGAACGGATGGCAGCTCCAAGCTCCTCTCACTATCTTCCCTACCCTAAGTACCAAAAAGTGTACATCAACGCCGGGGAGCTATAGAGAGAGAGAGGACAAGAATGATGACGGACGAGAGAAAGAAAGGTGGTGCAGTAGCTGGAAGCTCTCCCATGGAGATGGTGTCCCCGAGAGATGGTGAGGAGGAGGTTAACGCAGAAAACACCAGCATGCGCACAGCCGAGACGTTGCTGCGTCTTTTACCAATGGCTTTATGCGTGGCAGCACTTGTGGTCATGCTCAAGAACTCTCAGACTAATGACTATGGCTCCCTCTCCTACTCCAACCTTGGAGCTTTCAGGTAACCATCCTCTGTCTCTCTCTGTTTCTCTCTCTCTCTCTCACAAACACACACACATACACACAAGGACTAACTCACAAATCCAAATTATTCAAGTCTTCATAGTTTATATAATATTAATCAGTTCATACTCAAGAAACAAAGTGTATCAATCTAGAGTACTCATCTTAATTTGATTCTTTTTTACTAGTAATTTGAAATGAATCCTTGGATGGTAATATTCTTGAGAGAATATTAACATAAAGGTGGGAACAATTGAGGGTGGTTTGGGATATATTTTGCTTTTTCTCTTCTTTTTTTTGTTTACGTTTACAAAGTTGTCTCAAAAAATGTTGTTGGCCGTTTAATAAAACTTTTAGAACAATTTCTGTGGCAACGGTCCATATTCTTGATTTATGTCCTTTTGCTTGTAATCAAATTGTGGTAAGTGTTTAAATGTGTTCAAAATAGACTTTGTTTGACATAATTATTTTCTCAGCAAGGTTTAATATTTACCTGATCTTTTGCTCATCTGGAGGGATAGAAAAAAGAGAATTTGGGGATCTTAACTCTTTTGGAAGGGCCTGGTTTAGAATCTGGCCACTTGTCCAGAGGTTGAGCTTGGTTATATATATATGTATATGTGTGTGTATACATACATATATATATATATATAAAGCTGATTTCTGCAAAGCTTGATGTCTTGTCAATCCAACAACTTAGCAAAAAATTGGTTTTCATTTTTCTCTATATATATGTTTTTTGTTTTTTTTTGCATGTTAAATGAAATATATATAATGACAATTAATCATGATTATGAAGCTGATTTTGGTTGCATTACTCAGGTATCTGGTACATGCCAATGGCATTTGTGCTGGTTATTCCCTTCTTTCTGCCATCGTTGCTGCCGTGCCTCGCCCCTCCACCATGTCTCGAGCCTGGACTTTCTTCCTCCTTGACCAGGTTAATTAATCAGTCAGTGTTCATACTCTCTTCCTTGACAAGAACATAACGAACTGATCTTGTCTTCATACCATATATATGCAGCTGTTAACATACATAATACTTTCCGCCGGTGCTGTGTCAACGGAGGTGCTGTACTTGTCATACAAGGGAGATGTAGCCATCACATGGAGCGAAGCCTGCGGGTCGTTTGGTAGCTTCTGTCGGACGGCCACTACATCCATAGCCATCACATTCGTCGTCGTGCTTTGCTATGCAGCACTCTCACTCATCTCCTCGTATAGACTCTTCAGCAAATTTGATGCACCTGTAGGCTACAACAGCAAGAGCACTGAGATTGCTGCCTTCCATGGCTGATCACCTTCAAACCAACCACCATGTTTTCACTAGTTGTGTAATACTGAAGACCATAATAACATGAAAAGCATAAGTGTCTGTTTGCTTTGTGGTCATGGAAGTGCTTGTTTGAGCCTTTTTTGTAGACAGACCACTTTGATGCATGTGTTTTTTTCAAGTCATTTGCTTTCTATACCACCCAGAGAACTCCTTGTCTTTGAATTATTTGCTGTAATTTTCAACTTCTTAGCATGCCCAGTCACAATATCTGAGCCGCCTCTCAATTCATCATACATTACACACTAGAATAATGTTATCCTTGCCTTCTTATTTTATCCAAAGAATTTACCGAGACCTCTTAAACCTAAATGGTATCAAGTGTTACACAGTTAAGCATCTAGTTGCTAGTCAATTCAAAAATCAATTACGAGTCAGTTTTGCACCTAATTGCTAGGCACCAAAATTTAAAATGAACTTAGGTAAGTTTCTTTCGAGTTTACTGACTTTGCAAGTAAAGCCTTTTTTTCTCCCCTGATATGTAACATCAACAAGTAAAGCCTTAGGGCAAGGATAGCATTATTGTCACACTGGCCTCAAAAAACACATTCACATAGAAGGGTAAGGAAGCAATAAGCATTAGAAAACAAATGGTAGGCACTTTTTTCAGTCTCCATGTTCAGTCTAGTGTACCAAAAAAAGTATAGTAGTAAGATAGCAGCATTGGAGAAATTTGATGATCATGCAAATCAAACTTTGACACGTGGCTTATATTTTAAATTAGAGGAACATCATGACATTATTTATGTCACATGTTTAAATGCATGAGCATGAATTTCTTTCTCCACATCCCTATATAGTAGTAATAAAGAAGCTTCATGCAGCCTCCACATGCACACATCCTACTTGTTAGTGAACATCAAATTTGGAGGTAAGCACAACAAAATAGTACCAGAACAATTTTTTTAGTGTTATCTTTTCTGTCCACAAGAATGTGCTAAAATCACACAACAGACTCAAAACATTGAAATCACCATTGTTTACATCCATAGAAAACTTATAAGTCCATTTAGTTATCCAATAATACAGCCAAAGTTCAGCCATCATGTCTTTGGTAGTACTAGACATGCTTAACTGCCATCACATCAACTTGTAAAGTGGTCTTCCATGCTTAGTTTCTCTTGTCTTCTTCAGCGAGCTTCGTACTGAACAACTGCCGCAAACAAAACAAACAAGTAATGTAGTTGTGATTCTTAGTTGCAACTAATATGGAGCCCACTAAACCAAACAATCAGATTCACAGGTAAAGACATTTTAATGTTCAAAGAGGCTCTAAATTCACCAACATGTTATCGAGCAAGAAAGCCAATGATACTGGGGACTTAAATATTGTTGGATATTTCCCAGAATCACAATTAGTGTTTAATAAAGGGGACTCCGGTGGCTTAAGACAAAAATAACAAGATAGAAAGATAACTAACACCACTCCATCTGTAACTTTTCACACTCGACATTGTGAGTACAATGGAAATTTATGAATACATTTTTTTTTTCTAGGGCAAAGGAATTGCACTGCCCAGTTATAACAGGAACCACCAAAAGTGAAGCAAATAAATGTTCCCAACAAAACCAAAATATAGAAACATCAACAATCAGGCCATTCTCCCAACTATTTTTGGGTCAACTATAGGGATCAAATTAGGTGTCTAACTTTGTAATTTTTTTACTAATTTCTTCTTTTGACCTTACATTTTGTTTTAGTAGTTCTTTGACTCTATGCCACAAAGGTCATCTACATTTTTCCACGAAATATTAAAAAAAAAAAAACACTCTTCTTATAAGAACTCAAATTGATCAGCAAAATCCATCCAAAAATGAAAATTATGATTGCAATAAAAAAAAAATTACTAATCCAGTGACTACTTTAATTCCCCGTTCCTTCTCACTGAATAGTTATCCAATATAACAAGACAACAAAATGGTTCATTTACAAATGACAACAAAAAAAACCATAACTAAACAATGTTGCAAAATCAATAGAATGATTATTGATAGCAAAGGAGAGAATGCTGCCTATATAATGGAGCTGGAAAGTGAACTGCCTTCAAAAGTTTAAATGTCACTTTTTTTTAGATAAATCAAAATGCTTCTTATTGCAACTATCCAGGAATGGATTGCTTGAAAGTCACCGCACACATCTCATCAAGCACACCACCCCAAAATAAAAGTCCTTTTCAGATCCTTAAAATAACAGATAACTGGGAGAAAAAATAAAGAAGAAAAGTAAAAAACCTTCTGACATTCAAAAAAATGCTTTAACCCATTTCAGACTATCTCTAGTTGCATAAGCAATCACCAGAAAATTTAAAAGGAGCGTGTTCCCCACTACATGCTACCCAAATCACTGCAATCTTGTCTTCTACCTGTATGAGAAAGGGTAGAACCCACTTGTACAACATCACACCTCATAGGAGGCCGTTCCCACTACATGCTACCCAAATCACTGCTCATCTTGTCTTCTACCTGTATGAGAAAGGGTAGAACCTTCTTGTGCTACATCAAGCCTCATAGGAGGGCGTTCCCACTACATGCTACCCAAATAACTACCCATCTTGTCTTCTACCTGTATTGGAAAGGATAGAACCCATGTGTGTTACATCATGCCTCATGGTTTTAGACCATCAGCTTCTTGCATTTAGGCGATCCCATTTACAAGTCTTGTTGATTCCCACATTCAACAGAGTTTTTTATGCTTACATAGCAAGGTTTACTCAGCCACTTAACCACAACTTGCTAAGGAGAGCTAAACTCAACAATTAAATAAACATATTCATGTCTAATCATGATTGCATAATGTTCCCCACGCAACATAATCACCTTTCTTGTACTAGAACACCAATCAGACAAGCAAGGCCCATTGGGGATGAGCCACCTATGACAAGTACTCTTCAACGTCTTATCAAGATGATGTAAAATGAATCACACTTTGAGATCCCTCATAATCCCAATAGCATTAAATTTATCTCTAAAAATCCCTTCTTAATGCCTATAAATATCCCTTCTTAATGCCTATTCACAAGAGTAATGAGATGGTCACATAGATGTCTGGGTCCTACAACTGTAAACTTATCCAATTGACACTAAAAATAAGGATATGTTGAAATAATTCCAGTCACATTTGCATTTATTAGCCTTTCTAAAGTTCTAATGTTCAATTTGCAAGCCTAATCATGACAAGCAAGGGGTGGTTGAAGCTTGGGTCTTTAAAGAGCGGGCCTACAATCTAGAACCAAGTGCCTCTAAGATGATTGGGAAATGAACCCCTCATTGAACTGAAGCCCAAGTTGCTCACTCAGAAGCTTTTGCTTTATTCAAAGTGTCAGGGCTACTTAAGATCGATATGACAAACTACCAAGGGTTTTAAGTAACAGTGAAACATCAATAGTTATCCAAATTTCTTTTGCCAAACTAGGTAGAAAGATGTGTAATCTGCAGTTAATTTCACATTGCAATATAAAGAAGCATGATTGCTTGACAATGGAAGCTCAGACACAAATGATTGATAGCACAAAATTTGTTGACAAGTGACCAACTAATATCACAAAATTTACTTGCAATAAACCCACTGAATGAAATTGGCATGGTGGAAACTCCAGTATGGGGTGCACAGGGGTTGGTTTGAATTGGGTTACCATCAAAGCCAAAATCGAACCGCCTTAATTCAGCTATCAAATTTTAGACCTGAAGCCAAACTATAAAACTATTAGAACCAAAAAGAAAAAATTTCGGATTGGTTTGGTTCGTGTTTGGTTCTATGACAGAAACCATAACATGTTTCAAATCTTGGTTTGAATTTCAAAGGGTATGTGCTACATTAAGTAAGCTTTTTCGTGGAGTAAATTTTTAACTCTTTCGAAGTAGGATGTCCATTTGAAAGGCTCAAATACCTGTCTTTGCTGAGTTCATCTGCAAGGATTTCCCGCCTTGGAAAACTACTACTGAGTTAAAGCATTTACATTACAAGTCCCAAGATGTGCATATAGTAGCATGGGTTCAGGTTGGTTCTGTTTAACCGAGTTCCTAACCTGAGCCCATGCATGTAAAAAAAAAAACCCTTGCACAATGGGTTTCCTCCTTTCTCCCAAACTATGCATGTAAAGAGTCAAAACCAACCTAACCCAACCCAAGTTGGTTGATTTCAGTTTTGAGTCTCGGCTTGTTTTGGGTCATTGGCACCCCTACTCTTGAGTTCAACAACCAAAAATAAATAAATAATTACTTGTCTCGCCACGAATCATGGACTAGAACAAGGAAGCCACTGAAATAAAATTCGAATGCTAAGCAAGATCAACATTTCAGAGAGCAAAGAATATAATCATTAGAAAGAGAAAAATGCAAAGAAAAAAAAAAGTATTGAGATGTAGCTTACTTCTACGGGTTCGCTTCTTGTACAAGATCCGGTAACCACATTCTCGGCATTGAATCACATCACCAGGCTTCAGCGTATTTTCCTGCCCGCAGTCTGCAAAATAAATAATCACCATCAAT
Source organism: Nyssa sinensis (assembly GCA_008638375.1). Classification (NCBI taxonomy): domain Eukaryota; kingdom Viridiplantae; phylum Streptophyta; class Magnoliopsida; order Cornales; family Nyssaceae; genus Nyssa; species Nyssa sinensis. The sequence continues at coordinate 51,826,703 of CM018046.1, forward strand.
AATTAAGGACCACCAATTTCACGGGTATACTGAATAGTAGCGAAAAATCAAACATGTCGGCAAATAAACATATATTTATATCACCCAAAGTAGTTAGTAAGACACAATTAAACACGCACATAATAGAATGTTAAATTCATACCTCCACAGATGTAACTCACGGGTTCGGGTTGAGGATCCATTGATGATATCAACACAAATCAGAGAGATTCAGGTTTCTGCGTGGACAAGGAATGAACGAGTTAGAGTTCTTATTGCATATAATAACAACATTACATCAGATTACCAAGTGACTATAGAAAGAAAAAGGCACACGTAGAAAGATTTGAAAAGATCGCAATTAGGGTTAGCTGATAGATGAAAAAAACCTCAAGGTAATCTCAAAATCAAAGATAATAAAGGCAGTGATGATGAAGACATTCGAATCGACCTAGTGGCTCACCTTCGTTGAGAGAGAGATTCAGAAGGCGGCCGCGGGAAAGCTTTCCGTCTAGTTTATTGGGTTTTGATTGGGAATGACAATATAACCCATCGACGGGCATGCCGAAGCTTTTTTTTTTCATTTATAATTTTAGTATTTATGAATTTTCTTAAAAAGTGAATTTATATTTAATGTTTAAAAAAACAAATTAACCAATTTTAAATTAATATAATTAAGATAACTTGGCACATTGGTTATGTTTGTTTGCTGGATTAGGATGGAGATTGAATAAATTAATCTTCATGATCTTGTAAAATTAGTAGTTTAATAATTAAAAAAAAAACTTACTAATAATACTGAAAATAAATAATAGTTCATAGTATAAATAAAATAATGAAAAGAAATGAATAAAATTATTAATCCTTATCACTATTAGTAAAAAGATAATTAATTCACTATTATTCAATCCATGAAACAAACATGACATTATCTTTCGAATTTTAAGACACGAGAATCTAGGTGCAAGAGTAATTAAAAATTTTGCTATTTTAAATTTATACTCAAATATTCAAAATTCGAATCGTGACAAAATGATATCAAAATAATGGTAAGAATTAAATATTGAATTTATTCTGGAGTCTTTAGGGTGTGACAAAACAATTACAAATTATGTATTTTAAATTCGCACTCGAGTCTTCAAGATTTTATTAACTTAATTACTTGTTTATTTAATTAACTTTTACATTTTCTTTGATAATAAAATGGGAGGAGGGAAAGCCTAACCTATTTCCTGGCTTGGATGTGTGGGAGATGGCATGTCATATTGCATAAAACCTCAATGGTAACTTTGATTAGGTTTTTGGAAATCTAATTATGAATTCATAATTATTAGATTGTTCATAACTTAATGTAAAATTTAGTTATAATTATTACAAGATTGGATGCACATATGTTATCGTCAATCGTCTGCATCGGAAGAGATTAATCTTGACTTAATTTTTAACAAAACACGAATATGATACAAAATTAACTAAATTTAATTTAAATATTAATTAATTTATATCATAAATAGATCAACACGTTCAACACAATTAAGAAATATACTATATTTAAATTTTAATCATATCAATTTATTTACTACGACTTAATACATTTTTAAAAAATAAAAATATAAACATGAATCAAAATATTCACTTTATTTAGCCTTGCATCATAAGTCCATCAAACTTGATAACTATATTATACTAATACAAAATAATTCTTCACTAAAAGTTTAAAAATTAAAATAATTAAATCATGTCTAATTTATTTACTAAATAAATAATATTGGAGTTGAAAATTTTAACATATATTTCTAAATGTTTATGTCCTGCCACAAACACGAGTTTACAAAACTCCTTTGGAATCGAAACTCTTTGACTATCAATGAATGGTTTATGTCAACGTCAAGACCATAGAAAATACATTAACAAAAAGCTTTTGTTTACACAGCCACTGAATTTAAAAAGGCTAATCATAAAACACAACCATAACCTGTTTGGGAAACACAGGAACCAGTTCTGTATGAACTGATTTTAAAAATTTCATGCTCGGCAAGTACTTTTCAATAGTTCAATGATTCGCATCTAATTCCTAAAAAATACTTCAAATTTGAACAAAAACAAATCAGAGGAGGCTGATTTTTTCTAAAAACCAAATAACTTAACAAAAGTGATCTTCACATTATATGATTTGAAGAATTTCCAAACAGCACCTACTGATGGAATGAAGAGACATTGCAGAAGAAGTTCAAAGGTGGTCCTCCTGGAAGGTATAAAAAATAGCATGCACAGATGCACCAAAGCTATAAAATGCTAACAGAAAATTTTAATAAAATCCCACGAAAACCATGAATACAAACAATCAAATGACTCTTATTACAAGGCTTCTTTATGAAGGAAAAAGAAATGGCCTACTTCAGTTTCATGATGTCTCAACATAATTAAACAAAATATTCACTGTGCCAATACAAGGTTACAATCTGTCCAACAGCATAATAAAATCATCACCAAATCAATCTCATTGACAGCTAAACTGTCATTTTTATTACTGCTCTGAAGAAAGAAAAAAAAAAAGCTTTGTAACTCCATTCAAGAACACATCTTAACATTTAACTCTCAATAACATAAGGTAACAGAATGCCGGCTTTGTCCTAAAAGCCCCACCCACAATGAGAAGCAACCAATTAGCTTCTTATTGATTGCTTCCATCACAGCATAGCCCGGAAAGGATTGATATTGAGCGGGCAGGATGCAACCATTACTGCAAGTGAAAATTAAGCATACAATAAGGGAGGGCACCATTAATTGATAATTGACAGAATGGGAACCCAGAGTTTACAGTCTAAGAGTTTGGTTAGCATTTTGGATGCACTTTTCTTACTTCGGAGAGAGAAGCTGCTTCAAATTTTTGTCTCTAAAGCAACGAAAGTACTTCAACATACGACTAAACTGAAAAATGTATATAGTTTTGGGCATGATTCATGCAGCCAAAGAACACTAAAACACCAGCAATTACAATATCTCATAAGGAAATTCTTCCCGTGTGCCTAGTTTCAGTCATCAGGAAAACATTTTCATTGTTTTCTTCCTTAAGTCAAAAATATGGAAATGGTTTTTCAAGAACCACCAAGATGCAGGCTTAATATACATGACTTGTAGCTCTAGTTCATAGTTCCAAAAAAGATGCCAATGACACATATGATCTAGAATGGAAGTCACGCTTATGAAAGCAAATCTTAACTGCAGTGTGAGTGGACAAACCCATCTCCATCATACATAAATGTCTTAGGAACATATAATTTTACACATCAGCAGAAATTCATATCTATAGATCTCTAAAATTAGAAATGATGAGTTTAAGACCTACAAATGGCCAGTTGTCCAAACAAGATGTAAAACAGATATAATTAACAGCACATCTAACAAGTTAACCACATGAATTTTCTTTTATCTGAGCATCAAAACCTTATTTTAGGAAGTGGTCATTTTTCTAAATTGAAAAATAAAATGGAAAATTAGTGTGAAGAAGCATTTCGAAACCCACATGATGAAACCTTTCCAGTTGCATTCTAAATAGCTTCCAACACAAGTCTACTTCTGGATATGGGATCATTAATTAGGATTTTAGAAAAGAAGTTCAAGTTTTTTACAATCACAGAATCAGAGAATTAATTTATTCAAGATGGTAATCTTGTTTGATATGCAGTAAGAATATGTTGGGATCATAAAGGACTTGTATCATGAGGTCTCAAGTACAGATGAAAGACGATACCAGTTGGTAATACTCTGGATTGAGATTCAATTCAGTTTTGTCCATGGCTTTTGCTAGAGTGACGAGCCAAGAGCTTTCGACCGGGAGTCAGATGATCATCCTGCCAGAATCATGTAAAGGCATCCAGAATTTTCACACATCAGAGTACATAGTTAGAAAGTGAGATAGGAAGATATACAAGGAGCACCAAACAATCTAAAATATGCCAATATACTACCACTAAAACATAGTAAGAGAACAGGACTGTGAGACAAAACTACCACTTATAAATTACAGAAAGAGTTGCAGAAGTAAATGTTGACATACCGAAACAATGTCATGAACGATAAAAACCTTTACAAGACAGTTTATATTCAACAAAAGGAATGCTCATCTAAAAAAAAGCAGTGTCCAATTTTAATGGCTGAGTGAAAAATAAAATATGATATTTTAGGTATGCATTCAATTTCTTCTTTCAACCTAAGTCAAATATCATGCTCTCTATATGAAGATGATAATTAAATTCATAAATCAAAATAATTTATAAATATATCCACAGTGAGATCAGAGGAATTGATAGAAGAAAAGCATACAAAGAAAACAAAACCAAGATTCGAATTAGAGGATAATGCAAGACACTATTCATAAAAAGCCCTTGATAGATACAGGGTATAAAACCAATCCACCTTGTACAGAGAAGCAGCTGATTCAGATTCCACAGTTTGGATTGGAACAGGCCCAAGGGATTGGAAGGCATCCAAGGCATCTAAAGTCAGCTGCCAACCACAAAGAGCAATAGCCCCAGCACTGGAACTGGAGCCACTGCTATTACTACAGCCTGCTGCAGCAACATTTCCATTCACCCAAGGACAGAAATAATTGTGATGCTTAATTGGATCAAACTCAACAGCTTCTTCATAGTTGCTTTCTCCATTTGGAGGACCTGGACAACATTTCATATTCAACAAACTGCCATAATGTTGAAAAAATATAAAATCACAAACTTCGGAAAAAATATAAGAAAGTTAAGACTAGGAACATTATAATGCAACTGGATGACATGACCACGAAGAAAACTAAGATGATATTCGTCCCATTGAGCTAAAGGAAACAAGTGCCACATATCTACAGGGCAGAAAATAGGGTGGCTATGGGACAAGTGTCAAATTGATAGTGTTTTAACCTTGCATCTTTCAGGTCTGAACATCAACAAACCATAGCCTATTTGAACACAATACCAAGCAACATTCAGGCAACAACTAAAACACGGCTATACATATATATATCTATAACCTTGCATCTTTCAGGTCTGAACATCAACAAACCATAGCCTATTTGAACACAGTACCAAGCAACATTCAGGCAACAACTAAAACACGGCTATACATATATATATATATATATAGTATATATATTGATAACCATGCCTTTCTTGGGCAGTCTTTATATATACAATTTTACTTATCAAAAAAAAAAAAATATTGATAACCATGGCTATATTTTTTCACACCCACCATATCAGGTCAAGCCAACTAAACTGATTCTTCATATTATACATGTTTTGATAGGCTTTCTTAATGGATTCCAATCAGGCAGCAATAAGAAAGTACTCCCTCTGTCCCAAAATTAAAGCCCCTTCAGGGGAACCCGACTTTTTAAGGGGACCAGGCATTTTATTGCTTTTCACACTTGAGTGAGGTATAAGTTTACAAAACTAACCACCTTTCACATTGATTAGAGCATTCACATTAAATTGAGAGAGAAGGATAATTTGAAAATTTCATAAAATATAGTGCTGGACTCTTATTTTGGGACATCCTGTTAGAAAATCATCATGTTTCTGAGCCCAAGGACACCTCTATTGTGTGGCCTTGTCCACATGGTAAAAGATTAGAGTTTGAGGGCAGAAAAAGGTGTAAACGCTTACTTTTCTAAACATATTTGCTAAAAGAATTCTCAATTTTCAATTCACTAACCTCAAAAGAGATAATAACAATCCTTTTTATAGACAAAAACCTTGATGACAATAGATCCTGACCCTTGAATCAAACTAACCTTAATCAGCAATTGAAACCTAAGGAGAAAAAAAAAACAGAAGGCAATAAACTTTCACGAGTTTATTGCTAGTTTCCTATAATCACATGAACAATACTGCACTTCAATAATATGACCACTAACTTGCCACAACAGTAACTCACGAAAAGACACTTACTCCTAGGCCAAAGAGGATTGTGGCTTTGCAGGGACCATGTAACTAGTTTTTAGCTTCCATAACTTGTTTTCAAGATCTGCGAATGTTTTTAATTATTCTTTGTCATAGTAGTAAAGATAAACTTTAGAGTTTAGAATTTAGCCTTTCTCCCATTACGTGTCTAAAGAAAAATATTCATTTCAAGAGACCTTTAAAAAAAATTAATGTGAGCAGTGATGATATTTCTTCTGCAGCTAAAGGCATCAGACCACAAACAACCAGTTTTAATATTCTAGGTCCCTACGAATGTACAATGCTAATACAGAGGTCAGAAGCAGATTACACACAATTCAAAGATTAAAAAAATAAAAATAATTGGCAAAACATATGTTACTTCTTTAGTAGAAGAAACAAACATTTATTGCAGTTCTGAAGACATCTTAAACTAAGTAATTTCCATATATGATTTAGTAAAGAAGATGATGCCTTCTAATACTTGTGAAATGGTAATGAACAGTTTTAAATTATCTTTCTGAATCAAAGACTACTAATCCAGAAATCTGACATATCCCTGCTCCATGATACTCACTGGATTGGACTTTCTCTAAGAATCTTACGTTTGGCCATTTTAACTTCGTTCCATATACATCTTGTTTTTTGTAGCAAAGAATTTTTTTAAGAAGAAACGGACTTACCTATCCCCATGGCAACCATATAACCTGTCTCAGGGTATACGCAATCATCAGCAGATGATGGCTTGCCAAGCTGAGTCACTTCTTCCTTAGATGCTTCAAATCCAGAACATACAACAGCATTGCAAGAAAGAGAAGGATGGGCACTGTTCTCATGGGGTAATATGTGCACATTACTGTTCTTTTCACCACTTTCAGCAGATTCGGCCTTGGCTGAACCAACAATCTTTGAGCCACTATCAGTCCTTTCTACAGGCCGATACATCAGATCTTGACTATCACCGTGAGGATCCTCTCGATCCAATTCTTCAGGGACAAAATCACCCATTAGCCCAGGATCTGGTGCAAATTCCCCTGTTTGACCCTGATTTTCAGTGACTTCAGCAATTGGTTCCACATCACCGACAACACTATCTGCTCTATGGACAGAAACATCGGTTCCATGGATTTCAGCTTCATGACTAGCACCCATTCCAACACTTCCTCCACTAATACCAAAACTAGGCCCATCCCTTCCATGAGCAGTTGCAGTGTCTGTGTTAAATACCTCCTCACCATCATTTGTGCTGCTAACACCCAGCTCGCCAGCAATTCTTACTCCAGCAGGGCAAGTACTCTGCTGGGCTTGGTTACTGTAATTCAATTCTGATGTGTCATTCACATCTGGATTCTTAAACATTGTCATAGAGGGGAAATGGACATCATCGACATCTCCAGGATAGTTTTCAACACTTTCCATTGAATCATTTTCTGCACTGTGACCAACTGTATCCATTGCAATAACAGAGGATGCACGTGTCGAATCTCTAGTGGATGGGACACCAACAACTTGTTCATTCCCCTGGGCGAGAGGATAAACTTTATGGCCATCTGTTTCTATCTCAAAATCCAATGAATGGCTAGGACCAGCACCAGATGAATCCCTCCTATAAGATGAACGGTAGGTTCCAAAGAAATCAGTCTCACGGGCACGCTTTGAAGGGCCAGCTGAGTATTGTTTTCCATCGTCGACTTCATCACCATCACGATCAATGACAGTTCCTTCAATGCTGTCTGCCTGTTGCATTATTAAATAGGGCCTGTCAACTGTGCTTCCACCTTCGTCCAAATTTCGTTTACGACTACTGGGACCTCGTGATTCATATGAAGTTGCACGATCACCTACCTCACTACTGGCAGGCTGACCAATTATTAGATCCCTTCCCATATTACCATATTGGTATTGTTCAGACATCGCTGTCATATGTAACTGTGTAGAGGATAATCCACCAGCCATAGTAAGATTTAAATCAACCCCAACATTTGACAGTGACTTCCCCTCACCTGTTGTTGCAGCTTCATCATGGTCCTCAGTCTCCTCTTTTTCTACGCCATCAGTTGCAACCCATCCACTGATTCCACTTGCCGCACTTACACCACGTGTCAATGCCATTTTCTTGCTTGTTTCAGGAATATCGATGCCATTGGGAGCATACCGAGCAGGACGAGAGACAGTCAGAAAGTCCCAGATTCCAACTGTAGCTCCACATAAACTACAATCTAACAAAGGCGACCTAGATTCACATTTAGACTCTCGACCCCGTAACTTCATTCTTTGCAGTATCTTTTTTGGTCGAAGCAGAGAATGCTTTCTTGCTAGGGCCAGGATCTTGCAGATGAATATGGTCTTTTGTAGGACCAAATGAGCATCCATTCCTGGCTGATTGAGCAGAATGTTCCTCACAATCCTGAACATTTGAAAGCCATCTTGGCTCCCATCCACACAGACTTATCAGCTTCTGGGCCTAAAAAAAAGAGACAAAAAGAAGTAAAGAGAATAGAATGCTAAAAGAGCATATACATAAAGCAATTCCAGTTTACCAACATATGTAAAAGTTCTCAAATATTTTACACGAGAGTATATGCAGAAGGCCTCTTCTCTGGTGCTTTCCATTCCTGAGGTATTCTCAGCCTTAAAGCCAGATTCCCCAGCAGTGACTTGTGACTGAACCAGAAACCGATCAACTTCTGCCTCCCGAGAAACACGCATCTGTTCAATTGCAGATGCAGCCACAACTGGAAGGGAGAAGAACTGCAACAGTCCATCACAGCGATCCTTATAACCCCCAATCAGGGCCGATGGGGGAGTAGGAGGGAACTGCACCAAGCTTTCCACACAGCTGTTTCCTCTCCAAGGACAAGTGAGTTTGTGACCTCCATCTAGCTGTTTGGCAAAGTCTTCCCCAGCTTTATCAGCTGTATTGAAGATAATTAAGAGATGAAAACAATACCTATCATTGCTATCAATAAGCATGCAGTGTCAATAATAATGCTTTGGCCAAGGTAAAAGGAAATAGTGTGGTGTTATTGTTGCCAAGAATTGGCCTAACAAACAGATAACCCAACTATCAAAGACAAATTCCTTAGCAAGCTAAAATAACGAAGCGAGGAAATTTCACGTTAAGAAACATAAACAGAGAAATGAACTTCACTATTTTAAATGATAAGTACACCTATCACAGCACATTTCCTGATAACACAATATCTGCTAGCTTGGCACTGGCTTTGCACCCGCTTGATTGAGTAGTCACTACACAGTTGATACTGTTACCCTGGTAACGATCTTATGCACAAATTTTTTTTGATAAATGGAATATGCACAATTAAGGGAGAAATTTGATCAGTCAGCAAAGTGAGATTTCTGTAAGTAAATCCATAAAAACACCAAGCAATCCTTAATATATATATATATATATATATATATTTTTTTTTTTTTTTTCCTTTTTTTGGATTTCTTGCAATAAATTTATCAAGGATTGCTTATTAACTTTAACTCCACCTGTATCATACTTAGTGTCATATCCTTTCATCCGTATCTTATGATCCTACAATTTTACAATCCAAAAATATCAAATCAATCCGGATCCCGTCAAAAATCCTTAGGAGCGTAGAATCCTTCTGAAATCCCTATAGGATCACTAGAATCCTGACTTCACTCTCGATTCTACCGATTTTACCTATCTACAATATAGCCATATAATGTTATTCTCACGTGTCTTTAACAAGTTTCAATCCGAGACCATAATAATATTATAAAACAAATACGAAGATTTATTTAAATATCCCAAGTGAGTGAATCATGTCAAAACTTTCTTTACATTTGTTTATCTTTAAATGATTCTTTTAGTTTGCTTTAGACTAATCAAGTGTTATACTACTTAATTTAAGTCATCTAACCCCTTATTATGAATAGTATGGTCCAATATTTCCATTTAAAAAAAATGTTTTAAAAAGATTGCTTTAGGCTCTCTCTCTCTCTCTCTCTCTCTCTCACACACACACACACACACACACACACACACAAATTCAATAAGCTTGTTTTGAGCCAATTGATCTCTTATTCCAATAAAAAAAAAAAATCCTAATGCTAATTTTTTCTTGTGCGTCATAAGTTCTGGTATAGAGTCTTTCATGGTTAAGTGGCCAGAATATTTTAAAATAAAGATTTTCTTCCTTCTTATGTAAATTAAATATCCAATCACATAATCACTCACAAATAATGATTCATGTACTTTTTCCTTTTTAGAGTTTACATTTAATAGGCTATCTTAGTTAAATGTAATAAAAATAAACATTTTTTATGCTTGCGTACTAAAAAAATATTAAGACTAATGGAAGCTTTTGTGTTCTAAATTTTTATAATATTTTTTTATGAGTTTAAAGTTTGTTCATTGTGTATTTTTTTAGGATTTTTAAGGTATAAAAATATTAGTTGGTATTAGTTTTTCTCATTTTGTAAAATATTACGATTCTTGATCTGATCCTTAGGAGCCTCCCATCGATCCATTGTAGGATCCTGATTTTAATAACCTTGCTTTTGTGTCAAGCTTGTTTTGGTATGACAAGTCATTTTCATGTCAGTGATCACCCAAATAAGTGGAGGCTCTTAATAGAATAAATAAGACTTCACAACATTGCAAGAAGTAATAATGGAGACGAGATGGTCAAATACACCATTATTGTAGCAGGAATGAAGTATCAGAAGGCAGACAATTTAACTGTCTATAAGAGATGATAAGGCATCAGTAGTAAAGGTTTCAAGATGAACCCCACGAAAAGAGTAACCAGTGAGAATGAAAAGTGTTACTGGCTTAACTTCATTCAGAAAAAGTTGTTTAGGAGAGTTATATGACTAATGCTGATAGCTTGGGCAGATGTTTGTAATCTCATAGTCATAGCTGGAAATATGATTTTACATTAAGGATACACTCATCAGAATTTTATACGTATGACAGTAACTGACCCCAATGACAACCATACCACTATTGCAAAACCTTTCCAAGTGAAACTGGCAATATATAATTGAAACATTCAATATCTATATAGAGATATTACTTATCAAAAAAATATCTAGATAAAGATATTACTTGTCAAAAAATAGCTAGATAGAGATATTGAATGTGTGGATGACGTCCAACACAATGAAATGAGGCCTCTTTTTGCATTTTATGTAATGAAATAATTGCAATTCTACATTGTGATAGTTAGTTCATTTATATTGAAAGTAGGAGTAAATACTGCACCTTGCAGGTAAACTAATATCCAATTAACAGAATATTCATTAGCTTTAGTTAATGTAATATATCAGTAAATGGTTATCAATGGAACTATAACAATTGATGTTCTCTATATGATCATTGTTGCAAACATTTTGCTCCTTACAAACTACATAGTTGTCATGTATGCATTTAATTTACAATATTACAACTATGTGTGTAGGCTCCTTGGTAGATTTTTTGGGGAGCTTAAGGCTTTAATTATACTAGCCTCTCCCTTGTAATTTGAGTTCACCCCCCTTAGGCACTCTTTTTATATAATATGTTTACTTACTTATCAAAATATATATATATATATATTTATATATAAAAATAAATATTTTTTATATAAACTTTCCCATAGGCCATAGCTTCATTGAAAGATTGCAGTGTGTGTGTGTGTGTGTGTACATCTTTATTAAAAAAACTCCACAATTTGGAAAAACAGAAGCCCTCAAATTTGAGACAGTAATTTTAGTTTCAAATATCCTGAATATTTCATGAGGTAGAACACTATTGACAGTACAAATGACAGTTCAGGATTATAGGATTGTCAGACATAAAAACTCAATAAGAAGAATTGAAAGATACTACAGGTTATTCTCCAACCTCCACAAATGCAAAAAAAAAAAAAAAAAAGCGGAGAACAATATAGATGACATAAGGAAAAGCCAGAGGCATGCTTAATAAACTGAATTGACAGCAAATTTCACCTTCCATAGGCATCCAGGAAGCTGGTGTAATAAATTTCAGGCTTGCACTGCATGACTCACACTCAATCTTATCTACATCAACATTCACCCAGCCTCTTCTGGCGCATGCCAATGAACTGGCAGCCTGTGTGAACATCATGGCAAATGACTGGAGGTTTAAGTGCAGAAACCAGCAAGCTGACAAAAATGATATTAAAAAAAAAAAAACTACAAGCAGTACATAGAAAAAATATTAGGAACAATAACAAATAAAAAGCAACAAAAGGATAGTATATGACAAAATTGGGCATATCTGACAAGTGCCACTGGCATCCATCACTGGTTCTATAAATCGATTGTTTTCATTGAGCATCTTAAGGCAACCAGAAGAGCAATTGTGTAACCATGTAAAAGATGATAACATAATTACTTAGCTCAAGCCTAAGGCCTTGCTTGGAGCAATTACAAAGCAGCTACAATTGGGGAAAACTTCATGCTTTTGTTTAGCGTGATTTGGATTTTTAGAAAATGCAGCAAGGTGCCAGCTGATAGATTGAGTAGTATCTTCTTGCTGCCACCCCCAGAAGGGCAGGTGTGGGGTTCAAGTCTTGGTCGGAACACAGGTGTGTGACAGGAGGAAAATGAATTATAATAAAAGAAGAAGGAGAAACCAAGCAGCCTAGTGAATGAAGCCCCTGTAGAAAGTTGAAACCTGCTGATTTGAGACTATAGAGTAAAGACAGAATGAAAGACAAAGTCATGAAATATATATATATGACGGGTGAGTAGTCATAAGGTGCACTCTTTGTGAAGCTCAACTGCACTCGTATCTCAAACACTATTTTTCAAACTTTGAGTACAACAGTATCATATGCTACAAGGATAAGCTGACAAAGCCGGTACTACTCCATACTTATCAAAAAAAATGAATAAGGAGCTGTGTGTTCTCCCCTAGTGGTCTTTGTACGCTCTCAGTCGAAAATGCTCTTTGGAGCATTCCTTCATTATTTTGGAAGCCAATACTTTCCCTTGGAGTGGAAGTGTCAAATGTTGCAAGGATATTCCAATTCCAATTAGATAAAGTCAGTACTTGTGCCGAACATACAGACGGATTAAGGAGAAATTTTGCAGCACTTATGCTGTTTGTGGATTGAGAGATGCAATTCTAACCCAAGGTGTGATGCCAAGGGTCTCTGAGAGTGATTTCTAGTTTCTCCTTCTATTTTTCTTCCCTTTTCTACTATTTTTCTGCACACCCTTAAAAAATCCTAATAACTAAGCCCTAACCTTTCCGTCTTTCAAGCCATCAAAACTAGCCTGGTTTTTGTTTTGGCATTCTGTTGTTGTTGGGCTTGCATAATTAAATTTATGATTCAGCCCAATACTTCTAGCTTTATGATTCAGCCCAATACTTCTAGCTCATTGATTTCAAAAATCTTCCAACTTCAGTGATTGGGAAATTGAGGAGCTTTATTCTCTGTTTCACCTTTCTTTGCTTAGCTCGGGTGAGAGATGTTTCCCCAAAATCATACTTTTGTTTTCTTTCTAAAAGCAATAATCCCCTTACTTTCTATGTCAAGTTGATCTAGGAGACTGAGGCTCCACCAAAAGCTAAGGCTCTTGCACAGTCCAGTGACTCACAATAAGGTTAATACTACTGAGGCACCCCAAGCTAGGAGGCCCAATAATCCCTTTGCCAAATGAGTCTCCTCTTTGTAGAAGTGGTAGTGAAACTTCCGAACATCTCTCATGCATTGCCCCATCTCTTATGCATTGTGGTAGAGACCTATAGCCTTGGCATGAGTAAGTTTAGTTTCCGTATGAGATACTCATTTTTATTGAAAACTTCCTACAGAGGTTTCTGCAGGAGAGATAAAGCTATAGTTCATCAGCGGCTCAGCTTTTTAGCCTTGATATGGACTATTTGGATTGAGAAAACTCCAGGATTTTTCATAACGAAAGTAATCCAGAAGAAGAAATTTGGAGTAGAGTGCATTTCTTGACTTCTCTTTGGGTTTCCATTAGAAAAGAATTTAAAGAGTGGCCAATGAATACCATAATGAGATATTGAGCTTGCAATGACTTCTCGATCTTATAAAACTAAGACTTGCTTATTCTTGGAAGCCTACGCTTAGAGAAAGAATCAAGTTTAACTTTAATGGTTGCTCTCTTGATAATCTGCATTGGTTAGGAATTGGAGGTAATTGATAGACCGTAAAGGAAATACAACTATTTTGTTCTCCAAAGCAAACTAGAACAGGTTATGCCACTAAAGCTACTGCACATCACAATTGTTCGATGGTGACTCCACTAGTGTCATAAGGTGAGTGAAAAGCAGACACTTGGCCCTTGCTCCTATGCCAACTTGTTAAGGGATGTCTTAGATTTATTTGCATTCCTTCATGAAGTTATTTCATGGATTCCTAAGTTAATTTTATGTAAAAGGAAACAGTTTGGCTAAAGGAGGAGCATCATTCTTGAATAATTCAAAGGTCATTTTTACCCTCCTTGAGCGCCTGGGCTTTTTTGCTTAGGATTTGATTTATTGTGGCTTTTTTTCTCTCCCCTTATTATTAGATCTCTTAGTACATTAGGTATTTCGGTGGGAAATAGTAGGCAGATCAAGTTTGGACTAGAATGCCTTGAGGTGGGTCACGTTGTAGGGTGGTATGTTCGAGGTTCTTCCCTGATAAGGTCTTGAAAGGGGAGAGCCATCCTGGAATCCTTCAAAAGCAATCTCACACAACAAAAGCACTTCCCAATATGGCCTTCTTATGGATAAGCAGCGGTGTTAGGAAAAATCCTACCATTGATGACTTATTTAAAAAGTGAAAATCATTTGTTTTTATCAGTAAAATGTATATATATTAAAGAGGCACCCAAAGGGGGCGAACTCATATACACAAATAAAATAAAAAAACCAACAAGCACCAAGAAGCCTAAGATCCCCTAAAACTCTACAAAAGAATCTAGGTACATAGGACTAGCTTCTTTAAACCAAAAGTATAATAAACGCACAGAAGAGTCTTTGAAAGAAATCACAGACTGCTCTTGGCCCTCAAACATTCTCCCATTTCTTTCCCTCCGTAAGCACAAGGGTGGCATTCTCCAAGCTATCCAAGCCTCCCTCTGTCTTGCAGCACCTCGAACTAAAAAAGTGAAAATCATTGTTAATTAGGTCCTTTTCTATCTCTTTGGAGTACATTGTCAATTCGAACTTAGCCACCAAGGCATTGGCTAGTCACAGGTTTATAGAGAGAGCATGAATTTTTTTTTTTCCGATAAGTAAAGATACTATAGTATTAAAAAAGCCCAAGGGGGGCAAACCCATAATTACTCAGGGACGGCTTTGAGATTAAAGCCTTAAGGTCCCCCAAAAAATAAACTAAAGTGTCTATATACGAGGGATAAGCCTCATTGGCCCAAAAATGTAAAGAGCATAAGAAACTATCTTTATAAAAAAAGGGGGGGGCATTTCTTTCGCCTCAAGAACTCTACAATTTCGTTTTTGTTTTCCAAAGGCTCCAAAGTAAGCAAAGAGGAGCTATGTTCCACATCTTTTGCTTGGTCTTCTCTAAACCTCTAACATGCCAACTAAGAAGCACATCTTTCACCGTAGTGTGCATTACCCACGAAACTCGGAAAAGAGAGAACAACATGCACCAAATCTCCCATGCTACCCAACAATGGATGATAAGATGATCCACTGATTCTCCCTCTACCTTGCACATTATACACTAGGTTGGCCAATCTAAAGCCTCTTTTCTGCAAGTTGTCCGTGGTTAGAATGGCGCCTCACGATGCCAGTCCAAGCAAAAAAAGAAAACTTGGTCGGAACTTGGGAACGCAATATCAAATTCCACAAAAAATGTCTTCTCCTCCCTCCAGCTAACTCCTTATAGTATGAAATGACCGTGAACTCCTTAGAGCTAGTTAAGGTCCAAACAAGCTTGTCCTCCCTTCCAGCAACCACTTTCACTTTGTGCAAATCCCCCAAAAAACACCCCAGCCTCCTCCATCTCCCAATCAAAAAGGACTCCACACCAGCTCCCCACCCATTTCCACACCATAAGTACTCCCAAAATCTCACCCTCCTTCCTTCGCCTACCTCAAAACGGATAAATCTTCCAAAATCAGCAAGCCCTGTCCTGGATTGACTTCCACATGCCACAACCATGAGCCTCCACTCCCTCATTTGAGAACCATCCACCCTCCTCCACCTCATACTTTGTAGAAAGCAACTCCTTCCGCATAATATCTTCCTCTACCCCAAACCTCCAAAGCCATTTTTCCCACCAAACCATGGTTTGTAAAAATCATTTTTTGCTCAAAATTTTGGTAGGGCCTGATGTAAAAGCAGCTGTGTAATGATTTCGGGCTCAGCAAAGGTTTCATTAAAATAATTTGTGCAAAGACAAGTTATTGGTGCAAGTTTAAAATCTTAATTTGTGCATGAACACGTCCATAGTAGAAACTAGCACACAAACCTTGGGCTTTCCAAACCAATTTGCAGGCTTGAATGTGGAAAGACGCCTCAAGTAAATCCCCCCGTTCCCACGGTCTACAAGAAGGCTGTGATGATCCAAGAGCGGAGCCACCAGCACTTGTGCTCAACGAAGTCCAGAGAGGTTGTGAACCAATGCGAGATAAAGAACCTGCCTTGGAACCCTTTCCATGACCCAACCAGTCTATACTGCCAACGTTTGTCATAACAGCAGGAGAGGATGCCCCTGCAGAACTGATAGAAAGAAAGGTAGTTAAGAAATGGATAGCACTCATGCGAAGTTATCTTAACAAATTGAAAATTAAGAAAGTTTGCAACTTTGCCCCATCTTGGTCTTTTTATTAACTGGAATTATGCCTTCATGGAGAGATGCACTGAGTAATAATTTGAAACAGTCTTACGCCAGGCAGTTTATTATGTTTCTACATTCTTATTGATATATTCTCTACCTTTAAACAGATGCACACAAATTTAAAATGCAAACCTCCTCTGTGCTGACAATTTGCAATATTTCTACCTCTTCCCAAAATTCATGTATGGCAACAAAACTTGGTAAGGTGCTTTAAAATTTTGATGAGATTAAAGAGGTGCGGAGAGCAATTAAGCAAGGAGTATCTCAAAGCAAATGAACTCCAATAAGAACTATAAACTACATAATTGTAGCTTGTGCAAAGATATCCTTGAGTTTGAAAGAATGCCAGATCAATTGTTGTTAAAGAGGATAGAGACCCAATTTCATTTTCGTTAAATAATTGTTGTGATTATAG
This sequence comes from Nyssa sinensis, assembly GCA_008638375.1. Classification (NCBI taxonomy): domain Eukaryota; kingdom Viridiplantae; phylum Streptophyta; class Magnoliopsida; order Cornales; family Nyssaceae; genus Nyssa; species Nyssa sinensis. The sequence continues at coordinate 51,843,835 of CM018046.1, forward strand.
GCATTCCTTTGTTCCCTGGACCAAAAAGGAAGTACAGAATAATGAGTTCATAGATGATTGTGAGACCACAACACTTTGTACATATATTGATCTGGCAACCAACAAGCTGGTATAATTAAATGCCACTTAAAGTTATAGAACTTATTAAAGACGTGAAAAAATAGCCCAATATACTTAATGGGGTGTCTAGAGGAACTAGAAAATGCTAAAAACCCTATCAATAAATCCTTTGGATAACATTCCAAAATGTAGTACACTTTTCATTGCAAAGCAGTATAAAGGATCCAAAAAAAAGGTCTCATTTTTTCCATTAGTTTCTTCTTGTAAGACGAAACATCAAGAATAGTGAACTGAAACCAAAGAGAATAAGAGAAGTTTTTGAATGGGGACTTGTTGATCAGTAAATATGTATGAATTTCATTAAGGGGCCAGAGAGAGGGTGAAGGTGAACCCATAATTACAACCAAAAAAAAAAAAGGGGGGGGCTACAAAACCAGGAACACGAAGCCACATTCTCGAGTCTAAAAGGACTCCTGCCCCTTCGAACTCCTCCACAAAGAAGGAAGCAGGGTGAGATGACGATTACATTTATTATAAACAAGGAGAGAACTTGAAACAGTACAATCATTTGTTAACTTCTACTCAATATTTTTAACCTAAGAGATATTAAAAGGAAATGCCAAACTTTAACATAGTTTCATTAAACTTGGGCACAAGACAAAACATGTAAAAGATTATAATGTCTCATAAAATTTAGACGATAGTAATCTAAAGCCCTCAAATTACAAAACTCTTCGGTCCTCACTCAAAAACTGTATTTTCTAAAATTAAACACGGACAAAAAGGAAGTGCACAAAGTAAGTCATACATTGATTACTCCAAACTTTAACATAGTTTCATTAAATTTGGGCACAAGACAAAACTATATAATGTGTAGAAGATTAGCTTGTGATAGAGAAAAAAATAAAAAGCTTTCAATGTCTCATAACATTTAGACGATAGTAATCTAAAGCCCTCAAAGTACTAAACTCTTCGGTTCTCACTCAAAAACTGTATTTTCTAAAATTAAACACGGACAAAAAGGAAATGCACAAAGTAAGTCATACACTGATTACTCCAGCTCCTTCTCTTCACTGAGACTTTTTTGAAACAGAGTTTGTGCGAATTGAAAAAAAAAATTCATAGGCCTGGTTTACCCTTTTTCAATAATTGTAAGATTCAAAACATAAACTGAATTTTTTTTCACTATGTTTCTCGGCGACCAAACAGGGCACATTATTCACCCAAGGAAACACCCACAGAAATTAAACAACAAATCACGAACAACTGTCTTGAAAATCAGATAAACCCCAGACAAAATGTTACAAAATTACAATACGTGCATGAATTATATAGATACTATACCCACCCAGTATACATATATATAATGTTAGGTGTGCCCTAGGTTTGACGCGATAGCAAAAAGCGGAAGAAAAAAAGGAGGCGAACCTAGCAGCAGGGGTAGGAGTAGGAGGTGGAGAAGATGACTTGGGGGGCAATAATGGATCTCCGAAAGAGCTTCGAACCTCCTCCTTCATGTTTTCTCTCTCTTCTCTCGTCTTCGAGCTCTGGTCTTACACTGATACGACTCTGTTTGGCACCCACCTCTTCATTTTTCACTATAATAATGAAATGTGCATTGTACGTGTCACGAGTTTTTGATCCAGCGTTTTTTTTTTCAACAAATTTCCCAATTTCACGTTATTTTAATTCTATTTTTTAAATTTATGTTATAAAAGAGGTCTATCCTCGAACGAAACGACCATACAAATTTAAAAACGTCTTTTTCAGTTAATTCTTAAATTATAAATAATTTATTATTAAATATAACCTAATTTTTAAGACTGATTTGATAACGTTATTGTTTTTTATTTTTATTTTTAATTTTTTGAAATTTGAAATAAAATGTGTTTTGTTGCATGTTTATGTTTTATTTTAGTTTTTTAAAACATTTTAATTTTAGGTTATAAATTGGAACCCAAGGAGTGGCTAAGTGGTAGCCGGGCACAAGATAAATAGGAGTACTTTTTATTGGTCTTGGATTCGATATTTCATAGACTCAAAAACTTTCTTTGAGACTATTCCAAGTCTTACATCAAATGCTCGCTTTACCTGGTGTGTGTAGCGAGGGTAAGCATTGTCCTGTGAACTAGTCAATCAACTTAGCGCTTTGCACAGAGATTAGATACCCACAATTATCTTAAAAAAAAAAACAGGTTATAAATTGGAAACGAAAAAAAAACTAATAAACTTGCTTTTGAAGAAATGTTTTTAACAAATAACATCAGTTTGAAAAATTATATGTAAAAATACGTGAATTTTAAAATTTTGTTAAAAGAAATCATGGGTAGATCAAAAACTCCAAATCAAGCTATCAAATAGATTAATGAGCATGATTTGAGTCAAGTGATTCAATTTCAATAAATTTATCAGGGTTATTTGAAATACGTCTTATAAGATTTAATCTTTTTATTATTAAATTTTTATTCATATTCTGATTACTTTATCTCTAATTTATCAAATAATTTAAAATTGAAAAAATAGTGTATCGTGTAAACTCAAACTTATAATAACATTATCCTTAATAAAATACAAATGAATTAATTTTGAAATTCATCTTTGATAGATACATTTATTTGAAAAAAAAATGCTACAACTTTAAATAAAATTATATCAAAATGATGTTATTTTTAAAAAAACAAAACAAATGCTATGCTAAAATAAGTGGAAGGGAAATAAAATGAGAGAATAATATTAATTACAAATGGTATGAGAGGATGGTGTAATAATTTTTCGTGATTGACTAATTAATGGAATAAAATAAGTGAAATGATTGAGTAATCCTTGTTTTAATTGAGATAGGTGAAAAATATAAATAAAATTAGAAGATATTTTTATTACGTAGTGAAAATAATAAACTATGAATTTGATTATTTAAAAAAGAATAAAGACAAAATCGATAATTATTAAATTTTAATTATTTTCTTTCAACTCCTCTCACTTTTAAAATAAAAAGTAAAATGAATTCAACAGGATTAAGAACAACTATAATAAAATCATCATGTTCACTCTAATTTACCCTAAAAAGTAACATGAATTATATACTGTCACTCCAATAAGTGTTACAGATTTACTGGTATGCCTGCTACTTTGGAAAGCAAGATTTGGCTTCTCAAATATGAAAAACAAAAGAGAAATTCTTTAAATTGTCACGCGATTTATTATTTTTCATTAGTCGTGGAGTATCAAAACAATGTCACCTAAGCAGTTTATTTTCATGTACATTTATTATTTTTTTGATTTTATCAAAACAAATTAAATAATTTTGTTATTAAATTCAGATTAAGACTGGTTAGTAACACTAATTCAATTTGTTTATGGTAAGAGTAATCATATATATAATATATATATTTTTTTAACTCCTAAACATAAAGGTGACGATTCTTGTTATCTTATTTTAAAAATGAGAAAATAGAGTAATAAGATCTATTTAAAATTACTTTGTTTCAACAGAAAATAATTCAATGGATATATTTACTTAAAATTATTTTGTTTCATTACCCATTTTCTTTTATATTTTAAAATAATAATAATAATAGATATTTAATTTTAATTATCTTATTTTATAATTTAGATTCTCATATAAATGAGAGCCGTTATCTACAGGTGAGGACGAATGAATTTGAGATGGGACATCGATCTTAATTCTGAAAAAAAAATCCAGAATATATTTTCAGTGGAAAGAAACAGAATCAGGAGAGAAAGCAAAGAACGGAAGAAAGAATTAATAATAAGAAATAAAGAAAACCTGACCCCAAGCCTTATCACAAAATTTGACAGGCAGGGGATCAGCCACACAAACCCCAACCATAGCCTTTTCCAAAGTTGTCACCGCCATCCGACCCGTCCCCGTCCCCGTCCCCGTCCCCGTCCCCACAATACCCTCTACGGCCACTTTCTTTCTCTCTGACATCAACCTAACTGTAGGAAACCCGTATGTTTTAGCTCATCTAATCTACTGAATGAATGAAACAAAACAGAATTGCAAGTTCCAGAGGTAAGATTATCAATATTCTGAATTTTGGTTCTCATATTTATATTCGAAACATTGTTCGAATTTAGAATCTCACTCACCCCTAAATTCCCTAGTTTGTTCAGTTCTTTGGAATTCTGTCTTTGAGAAAATTGTCATTCGTGAATTTAATATATATTTGGCTGTACGCTCGAAGATTCTGTCCGTCGGATTTTCGTTTTAAGATTCAGGGTTCATACGGAATTGCATAGAGAGAGAGTAGAGAGAGAAGAGTTTGGTCTGAGTTATCTGTAGGTTGCTGCATTAGAGTCTGGTTTTGTGTATACTGTTTTCAGAGGCCCATGTTGATCCTGGAATACATATAGGCACTATTATGACTTCTCTGGCTTCTATGGTGAGTCTGGGAGGCGTTACGGCGAGTTCCTCTGGGCATTTGGAGGTATCCCTTTCGCTAGTTCGTAGAGTTTCTCTCTCTAGAAATGTTTGTAGTTTTCGTAAAGTTTGGGCTGGGAAGAGATGGTGGTGTGTTGGGGTCTGTAGATATTCGGTAACAACTGATTACAGGACTTCAGTGTCCCTTGATTCAACTTACAAAGGAAGCAAAGACAATGGAGCCGATGTCATTCTCAATGCTGCCCCAAAGCTGATACTAAAATCTGGGTCAAAGGCTGAACCTCTTCTAAACATTAACTCAGTGAATCCATTGCCTTGGGACACTTCAAAACTTAGTGGGGATTCTGCTGATGAAAATTTAAATGATGGTGAAGAAGAGAGAAATAAAGTAATTGAGTCGTTGGGAGAGGTATTGGAGAAGGCAGGGAAATTAGAAACTAGTAAAAAAGTGAGCGTGTCAGTTAATAAACCACCACCCAGTACAAGCAATGACCAAAACAGTGGCAAACCGGTCAATTCGACAGCTGGTCGAAAGTCCAAGACTTTGAAGAGTGTGTGGCGGAGAGGAAACCCAGTGGCAAGTGTACAAAAAGTTGTTAAGGAGTCTCCTAAGATCAACAAGGTTGAGAAAGAAGAACCAAGGATAGAGGGAGTGGGGAAGGTTGAGTCTCAGCCTGTTGCTCCATTAAGACCCCCTCAGCCACCAATGATGGTTCAACCAAAATTGCAATCAAAACCCCCCATAGCTCATCCGCCGGTGATCAAGAAACCTGTTATCTTGAAGGATGTGGGTAGCTGTTTCAAAGACCCCAGCAATCAATGGAACTGACTCGGTTTCAAAAACAAAAGAACGGAAGCCAATATTGATTGACAAATTTGCATCTAAGAAACCAGTGGTTGATCCTCTACTTGCCCAAGTAGTATTAGCCCCTCCAAAGCCTGGAAAGGGGCCCATCCCTGGAAAGTTCAAAGATGAGTTCCGTAAGAAAAGTGGTCCATCTGGAGGATCACGGAGGCGTATACTTGATGATGTTGAGATTCCTGATGAGGAGACATCAGAACTTGATGTTTCTATTCCAGGTGCTACCACAGCAAGGAAAGGAAGGAAATGGAGCAAGGCAAGTCGGAAGGCTGCCAGACTCCAGGCAGCTAAAGCGGCTGCTCCCGTTAAAGTAGAAATTTTGGAGGTTGGTGAAGAAGGTATGTTGACTGAGGAGTTGGCCTACAACTTGGCGATCAGTGAAGGTGAAATTTTTGGGTCACTATACTCAAGGGGAGTTAAGCCCGATGGTGTGCAAAAACTTGACAAAGACATGGTGAAGATGATTTGTAAAGAGTACGGGGTGGAAGTTATAGATGCTGCCCCCGTTAGAGTGGGGGAAATGGCTAGAAAGAAGGAAATTCTTGATGAAGATGACCTGGACAACCTTGAAGACAGGCCTCCCGTCCTCACTATAATGGGCCATGTGGATCATGGAAAGGTATTGAATAATGTATCTTAACTCCCCCCCCCCCCCCCCCAAAAAAAAAAAGAGAGAAAAAAAGGAAAAAAGGAAAAAAAGCTCCCATTCTGAAAGTAGAATAATATTCATTATAATTTCTGATTTATTATTGGCCCCTTTTCTGAACTCAGAATAGCATTCATTTAAATTTCTGACGGCTAGCTTTTGCTAATTTATTTTTGGTGTTGTCAACTTGGCAGACAACCCTTTTGGATTATATTCGGAAGAGCAAGGTATATGTGAAGCTAGATCATCTTGATTCTCCTTTTTACTTATCAAAAAAAAAAAATCTTGATTCTCCTTTTCAATTAATTTGCAAGTTGCAACTGATGGCCATGATGGAATTAAGGTCTAAGCCTTTGTTATTTTGGTAGTTTTGGTGATAATGTGCTTTACTCAATAAAGTTAGACTTCATTGTTTGGTTATGATAGAATATTTATGAAGCATTCCACATTTTGGCTACTTTCATTATCATTTAACATTGGAATTGGATTTATTAATTTAAAGGCACACACAATTGTTCTGGCAATCACAGTAAATTGAGCCTAACTGCTAGATATGACAGGTAGCTGCATCTGAAGCGGGTGGAATTACACAAGGAATTGGGGCATATAAGGTGTTAGTACCTATCGATGGCAAGTCACAACCATGTGTTTTTCTGGATACTCCTGGACATGCGGTAAAACAATGTCCATTTGTCGTTCTAACTCCACTTCAGGTTTCTTTAAAAGAAATTTATCCCCCCCCCCCCCTCTTCCAAAAAAAAAAAAATGTAGGCATTTGGGGCAATGAGAGCTCGTGGAGCAAGGGTGACAGACATTGCTATCATTGTTGTGGCTGCTGACGATGGAATCCGTCCCCAAACAAAGGAGGCCATAGCTCATGCCAAAGCAGCTGGGGTACCAATTGTGATCGCCATTAATAAGGTATCTTAGGTATACTGGGAATTGGCGGTGCTTAATCATCACTCACTGTTGGTTTCAAGAGTTGCAGACTATCAGCTTTGTTTCTTCCTTTATTTCAGATTGACAAGGATGGAGCTAATCCAGAGCGAGTCATGCAAGAGCTTTCTTCAATCGGTCTAATGCCAGAAGATTGGGGTGGTGACATCCCAATGGTTCAGGTGCTTATAACACAAGCATCGGCATTGCACTCGCATCTTCCACTGATGCTTTATACCTTTTGCGCAATGCTTATTATTTTTTCACTCTTTTGAAACAGATCAGTGCTCTTAAAGGGGAAAATGTAAATGAGTTGTTGGAAACTGTCATGCTTGTAGCAGAGGTGAGATAAATTTTATTAGGGCACCAACTTGTTTGCTTTGACAGTCTTTGTGGAATATATAATATATCAATCCTACTGTCAGCTTTGGCGATGTCAGAAGTAATTTAATTTTTTAATCTTTTTTATTGTTATAAATGCATTTACTTATTCTTTTTTTTTGTTGGGTAAATTACATTGACCTCCTCTCAGGTTTATTGATATTACACACGGTTTTCCTATAGTTTGAGAAATTACATTGACCTCCCATGAGGTTTAATGTCGGTTACACAAACCTTCCTTCCTTGAGTCAACCGCTAGTTGACAAAACGTTTTTGGCTGACATCATCACTTATTTTTTGAAAAATCCCAACTTTACCCTTTTCATCATTCTCTCTCCCTCCCTCTCTGACACCATTCCCCTCTCTTTGTCCCCCTCTTCTGACAGCGTTCCCCTCTCTCACATTTTCGATCCCTTCTCAATCCCAACTCCATTTCTGTTTAGACAAATTACTCTAAAAGAGAGAATGAAAATCAATGGAAATGCAAATTCGATTTTGCTGCATAAAGTGGTCATCATTGTAATATTTTTATCAACAACATTTGCAAATGGGTTTGTTCATCAATATATCTTATTTATAGCTCTTCCTTCTAATTTACTTGTTTTTTTTGCTTTGGGTTTTCTTCATTAGATTTCTTCCTTCAACTCAAACATCTCTTTCCGTCATTACTCTTTTACATCGTCTCTTTCTCTCTCCTCAATCTTGCTCTATTCTTTTAGAAAAAAATCACCATCTAAGTGTCTTTCAATACCCCAATAGAACATCATAGATCCAAACCAAAAGGTAAGTAGTACATTATCTTAAGCTTTGTATGTACTGCTAAAGTGCTAATAGAATAATGATGAAGATGAAAGGGAAAAGGAAATGAGATTTTATTGTTTGAGAGCCACCTCTAATAGAATAATCAAATACAAGTTGGGTAAAGGGAAAAATTTGAACTTCTCACACCTGAATTTTTTTCCCTCTAAGCCAAATCACAACATTTAAATGTGTCAAAAAATTTTAAAATTCCATGTTCTTCCTTCTCTGTTGGTGGGTTTGTAGAAGGGGTGGATTATTGCTTAAAAAAAGCTTCATGCTTTGATAATTCAATCCAAGTGCCGAACCCTTCACTCAAGAATTGTCCAACCTTGAGGTGCCAAGTTGGTGTTGAACTCTTGGACGATGGTCGGCCAGTATTGATCTGTCTTACGCCCTCCAGCATCCTTACAAGATCCACCATTTTGGGTCTTTGATTTGGTGTGTGTATGTGTGTGTGTGTCTATATATATATAGCTACAAAGCTTCATCTTTGCTATGGATGTTTTTTTTATGATCATCTGATTGTTCTATTTCGCTCACGAAGAAGGGCATGGAGAAGGTGATGGATCAGATTGGAAGAACAACAACAACGTTGTCGCTTTGTCGAAAACGAAGGATCGTGAATTTGCTGCATGCGAAGTCAACACCAAACGAACGTCTATGACTTCGGATTCTTGCTGCTCGAGCTTCCGATTAATCTAAAAAGTTAGATGATTAGATTTATAAGGAGAGAAGAAAAACCCTAAGATCTATGATTGTCGTGTGTTTTTATTTACTAAACAAATAGAGAAAAAAGAGCGAGAAATGAGAAACCAGAAAAGAATAATGGTGGACTATTTAGGTTTTTTCAATTTTTTTTTTTTTGAATTTTTTACATTCTTTGTAATTAAATAATGAGAAGCAGATTAAGGGTATAAGAGACTTTTAATTAGTTCCGTAATGTTCGTTTTTTGACAAATTCTGACAGGGGAGGTCAATATCATTTCTGAAACCACAGGGGTCTATCTGTAATATCAATAAACCTCAAGGGAGGTCAGTGTAATTTACCCTTTTTTTTTAATATAAAAAATTAGGTTGAAAAATATATATTTATGTAGGATATACTAATTGTATTGATGACACATCTAGTAATGAGATGAATTGTCCGGGCAGATTTTTAATCAGCTTATGATGGCATGAAGATATGCTATATTACATGGACTCTGGTACAGGTTTTGGGCATGGGTCTGTGTCTACTGTCTAGGTGTTGGATTCATCTGATCCACAAAGATATGGCTACCGTTTTATCCATGGTGTGTGTGTGCCCATACCTGTATAATGTCATGTTCACATGGGTATTCCAGTGTAAACAGTCTGGGTAACACACAGAATTCATACCATATATGATTTATTCAGTCTGGATAGACATTTGCACATGCAAACATATATCGCTCAGCCACACACTTAACCCCTTCCTGGGCATCTATGGAAATGCCTAGAAATGAATATCCTGTTAGTCACCTTACTGGAATGTTCCCATGAATAAATAAATTATTTGATAAGCTTCAGAATTTGCGCATGTTTGTCTTGCTTCTTGTTCTTTGCCTTCTATGGATTCTAACCCTCTGTATTTTTTAAATTCAAGTTGCAAGAGTTGAAGGCTAATCCCCATAGAAGTGCTAAGGGCACAGTCATTGAGGCTGGTCTTCATAAATCTAAAGGACCTGTAGCTACGTTCATTGTGCAGAATGGCACCCTGAAAAGAGGGGATATTATAGTTTGTGGGGAAGCCTTTGGAAAGGTCAGAAGAAGAACTTTCTTAAGATGCAATTTACTGCTTAATGTTACCTAGATGATTAACCCTGAAGCAGTATACCATTATTCTTGTTGCTTTCGTTTTGTTACCCATCTTTGAAGGACTTCCCTATTTTTCCCATGCTTAGGTTCGGGCTTTATTTGACGAAGGTGGAAATCGTGTTGATGAAGCCAGACCCTCTATACCAGTACAGGTTTGTAGTTTGTCACCAATTGCTTGTTTATTCTTAATTCTTATATTTGCATGCGTTGTATGTAATTATAAAGGAAGGGAATTGCTTGAAGATTACACTATTTGTGGCACTCCTAAGACAGTCGTTAGAAATGTGAGTTTTTAGCTTGATTTCCAAAAGTGGCCCTATATGCTGTGCACTTGATTGTTGCTGTCAAGATAAAAAGCTAATTCCCCCCCGCCCCCGATTTCTTCTGTTTGAGAATCATGACAAGCACAACTTATTTATTACTTAAGGCATCATATTTTCTTTCCTCCATAAGGTATGTACTGCACGCCATACCAAGCATTTGAGGTTATCCTTTATGAGGTCACTTATTGTTAGAACACCACTTGTCCAAAAACTTAAGCTATTAGAGAATAGGCCAAACACTGCATATCAAACTATCACACCCTCCTGTCTTGCATGTGGAGTAGACTGAATATAAGTACTGACAAATGGAGGTACTAACAAGTAGAATGGAGGACGGAGAGACTTGAACCTAAGCTCTCCTAGAATCAAGGCTCTAATGCCATGTTAGAATGTCACTTTGTTCCAAAATCCTAAGCCGGGAGAGAATAGAGCCAACATTGTATATCAATTTATCACATGTATAAATAATAATTAGGAGTTTTTGGGGTACAAAAAATGCCAGTCCATGAACCTTCCTTCCTTTTAATAGAGACGATGCTGATATCTGAATGAGTTTTGGGATAAGGGATTTAATCAGCAATCAGTTAACTTTTTTTTTTTTTATCAGTAGTAATCAGTTAACACACCCTCTGTCTCTCTTCTTTCTATGAACTAATGGGAGGCACTAAGGGATGCAATCTTCGAGAGTAGTTTGGGTTCTGTAAACTGGTTGTCTAGCTCAGCTATTCATGGTTGTAGCTTGAGCACAATTACCAGGCTTAAGAACTGAAGATATGGTGGTCTTAAAGGAAGCACATTTAGCATTACAACCTTGTGTAGAGCTGGGTGGGTTTGGTTCAATTAACATTAGTTTGTAGTACACATGGTAACATTGATTATGCAATATTAAATCTATACTTATAAAAAAAAAGCAATTTTAAATACATCTATCATAATTGGAAAGATCATTTTAAGTCTCATTTTCTAGAAAAGGAAACTTAAATTGAAATTTCATTGACATTGGCATCTAAGGATGAGATCAAACTTATCAAGAAAAAGAAAAAAATAAAAAAGAATGAGATCAACTTAATTCAGTAAAGGGTAACCTCTGTTACTTGGGGTTGGTTACTTGAATTCTTCTTCGTACCTTAGCTCCATTATCAGCTAGATCATATCTGTTAACACTTCTTCATTTCCTTTCATTTCTTTCTTCTAGTTACTTCCAGTTACACTTTGTGACTAGAAGCTAAGGTGTCCTAACTATTATCCAAAGTCATATACGGGTAAATTTGAAGTTATGATGTCATAGTAAGGTTCAATTGAACAGACATGGGTTATGAATTGAGTGAAAAATTGATCAAGTTGGCAATTATCACTCAAGTTTTAAAAAGTTTAGTTGTTCCGCGTCTCTCCTTTTTTCTTTGTTAGAAATTTGTTATCACTTCTTAGACTGTTGAATACATTTGCTGTCTCATAAAAATCAAGTGCTATGGCATATACCTATGAAAAAAATAAATAAATAAAGTGCTATGGCATCATGTCAGTGATCGCTGATACCAATTTTCGTTGGAAATTAAATTGAGAGGTATCTTTGGGTGGCTAAGTATTAGGTTTCATTGAACTTATCCAAAAAAAAAAAACGTATTAGGTTTCATTGAAGAGTGGAGGATCTCTTCACGTATTCTTTTGTATGTTTTTGCTCTAATTTATCTAGAAGATTTTACCGACCAGTGATGGGACTCAGGAATCGATGATAACTGTGATTGTAGATGGTTGTTTTGTATTTCCTTAAAGACTTTCAGGTTTAATTTTGTTGGAATTGCTTGAAAATGAAGGTAGTGTCCTTGGCTGTACATAGATGTGGGGGCTTCTAAAGGGGGAAAAAACATATGGTGTGGTTTGTGTGATGAAGATTTAATTTAGTTGTGTTGTTCATTTTTTCCCTTGTTCGGATGAGAACAAATAAAGTATTAAACATTAAATATTGATTTTTTTTTGCTTTGGATTTAAGGTCTTATATTGGGATCACTAAAACAACAGATTATGAGTAATAACCACTGAGATGGGGGAAGGTATGTTCTCCTATCTCAGTTGGGGGTCTTGGGATTAGATCACTGCAATTTAATAAAGCATTGGTTAGGAAGTGGTTATGTAAGTATGGGGTTGAGCGGAATAGTCTTTTGAGGAGGGTGGTGGAGATTCTTGGGGGGTGGATCACAAGGAGTGAAGGTCCTATTGGGGTGAGTTTATGGCAGCGGATACGAAAGGGTGGGAGCACTTTGCTGGTCGTCTGAAGTTCATGGTTGGAGATGGTTCTTGTTTTAGTTTTTGGTTTGATGTTTGGCATGGGGAGGTTTCGATGAAAAATAAATTTCCGGAGTTATTTTGTATTGCGGTGAATAAGGAGGCAAGGGTATGGACTATGGACTATATCCAGATTAATGAAAATGGTATAGTTCGGAACTCGAGGCCTTTTTAGGATTGGGAGTTGTCTTTTGTGGAAGAGTTGCTTGATACTTTATGTGGTTGCCAAGTATTGGCCGATAGAGAGGATTCATCGAGTTGGCTTCCCGGTCCAAGTGGGGAGTTTTCGGTGAGATCCTAATATAGAGTTCTGTGTGGAAGTAATGGTAGCGAATATTCGTGGAAAGGAATTTGGAAAGCAAAGGTTCCTTCAAAGGTGTCTTTTTTTGTATGGACGGTGACTTGGAAGGCGATTCTCACTATAGACAATTTGAGAAGAAGGGGATTGGTTACTGTAAATAGATATTGCATTTGTAAGAATGTAGCTGAGATGGTGAATCACCTTGTTCTTCATTGTCCAGTGGCATATGAATTATGGGCTTTGGTGTATTCTATTTTTGGGGTATCTTGGGTGATGCATAGGTCGGTTTTGGATTTTCTGTATTGTTGGAATTCAGCATGTCCGGCTAAGCATCGGAGGAAGGAATGGAATGCATCGGTGATGCATAGGTCAGTTTTGGATTTTCTGTATTGTTGGAATTCAGCATGTCCGGCTAAGCATCGGAGGAAGGAATGGAATGCATCGGTGATGCATAGGTCGGTTTTGGATTTTCTGTATTGTTGGAATTCAGCATGTCCGGCTAAGCATCGGAGGAACGAATGGAATGCAGTTCATCTCTGTGTCATGTGGTGCATTTGGTTGGAAAGAAATAGGTGAACTTTTGAGAGGATTGAGAATTCTATTAATGTTGTGAAGAAGAGTATTTTTGACACATTTCATTTTTGGGATTTAGGGAAATATCCTATTTCTCTTTTTGATTTTTTAGTGTTTTTGGGAGAGCTTGATTGTAAGGAGTCTCGTTGATAGTTCTCATCTTTTTGTACATGGAGTACCCCTTTTGGCACCTTTTAATAATATATACCTTTACTTATCAAAAAAGAAGAAGCAAAGAAATGGAAAGTAGGGTGGGTAGTATATAGAGAGAATGTGGTAATATGTCAAATTCAAGAAACAAGAACTATCAGGTATTATAATGCTAATGGTGACTGGGGTCTGATAGTTAATTGTTATGTTACAATGAATAGAAAGAGACAGAAAGAGTTTGTAGTATATTGAGAAATGAACTCAAAAATAAGCACTTACAGTCGTCTGGGAATCAGCACCTAGCAGTATATAACGTGTGTATAGCCATAGGCTCTTTTTGGTGTTGTGCTGAGAGGTGGACACGTAAAACCCTTCCTTTGTGGTGTCATCCACTGTTAGGTAGAGCAGTAATTTCAAATATTTACAGAGCTTATTTTTGGAAAACAACATTCAATTTGCAATTTACAGAGCTTGTTTTGCTTGAAATTGATTGATCATAAATTTGAAGAAGAGCCTTTGGGGGGGAGGAGGGGGGGTGGGGTTAAAGGTTGTGAAGGGTGTTTCTGAGCTACCAGAAAGGTAAAAGGGGTTTCTAAATATTTATATGTGATATGAGTAGTATTATCGTGAGGTATAGGTCAATATATCATGGCATTCTTTTGTGGTTTTTATAGTTTAATTAGAGTTGCTTTTTTACTTGTCTAGATAAACTCTCATGATGGTTGATTGTAATCGACTTTCTCATCTTGAAAAGGATGTAATTATCAACTGCAGCACCTAACATTTCTTTGAAAAAGCCAATCTTAACTATTTGGAATAGGGGCTAGGTTGCCCCATAACTTCCTTTAAGAAGTCAAAAACCTCCTGAAGAAAGGTTTTCTTTTTTTAACTGTTCATACTCCCATAGCAAGATAGAATTGAAAGCTACGTACTTTGACATAATTTCTCTAATATGTTCATCAAAATGACAACAAAATTCCAATCAACATGGCATGCTGTGATTGACAACTAGCTAAAGATGTAAAAAGTTGTAATTGCGGAGGTATATGCTCCAAATATACACATTAAAATCAGCCTAATGGTTATTTGAGGTTATTTTTTGTTGAGGTTGTTTTCTCACATCGTACAGTTGTTGGAAGTACTTTTTTTGGGCCCTATTTATCATATGGCTCTTGTTTTGAGACCTTGCTAATATTTCCCATACTTCTACAGGTCATAGGATTGAATAATGTTCCACTTGCTGGTGATGAGTTCGAGGTGGTTGGGTCTCTTGATGTTGCACGTGAAAAGGCCAAGTCACGTGCAGAGTCATTACGAAATGAACGTATATCAGCCAAGGCTGGGGATGGGATGGTTACACTTTCTTCCTTAGCTTCTGCAGTTTCAGTGGGAAAGAAGTCTGGATTAGACTTGCACCAGCTGAATATCATTATGAAGGTTGATGTTCAGGTATGCATATCCATTATAATGTAAAACAAAGACTATCTTAATCATTGTGTTATGAGTTATTGAGTGTGTAATGAACTAGAGTAACAACAGATAGAGTTGATTGACCACTGCTTTGAATGAGTAATGGCCAACTCATCTCTATGATATCATCCAATTGACAGAACTGCGCAACTAGCAGAGTTATTATACTAATGAAAGATAGCATGCATCAACAGATTTTGGAAGCTTGCAATTCACTCTATACAACTCAGTTCACCTATAAAATCAACGAAAGCAAGAAAATATTTTGGACTATTTTCAGAAATCCAAAACTGTAAGAAGTTAAGCTCAATGCCAGATCACCACACAAGGCAGAGAGGCGCTGCCCGCCTAGTCAGATGAGCTCTCTTGCTAGAGCCGCCCCCCAACCAGCAAGAGAGTACCTCAATCACTGTCCGAGGCACAACCAAAACACACCAATTTACGTGAATAACATGCTCCAATGGTCTTGAGTCACCTCACAATGAAGGAGATGATTAATGGTTTCCTCCGCCTTTTAACACATGCAACATCAATTGAGGAGCATCTTCTCTCTACGACCAAACAAAAGAGAGCCCTTGTGCAGCACCTCACCCTTAAACCCTAAATATTGTTTGGAAACTCAAGTTAAAACTTTCTGTATCAAAGGTAGCTAAATTTCAAAACCTAAAGGGCAACAATAACCATCCTTCTAACCTTCACTTTGATATTATTTTTACAAAGTGAACCATTATTGGACAAATGCATTTGAAAATACTTTGAAATTAGTTCTTATAAGAAGAAAATGAATATACCATTAGAACTAGACCCAATACAATTCTAAGCATCCACAAATTAAAAGATAAATAACTAAGAAGCATGGACACTCTATTTTGGCTCACGTGTCCGTGTCAGACACGTGTCGGACACCAACTACTCTCGGACACTTTTCGGACACATGTCCGGACACTTGAATCATGGATGTTGATAATTAAATGAAGAAGTTCTTTAATTTTTATTTAATAACTTTGTTATTTTAATATCTTAATAATATTTTTTTAATTTGTGTGTTTTTATGCCAAGTTTAATGGAAATAACATAGGTTTTTATTATATGATCATATAAAAAATATAAAAAATTTATATATATTCAACGTGTCCCTAATGTGTCCATGTCTTACTTTTTAAATAAATAACGTGTCTGCATGTCCGTGTCGTGTCGTGTCGTATCCGTGTCCCGTGTCCGTATCCGTGCTTCTTAGATAAATAATGTTTTGATACTATGACATAAATTAAATTGATTCTGTGAAGTCCTAAATAATTTGACTTCGATTGAAGTTAATTCTAATTAATTATTTCTATGATTTGAATAACTAGTATATTAAGACAATATGTTCTTGCAAATTCGTAAACAGTTGAGCATTTTTAAACTCATCAGTAGATGTATGACTCATTTCTTGGTTGAGAGTTGCTCTGGAATACATTGATAATAATTTTTCCAGGTTATAAGCTTTTTTATTTTTTTGGATCAATAGAAAATAATAAAAAAAATGTTGGAAAATCTGCTCTAGTCTATAGGCTGGTGGAAATAATGCTGAAAATATGCTCTAGTCTGAGTCTGATTCAACGATAGTTTGATTCGATATATTTAAACATGGTTTGGTTTAGTTGCTTATGTCAATTTCTTCCAGCGCAATCTAATGGCATAAAATAATTGTTTTATTTATTTATTTATCAATAATTGAAAATTCTAAAATTTTGGTCAGATTGATTGGTCAAATGAATATGGTTTCCTCAGATTATCTGATTCAGTGAATAGTAATGTGCAGTAGTTTTCTTAATAATGCTTAATTTTTTAGATTATATATCCTCACTTATATTTGAGTAAAAATGCATCGAATGTAATATGTATACGATTTGTGAATTGTATCTTCCACGAGCTGTTAGTTGGTGTGGTATCTCTTGCCGCCTAATGGGGGAAGTGCAGGGGTCAAGTCTTGGTTGGATGTGGGCGTGTGTCTTACTTATTTTTAAAAAAAATGTTTGAATTCAATCTATTTTTAGTTCAAGATCCGCATTCAAAAGTTTTGCATATTTGTCCCCGTTTTTGATTAACTGGTTTGATCCAAGCTGGCAACTTTACTTGATAGATGAACCTTTTATGTCAGAATATTGGTCTGAACACATGTATTGTGTTGAATCTGATATTGTTTGTTTTAAGTGGATAATACGAGTAGTTCTTCCCCCCACCCCTTCCCCACCCCAAAATCTATAGCATACAACTGTATTGTGTTGTTTTTGTGCAACATGAATCAATGTATTTTAACTTGAAAGTTACATCCATATATTAATCTATAGCACACAATTGTAGTTGTCTTGTTTTTGTGCAACATGCATCAATGGATTTTATCACACATCCATATATCTATGCCCTTTGATGACATTTTCAGTGATATATATCAGTTTGTGCTATTTAATTTAAAAGTTAGGGAAATATTACAGATTTTCTGACTCTTTAGAGAACTTAATCAGTTCAATCTGGCAGCCATTCAACTGTTTCAAATTCTCTGCCCCCCTCCCCCCCCCCCCCTTTTCCTTCTCTTGAATGCAAAACATAACTTTTTTGGCACCATGACACAATATATTGTGGATGTGATGGTTACATGCACACACACACACATACTGGTTGGCACATTCAATTCAAAACTCATCAATTACCTTTGTGTTTCCTACTACCTGCAATTAAGTTGAAATCTCTTAACCATGATTAGGGATCCAGTGAGGCTATCAGACAAGCCCTACAGGTGCTCCCTCAAGATAACGTCACTTTGAAATTCCTCTTGCAAGCAACTGGGGATGTAAGCACCAGTGATGTTGATCTTGCTGTTGCTAGTAAAGCCATCGTTCTGGGATTTAATGTCAAAGCACCTGGGCTCTGTTAAGAGCTATGCAGACAACAAGGGTGTTGAGATTCGACTATACAGAGTTATCTACGAACTTATTGATGATGTACGAAATGCTATGGAGGGACTTCTGGAGCCCATTGAGGTTAGTATATTGAATTCCATTGGCCTTTTTTCCCCTTTTTTTCCTCTCTCTAATTTATATTGAAAAGGCATCACTTAGAATACCTGCAAGGTAGGCAATACATACACTGATACACACACACACACACACATATATATAATTATATATCTTCCCCCCATGTTACATGGTCTCAGGTGCATATATTAGGGTGTGGGCGTGTATTTAGGTGTGGATCCAATTAACCTCCAAGTTTCACAAGGGCATGCTAATAACTTGTTGAGGGTTCCAAATTTTCTTTCCTTTTCTTTTGACCCAGGGTAAAGAAAAATGTCTAAACATAACATCTTTAACATGATTGCTTCATTTAGAAACATGTTAAGAAAATATCTGAAGGTCCTTAACAAAAAGAAAAAAAAGATAAAGAAAAAGAAAGAAAATCTTAATGGCTTTACCCAATAAAATATTTAAAAAATAGAGAGAGTTGAAAACGTGCCAAGGACCTTCTAAATGATCAGGATTGTATTACACTATTACTCTTCCTCTTTTCTTTTTTTTTTCAACATGCTTTTTGGGTATAGATACATAACCAACACAGCATATCAAACAAATACTCGTGGATGTGTCCATATTTTCTCATGTCAAAACATGAGTACTTCCTCGCATTTCAAATGTCCATGCAAGATGGATCTATGGTGCACAAGAATGAGGTGCTGCCGTCATATGATGGATTCTAAACTGAGAAATCCCTCATGGTAATTTGACCAATCAGAGGATCTTTGCAATCTATATACATGTTGTTTGCTTTCCTTTTTCTATAAATTTTAATTTAAATTCATTTTGTACTTGTCTTTTCAAGACGATTGCCTTAAAAAGATGCTGCTTAGTCATGCTTGAAGTTTTAAGGGCTTGTTTGCTTTTGTTTCTCAATTTTTGTGATAGCTTTATCATTGAAGATTTTCAGCTGAGAGCCACTGATTTTATCTTGATAGGAACAAGTAACAATTGGAGCTGCAGAAGTCCGGGCCATATTTACCAGTGGCAGTGGTCGTGTTGCTGGATGCATGATAACAGAGGGAAAAGTAGTGAAAGACTCTGGCATTCGAGTTGTGAGAAATGGCAAAACAGTATATGTCGGTGTTCTCAATTCTTTGAAACGGGTTAAGGAGATTGTGAAAGAGGTATGTCTCTCTACCTGTATCTTTTTCCCCTTTCTTTTTGATGTTATGATGTGCCCCTGTGTCCACAGATGTTAGTACTTTTAGCAAATCATGCATATATTTGGTGTGGTAGTCGTCGTAATATATTTGGACATGATACATATGTTTCTCTGGTTGTTGATCCATTGGACTTTCTTGTTCATTAGTCAGAGTGGCTAGGCATATTACGGCATGATAAGTGCAACGTGCTCAACTTTTTGTAGTTCAAATAGATATCTGGAGCTTTTCATGCTTAAAGCAGACAAAATATGTATTTTCGGGAGAAGTTTCATAATATACAGTAAAATAGTAAGTGGGGTCTTCTTTATGCAAAAGAAACCTTCTATATAAAATGCTCAATGACACCCTTGTTAGGTCTATGAAAACTGAATGAAACATTTTGTTGATGAGGTTTTTGCTTTGGTTGTGCTATGGGAATGGAGACTATAATTGATCATTTATGTGGTTTTACGAGTTGACTTTGGTGAAGATGAATGTATGTGTGTATATATAGAAGCTTTGATTTCTAAAAAATGCACGAACGGAGATAAGGTTATTCTAGTGTAAATGTATGATTGATGAGAATGCTCTTGTTAGTGTCTGGTGATATGATGAGCATTATAATTGCTTGTTGGGTGGAAGCATCCCAACCTAAGTGGCACAGGTTATTTTATACATGAAAGGAGCATGACTCTGCATTCGCTTAGGTTTTTTAGCCCGAATAGCTTGTTTAGCAGCCTCCAGATTTTAGGCATGTCAGGAAGAAATTTAGTAACTAATGGATTTGGTGTTGATTCTCCTTAAAGAGGAATTAATTTTAGTATACTTGAAGTAAGAGAGAAGAAAATTGGTTTGGGCACCCCTTTAGAAGTTGGTAGATGCTTCATTTCTGGTATAGATTTTTATACCTCAGCGTTGATGTAGCAACATTAGAAAATATGGGGAGCAAATCCTCTACAATTACTATGTATACACTTCCTACAATAACATGTATTTTTGGCATTTTACATGAGGATTGGTGTGTCATTTCTTAAAAACAACAGTTTTCTAAAAGGTACAAGGATTTAAAGCAATTTTAGGAATTGCAAATGTATATGATGCTCCCTAAAATATGATAGTGGGAGTAATGATATAACTTGTTTACCCCTTGATTAGTGAATAAAGTGAAACATAAGATGCAGGGAAATTTAATAATTGGAAACTTGCTGTTGAAACCAAGGGAGAGTAGTACTTTGAAATTAGATATCATGTGTCCTCTTTGCATTTAAGGGGGACATGGGC
Source organism: Nyssa sinensis (assembly GCA_008638375.1). Lineage (NCBI taxonomy): Eukaryota > Viridiplantae > Streptophyta > Magnoliopsida > Cornales > Nyssaceae > Nyssa > Nyssa sinensis. The sequence continues at coordinate 51,864,341 of CM018046.1, forward strand.
CACTTTATTATATGAAGTTGTAAAATGCCTACCCTAGTGGCTTTGTAGGATGGAGGCATCTTGCTTTATGACTGGCATGATGGCCGTGTTATCTTGTGGCATTTTTTACTCCCCCCACCAAAAAAAGAAAAAGAAAAAAGAAAAAAAGAAACATGGCTAGTTCTGGCAGTGTCTGGTATGCTTGCAACACAAACACAAGTACCTCTATAACCATACACTTTTTTCCTTGAGGAAAAAATGGCTTTAATTTCTACCCTGGTTGCCTCTTCGTACAAAATAGGTTGCACTTATCAGCCTTGACCGTCTCATTATTTCAAATTTCTCAGTAATATATCTTATTAATATTATTATCACAATGATGGGTAGCCTTAACCAATAGCATAGTACAGACATTGTTTCCTTATTTTGTTTTCCATCAAAATCAACCGAGTATAATTTAACTTCCGCAAAAGCTGGAATCACACTCATATTATCTTGGCTTTGGTCTGTTCTACATTTTTATCCTTTTCTTTTCCCATGCACAATCTCTTACTCTTTTGGACAGGTAAATGCCGGGCTAGAGTGTGGAATTGGGATGGAGGACTTCAGTGATTGGGAAGTGGGAGATATTCTTGAGGCTTTCAACACAGTGGAAAAGAAGCGAACGCTTGAAGAGGCATCAGCCACAATGGCAGCTGCACTTGAAGGAGTGGGAATTGAGCTATAGTCAAGGCATTAGCACACAAGTTTTTAGTTGGCCTATGAATGTGTTTCTCCCAAACACTGGTACAATCCATTCCAGGGATTTGACAAAATTAGCAGCTATGACACGGATGAGATCCCGCTGATTGCAGTCACTGAGGATATGAGCTCAGAGATCTGGTCCATTGTTGTATGCTAGGACACTGTAAATAGCAACATATAGCGGATTTCAGCTCCTTTTTGTAAAGAGGGACAGAGGACCATTCATTTAAATTGCTCAAGATTCAACAATGTTTGTAACAGTTACACGAAAGCATGGAGGAGAAAAAAGTTCAATTTTTTTTTTGTGATGCTCTAAATTGGATGCATTGTCTCTTTTCCAATAACATAACAACTTTTGCAATAAGGATAACAGTTCAATATGGGAGTCCCATTATAGGCATCCCACTATTCTTATGGATTTTCAGTCTGAAATTTAAATATGAAAAGGAAATCAATTCGTTTGGGAGTATTGGGAAACTATTGTAGTGGATATGAGCCCAGTCCATGACAATTTAACTTGGTCGTTGAAAATTCGACATCTCTCGTCCTTTACGAGATAAGTTTAGAAAAAGTTATGTGAATTTCGTTAGGATTTGAGATAAAGGCTCAATTATATAAAATAAATAAAAAAATTACTTTTTGTTTTACATGATTAATATTTATAATAATATTTTTTAGTCTTACATTAGATGTTTGAACAAATTTGACAAAGTTGAACATTTATATAAAAAAAGTATTATTTTAATTTTATATGCAAATTTTTACTTTGACATGTGTAAAATCTTGTTTGAATGTATTAATTATAATTAATTTAATAAAATAAATAAAATTTTTATAATTAAATGAGTATCTCAGTGGAAGCGTCCCATTCCATCATGGAATTTAAATGGATTTTGGCGGACATTTTTTTCCTGCAAAATTAAGGAAGGTTTCCAACTCCAAACCTATCCTGTTGCCATCTTGATCTTGGGCACCAGTAATGGAACAATTTTCTCGTTTCTTAGAGCTATATTAGAATAGACATGCACATAAATTTTTGACAGGAGTAGGGTTATAGCAGGTCATATTCCAAAATCAAGGAACTCTCGGCCCATGTTTTGGTCTAATGGGGAGGATGCCATGATTATTCATTCCATTTCTGGTTCAATATGTATGATATTCAGCTACAATCCATTCCAATAACTCTGCTTTCTTTCATACTCTGGTTTTCTCTTACTAGGAATTTCAAAAGTAGTTATATTCCATCTGAGAGTGGAAAATTACTGCATTTTTTGCTCAGGTTAGGTGTTTTGAAATGCTTTCCTAACCATTATATTCTTCTTCTGTTTGCTATTTTGGCAAGATTGATGCTACAGTACTGATTATTTTTAGGCTTTCATTAATTTCACCGCTTAAATAGCGAGTGCTTTTTTCACAATACAGAAGCTGATCACAACCACTCCATCACCCCGGTTAAAAATGGTGGCGAAGAGGTGGTGAAATGAAGCAATTTTCCTTATCATCACTGCCCATAAAATGCAGGCCCCTGAAAATTTATTCATGTGATTCAACTAGCTTGCGGCAGCGGCAAGCAGGACCCAACAAGTGACCACCTTCCTGATTTTGGGGATCATGTGGACCCATTGTACTATTGAAATCATAGACGCCGTTACACAAGTGTGACAGGCTTCCACTGATAAGTCTCTTCCTTCCTCCTCGTCGATGGTGTCCAACATTTTTGTCACCGGACACTTAGTTACAGAAATAAATTGTGGCGGAGCAACTTCCATGACGATTCTTGCTCTTGGTATGTTGGCCATTGTTTCCTTCTGAGCTCAGGCAGTTGGGATGATCAAAATTTTCCTGAAACTGAAGAATGTGATGAGGGAGAAATGCAAAAGTTTTGAGAGAGATGGGTTGCAAAGAAGAAAATGCACAGGCAAATTTATAGGAGAAGGGATGGGTTGCAGAGAAAACACTGCAGAGGCAAATTTATAGAGATGCCCAGTCACAGTAGTGTTCTTTTGATGTCGCCTTCTTGAAATAAAACACTTGAACTGTACTGCCGCCCCCTAGTTTTTGCATTAATTGCATGATGTTGTCGTCTCGGTGAAAAAAAGACTAGACTATGAGAACCAAGAAAAAGTTCAGTCCATTGTTTTTCAGATTGGAGTTTTCACGTGGAATTAATGCGGGTAATCACTGGTGAATCATCTCATTGAACTTTTTCTTAATGGGAACGGTGAAACTCCTATCTCATGCAAGTGTGCAACAATGTTTCATTTCACCGAAAACTTCACTAGATTTGTGCCAATTCCAACGGAGTTCATACAAAATCAACTTTTTTTTGGGTTGAGGTTGGGGGGGGGGGGGGGGGGGGAGAATGTATCCGCCAGTGACTAACCCTTTTCTGTTCAAATGTTTGTATAACGGAAAGGATAATTGTGAGAGTTTGTCTACTTATATATATATATATACATATATATACACATATATCAATTGACTGTGGGGTGGGGAATGGAATTCTCTCCGGTGCATTGGATGTCCAATATATTAATTCTAGCATGAGAATTATTATAACTGTGATACCCATATGATAAGTGTTTTATGTGAGAAGAGACGAAGCACTAAACGTCCAGTACACTAAACAGGATTCTTATCTTGCACACACTAGTTATTACCTTAATGATTAAAGATTTTTTTGGAGCAATTTTTGCATTCATACTTGTATTTGTGTTTGCAAAAGTTGTATCGATTTTAAAAATACACAAAAGGTAGGATAAATACTTTTGTGCATTTGAAAAATAGCCTCAAACACCCACTCACTCTGTTAAAATGTTTTCCCCATTGACATCATTCATCTCTATGTGAGGTATAGAGCCACAACACTTTTTTTTTTAAGTTAAATTATACTGATATGCCTTAGATTTTGATAATTATAAAAAAAATTTATGAAAATTTTAAAATTACATTATCATCTTTTATTTTTATTGACAAACTACACATACCACATCTCCTGTCTATATAAGATTAGGGTACAAACAAGTTACCCAAACCTTGTATAAATTCAAGAACTCTGATAAGAAAAACACATAATACATTTAGTACGGGTTTAAGAAGTTAAACCCAGAAGTACAAAGATAAATAAAATAACTTTATTGGAGAAAATGATGAAACCTTAACACTCTTAATTAGTGGAATAGCAAAACATTATTTAAGCAGAAAATTATACAAATAGATGGGCTGTTCATTCATTCAGATGACCGCTGGAAAATTCCATTGCCTTTTCTTTAGCATGTATCTTCTTGACATTCATTAGGTTGCTACCAGCCTAAAATTTTATTGCTATGTTCATCCTGATTCAATGCCTCATCATAGAAATGGTCAAAAACGGCGTCATGACATACTTTTTTCTCAATATTCATACAAGAGTTGACAAAAGTTTGAAACCTCTTTACAAGTATGATTGAAAACCATTTGTATGGGTAAATATGTATATATATATATATATATATATATATGCTAATACATATTTTGTCTTTTAACACGGGCTCTAAATGTTCAGATCCACGAAGATATGAATCTTACATATAATGTTAACTCACATTTCTTTCTTCTGTATTTGCATTTTGTATACCTCCAAAAAAATGGTGCCGTCCCAAAACCCTTGTGTATGGCTCTTAAATGGTCATTTTGTATTAATGCCTGTGAAAATTGCTACATTTGACGATAGCCTGTTATAGTGGCAGCTTCCCTAACCTGAAAAAATTATTTCAATAAGCCACACCAATAGGTAGACCATAAACAATTATTTCAAAAGATGAATTACACATTGCAGAGAATAGTTAATTACCGAAGCCCAACCAGTTTCTCCCATACTCTTTGCCACGAGCCAAGTTCTGAAGCAGGAGGTTCAGAAACCAGCTCCCCCTTGATCTTCTCAATGTTAGGCCCCATTTCGTGGACAAATTTTACAGATTCTGAGAGCCGATTGAGCAGGTTTAGCAAAGCAATCACTTCATTTCTTTGCAACTGTATCTGTAAATTTAGTAACAGAAACTTGTGTGTGAGAGAGAGAGAGTGAAATTCAGAAATACCACCAACTGCCATTGAAATATTTGTTTGACAACGAAAACAGGACTCCTGATTTCAGAGTTTTGAAAACCAAAAAAAGACGTGAATTTTAAAACTACAAGTAGATAAAGAAACTCACAGGTTGATCTGGGTGGTTCTGACCATCTACAGAGAAGAGGATCTTTAGTGCAGTACCAAGGCCAAGAACTTGAAGCTTTCCCCATAGGCGACACTTCTCACATCCTACACAATCCATCAGCGCACTGCAATTCGTAGAATTGAAGATATAACAAGAATAACAATATAGGACAAGCAGTTAGAAATATTTAAGAAGAAACAATTTCAACTGAACTAGTTTTCCTGATGAACAGAACAACAGCTGAAGTCAGACAAGTTCCTTAAAAATGCCACATTTGTACGGACTTGCCCAAAAAAAAAAGGAGTCAGACAAACATGAATATTTCTCTTTTCACTAGTTGAAACAATGTTTCATGTCATACTAAGCAGATAATAGGTAATAATATACTGGATGTCCTCAAACATTTTTTTTTAAAATAATAATAAATTGGACTCTGAAATCACAAGATAATGTAAAAATGTATTCTCTCTTTCAACAAGATAGATGTTTTACCCAAGCATAACCAAAAAAGAAGAATCATCAGAGTTCAGATAGAAACCTGATGTTCCTGAATTGCTTTTGAATCTGCTGCTTCAGTTCAGGTCCACTTTGGCCATGCCACAATTTAGCTTCGTCAAATGGAAGTGGACATGCAGCTTGCAGTTTGGGGTTGTAAAGCAGCTGTCTCATCAAGGACTGTGCTTTCAGGTCCTCTTCATGGTTACCAGTATCATACTCGGCCTGCTCCAAGTAATCAGCTGCCTATAAAAAATTTCAAAGAAACAAAACTTAGGGAAAATAATTGGAAAACAAACATATAAGAGTTCTCAACAGAAGGACATGATATAATTTACTCACTTTTGTCACAGCACGGAGAACGAAAAGGAAAGTGAAGTACAAGTTTCTGACACGGTCAGGATATCTCAAGACACGATCATACATCAATTCAAGATTTTCACCCCACTGAAAAGAGAATTTGTTAGATTCCTGATTAATTTATTCATTAGCAGTGCAATTTAAGGTTCTACTTTTGCCTAAAGATTCAAATTAGTCTATTATCAATGCCACATGCATGACCAATCTATTTATCAATAGTAGATCATTCAATCAGGAGTTCAACAGCTCCAGATCATCCTAATCAAATGATTTCAACTGCCCATCTTGCACAGATGCTATTGGAGTGACTAAGATAATAGACAGGCCTACACGTTGGTTATCTTGACAGAAAATAATTTCTAGAAAGCTTCCTAAGAAAGTAATTTTCTTTAAAGGCTCCATGTATCTCTACTGAAATTTTATGACGAAGCTTCAGGAGAATCATAATGTCTTTTCAGATGGCTTCATGGGATGCAAAAAAACAAATAAATAAATAAGCAAAGAAATCACCACAAATGAAGTATTTATTTATTTCTTCATGGAAAAAGTTAATGTGAAGTAATCTCCAATAAAAAATAAAAAAAAGTTATTACAGCAGTAGGCAGTTTAGTTTTCCAGCCATGTTAGAACTCTATTCATAATGGGAATCAGTCACAGGATCTTCATAACAAATAATAATAATAAAGAAAAAGATTATGAGTCACAAGGTAAGAGGCAGAAAGAGAACCTGGTTAGCACTTTCATCAAGGAGATAATCGGCAGCTATGTGTATTGAAATTGAGGAGTGAAGACCAGATATTAACTTGTACAACACCTTTTTCTCCTGGCAAATCTCCCCAGAAGAATCTGCACATAAAATAATTAATAGAAAAAGGCTTAGTATTAAAAATGATACCAAACTACAACAAAATTCATCACAGTAAGAGTTTTAAGACAAGGCAGGAACCACTTGACTCGCAGCAACTACTATCAGTTTTTATTTTTTAAGGACTTTATCAGTTAAACTAAATTAGCGTACACTCCAAAGTGTCGACATTAGTCTTATTGCTGGAAAACAACTCTCTGCATCCGTTGCATGGCCACTTCAACATGAGTGAACTACCATGTTTAAAGTCCAAAATCCAAATAGACTTGGGGCCTGTTTGGGAGAGCTTTAGATTATGGGGAATTGATTAATGGGGGAATGGATTCTAGAGAATTGATTATGGCATAATCGGCTTGTTATTGGGTAATGTGCAAGTGGTGGGACTAGGGATAATTCTTGGAAAAAGCTGAAGTTGTTGAAAAAGCAAGATTTTGTAACTTTAGCAAAACCCTGTTTTTGTAACCGTGATTTGGCGGGTCCCATATGCAAAACCATGTTATGGGTGTGGCGGGAAACATCCACTTTTTTTTCAAACCACCTTTTTGGATCACGAAACCTCGTTTTGAGGGGGGTGTAACACCCACTTAGTATTCAAAACGGGGCACCTAGGCGCCATGTTTATCACTTTCCCCACTCAAAAAGAGCCACACTTTAGTCTCACCTAGGCATTTTAACACCCCCCAGGGAACTAAGGATTGAGTGTGCTCTACTTATAAGTTGTAACTATCAAGCCAAAACATTTTAATACCGTCTACATCAGATGCTTGAGAGAAAGCATCTTATGTGGGCATATATTTTTGCAATAATTTTCAAAATTTTAAAATTCAAGCATGAAATCCTAATAAAAGGAATGGTCATCTCACATTTCGGACAATTTTCTGAATATATAGCATCCCATATCCTTCTGGCCAATGGACCAGCATAGCCTGTGTAACGTTCGGGGTTCAATTGAAGATTTACATATGTCATCTCACCTGCAGACGGAATTTCATCAGTCAATCTCTGTAAAGTTCTCTCAAGAAATAATCTATTTGAAGAAAGTAATAATGTTCATATTCTATGGGGAAAATAAAACAATGTGGCAGCTTATACAATTGGACTGAGTTACTATATGCAATATTAATAATTAAATATTCTGAGATCACATTTTTTATAGACTTCATTTTTTATAATTAAAAATGACGTTTATAAACATCATACAAAATAGTTTTTGCAATGTCAGTAATAAAAACTTACTGTCTTTTCTTTTCTTTTCTTTTTTGATAAGTAATAAAAGTTTACTGTCTTTAAGGTTTGTGCAGCAATAATGTCTTTTTTTCATTAAAAATAAAAGGGAAAAGAAAAATATGGTTCTCTAATCCTAGTTCCACGTAGTCTTGTCTTCTTGTGATCTCAGAACCACTACACAAATGATAACTTCGGCGACCAACACACAAGACATTCAGGACTTCATAAACAATGAAAATGCGGAGAAGTTACCAGCATAGACTATAGGCAATTACCATGATCGGTCTCATCATCATTGGTCCACGGGTTATCTATTTCCATCCAGCCTCTGAAAGCTTTACTGTCCAGTGTGCGGTCAACAGTAGCCTGTGGTTTTCCCTCCTGACACACCAAATCATTGGATGAAAGACCACGACTTAAAGGCTTCTTGAAAGGTTCTGGAAATTCATTTTCTGGACATTCACAAACACTGCAATCCCGCAAGCGGCACATACCATCATCGAGCCAGAAAGGGCAGTCACACCACAGCTTAACCTGCCAAAGGGAACAAATCCATCAGCCTCCACAGAATCTCATAAAATTTATCCAATCATTAATACTCTCGAGAAATACTAAAGGTAATATATTACTAAATCTATTACATCTTTAAGTTGAGTTCAAAATAATGTTTTCATGACAGAAAGCGTAATTAAACCATCTCTTCTGAGAGTTAAAAAGCTGTCCAACATGTAGGATCAAGAACTTTCAGGCACATGTAAAAATGACATCTTGCTAATTTTTGCCACCATGTCTCAATTGATAACAATGTCACATAGGGAGAAGATCTAGATTCCTTTGTTGACGTAAAAACTATGGTACAACAGTAATGTCACCAGTCTATGTTTGAAACACAATTAACAGAGACAGCAGACAGGTGATCCATTTTCCTCTGCCGACATAACACCAGTTATGGCAAGCCAGTTCTGGTTCTGGCCTGTCTTTCAATTGCTGTAAAAGGGAGATAGTTAACAGGTGACCCATAGTATTCCGTTCACATAAAACAACAGGGTGCTTCAATTAACAAAAAATGACATCTTGTGAATACATTCAATTCAATAAACAATCACACAAAAAAAACCCTCTGATTCATAATTGCTACACTATTTCAATGCCATCATAACAAGTAGATATGGAACACAAGTCGTGAATATTGGGAGACGATAGAATCCCCAAAAGCTCATCCTACCTCAAGAGTACATGCATTGCGAACTTGTAGCAGTAACGGTTTCGAATAATGCCTGGGTAAGTGGTACTCGTCTATGCCAAAAAACTTTCAATCCCATAACGATAAGGCATCTAATCCTACATGTGTCAGTTGCTTTCTCTTCCAATTGTGCCCTACCAGGCTACTACTACCATTTCAAATTTTGGCAAACATTTCCAAATGTGTTTGTAATCAACTAGTACAACCTAAAAGGATACAGCATTATCTTGTATAATCCATTTTATGACCATTGCCAAGACTATAATGGTGATCTAAATTCTCAAATTAATAATTCACAATTCCCAATGCTCCTACCAGAACCTTAGTATGCGTACTTTTTTAATAAGATAAAGCAAACAAGGTTACAGGTTGCATGCTGCTTGAATCACAACCCACCTTCCGCACAATTTAAATGCATTTGAATGGATAAATAACAGAATTCCCAGGGAAAGTTACGCTTTATCCCCTCTGCAGTTTGGCTCAATTTCACATAATCTCCCTAGATTTTAAAAAGTGACACTTAACCCACTTATGATCATGACTAAAGTATTAAATGTGATGCGGTTAATGGAAAATGTGAATATGACTAAAACAATCTCATTTCTATTTGAAGAGAAAATCCAACCCCAAAAGAGACACTATACTTTACCCCTTTTGGTTAGACCAGTTGATACTTTACACCCCTCTAGTTGCATGTATAATCCATGAGCCATCAATTTTGACCGAAAACTTAAAGTACCACTTCACTCACCACCACAAGAGGGTTCACTTAACTTCTAAAATATAGGGTTGTTATGTGAAAAGAGGCCAAAGGTAAAGAGTAATTTATCCAATTCTCAAAATCTTCCTCACTGTTGGCTCAATTTTAGAAATTATATGCCCTTGTGACAAAGGTCGTGGCTTACTTGAGATAAACTACCAAAATCATATTTGAAAATATGTTTGGTAATTTTTGAAGTTCATAACTAAATCTCGTATTCGAAAATCAGAAAGTATCATTTCTTTGAATCCAACACATCAAGTTCTCATTTGCGCCAAACCACTCCAACCTCACCCCAATAAAAAAAAAAGAATAAAAATATGTGAAATGGAACTTTATTTAGCAAGGCTAATCAGTCGGATACCAGTAATATCAGCAAAAGCACATAGGAAACTTAATTTTTGCTGAATATTTGGGAAGAGATTGTTTGTATATGGTTTCAAAGTATGAATCAAGTGCATTGAAGTTTCATGGGACTCAAAGTAGCGATCAAAATGCTTCGTTGGGCGAACAAATGTTCATGTAGTACGGAAGCTCTAGTTCAAGATACAAGTATGTAGCTGGGGAACTTGATACTATTTAATTTAATCACATATATAGAAAAGCTATTAGACTGGCTAACGTGTCAGCAAAAATGGATCACAAATTTGAAACTTGTCAAACTTGGGGAAGTTCACTTTCTACTTCCTAGAGAGACTGTCAGAATTATGAAAAGTATTATTATGTTTGAGTTCCCAATTGATTTAATTTTCTTCCTCCCAAGATAATGACGAAAAAAAAAATTGATGAACAAAACTTACAGATCCTTATAAGTGAATTCATTTACTTTAAACCAAAATCAGTCCATACCAGACCTTGAAATATCGGAAAAATGGAGTTGTAACAAGCTCTTGGAGAAAAGGATGCAACACTTCACCATTAATATTGTCTACCGTCTCATAATCACAACAGCAGTCTTCAACTATGCCTGTATATTTACGTGAATCCTGCATGAAAACATAAAACTAATCAGTCACAGACCACAACTTTCAGAATCTACATTTCTAATCAAATCAATTTTTTTTTGGGTGAAATTATACATTATGCAAAGAAACAAAAATTCAATTATAATTTAGTCACTCAATGAAATTGAATCAGACTTCAAAAGGGGGCAAGGTACTCATAATTATATTCCAATTCACCACTTATAGATAGTCAAACGAGTTCCATGGAATCCCTTTTGGTTCCCCTAGCAATTAAAAATGAGTGAATTGTGTTTGCACAACGATTCCAAAAAGTCTCAATGTCTTCAAAGATTCGTCTAATATGCAGAAATTTTACAATCAAGCACAAACAAATGGACTGCAAAAAATGAGAATTTTAATTTAGACAAGTTCTGATCTACAAAATTTGCAAATTATCGCATCAACGAGAGCCAAATTTAAGTCCTTCGACAACTCATATTATCACAATTACTGTTCTGAAAACAGACAACCAAAACCAAATAAAAAAAACAAAAGAAATGAAGCTGTGATCGCAGACAGAGAAATCAGAAAGAGAGAGAGAAGTATAACCTCAGCACAATGGCAGGACTTTTGATTGTTAATTAGGAGAGAGATCTTCTCGGAATGTCCGTAGGTGACTGCCATGGCCACTAACACTATAATCATGGCCCCAACTATCCACGTCCATCTCCATCTCTTATTATTCCGATTCTTCACTCCAATCTCCACTTCCACCATCACAGTATATATATGTACGAATGTATATGTATATATGTAACCCTCAAAATAACACAAAAAATCCTAAAATTCTCGGGATTTTCTGTATATACAGACAGATCGAGATGACAATGCCGTAATGCAGAAGCCCTCTCTATATTTAATGGACTGTTTGCCTCCTGTTTTGTCCCCTTGAATTCAACACGGAACACAGATTATTAAATCCACGCGCCTTTCTTTGAAGCTTCAATTTCGACTTCGTCAATTGTAACCTTACTCGCAGACTCGCTGCAGAAGTGAAATAAGTGAACCCCGGGATGAAGTAGATACGTGGTTGCTAAACGCTGGCCGTGGTTGATCGGTAGTCTTTGCGCGAGTAGACAGCGTGTGAGATGTGATGGATACGCAAGACAGTCAATTTTCGCGCGTCATTGTATGTCGACAACGTTGGTCTAACCAATAGGAGTTCACCTTTTAGCCACATATGCTGCGAAAGCAAAGAATCTCTTCTACGTATCCCCCAAGAAGCACTTTCATTAGTTTTCATTGTTAATAAAGTTAATAAACGAAATTTATTGTTAATCGTTTGACTTAGAGCAACTTTAAAGGAGTTCGTATTTTGAGTTGTCAGATGACCTATTTATAATTTTAAACGTGTTTTGTTATTTTTAAATTATAAATCTATTTTAATGGTAGGTGTTAAAATGGGATGTCATTTTAATATTTTTTATTAAAAAATATAATTAAACTTAACAGTTATATTTAAACGAGTATAGTTTTCATAACAATCGTAATTTAACAGATATATTTTTATAGTCAAAATTTGAAATTTGAAATTTAAAATTTCCAATTTCCAATTTCCAATTTCCAATTTTCAATTTCAAATTTCAAATTATTTTAAATTCTAAATAACAATTAACTAAAATAGAAAAAAATTCTATTTTAAATTTAACGGATATATTTAAACGAGTATAGTTTTCATAACAATCGTAATTTAACGGATATATTTTTATAGTCAAAATTTAAAATTTAAAATTTCAAATTTTAAATTAAAATTTAAAATTTAAAATTTAAAATCTCCAATTTCAAATTTAAAATTTCAAGTTTCAAGTTTCAAATTATTTTAAATTCTAAATAACAATTAACTAAAATAGAAAAAAATTCTTCAATTATAAAAATTAGTTAAATAAATAAATTCACCTTAAATTAACAAAGATATATAAATAAATAAATAAGCTAAAATTAAAACTTTTAATTTAAATTACACAAATTAAAATAATTTAAAAATTCAATTTAAAATTTAAAATAATTAACTAAATGTAAAACATATAAATATAAATCAATTATATATATATATAAAGAGAGAGAGGCCAAACAGGATATATATATATATATATAGAGAGAGAGAGAGAGAGAGAGAGGCCAAACAGGGACGGCACTCCCTTCCCCCCCTGCGCCGATCCGTTCTTCCAGCCCTCTACGCCTCCTCCTCCTTCCCCTTCCTCTCTGCTCCTCCTTCCTCTTTCCCTCCCTCTGTGCTTCCTTCTTCATATCTGTCCATCATCAACACAAGATTTGATGAAAAATCAGGAGCAAGGAGCAGGAAACTTACGATTTTTACTGTGAGCGATTTCACGGCGTTCAAATTTCTAACCTTTGGTAAGTTTTCTCTTTTAAAATCTCTGAAAATTTCTCTGTATTTATAGAATTTTGTTGGTTGAATATAGCTGTTGTTGGTTGAATAGAGCCGTTGCCAGAACAGTAGAATCTGAAAATGGCAAAACGGCTCTATGCAACCTCTCCCTCTCTCTCTAGAGGTTGGAAACATGCCACCCCAAGACCATGGTTGCCATCTTCCAACCCTTGATGCCACCCCCGTTGGAGTGAAAATTTTTGAATTTGGGGTGGCATTTCAGCAGTTACCGGCAGTTGGACATTTGCCACCCCTGATGCAACTCTCCGTTGGAGTTGCTCTAACATCTAATCCTCATCGAAGGTCCTAAAGGACAATGGTCATGTGGTGGGGATCATAAAATAATTACTTCTAAATAATACATTAATTAATATTTTAAATGAATTTTATTATAAATCGAATTTATTATCCTCTTATATGAATCCTTTTAATGATATCTCACCATATGAATAAATATTATTTTTTTATTTTTTAAAAATCAAAAAATTTATCTAAATGATATTATATTATAAGTCAAATTTATTGACGTGTCATGCACTCCGTACATGTTATAATTTTTCAATAATCCAACATGGATTATTTATCCGAGGGGGGGATACATATGCATGCTATTTAGTTCAGGGAGTAATTATTTTATGATCATGATGTTAAGAATTAGATGAATAGTCACATCTATAATAAGATATTATAAGTATATACGGGGCTTATTATTTAACTGTTAGGATTATTGTGACGCATCATTCAGTGATTTCTTCTTATTTGGAGCGTTATAACACCAATAGGGGCAATGCAGGAGGCTTCAGTTACAAAGATTTAACTTCGATGTTTAAGGTATTTCTTCTCCATGAAAGAAGTACTTTCAAGTAAATGCAGAAGTAGCTCTCGTACATTGAAATCATTTAATGGCAATTTGATTGTTAAATAATCTAACCGTATTCCCAGACAACATATTCATCTACACTATAGTTGTTTCAGGATCACTCAAATTACGGGCGTTGAGTTTGATTATGAGTATAGATACTCAAATTATTGAAATTGAGTTTACTTAGGAATACTTTTTAAGGATTTTAGTTATAGTTCGTGGCTTAGTGCTTTTCATAATGTTATTCTGGGCCTTTATATGTATATACCGATATAAAAATTATGATAATCTCAATGATAATGCTGAAAATTGTTATGTAACACTAGATAATAAAAAATAGATGAGTATATGGACGTGCTTTGTCGCTGATTATGCAGAAATTAAACTTACATGGAGGCAGTGGTGTTGTTACACTCGCTGATCATGGTAGGTCCAGGCTTCTGAGAGGAGGCGGTTCTGGCTTGAAGGGGACGGTGAATCCAGTAGAAAGGGAGTTGAAAGAGGAGAAGGTATGGTAGAACAAGGGCAACGAACAAGGTGGGGTGACACAAGCTGTGATTCTGATGCGATAGAGGAGAGTTCAGGAAGTGGAATAGTGATACAAGACTCTGCAACTGTGGAGATCGACAACAAATTTATGGAGGATGATGAGAAAATATTCTTTGTTTCAAGTAAAGAAAATCATGAAGATTTAGATGGCAGTGAACCGGCAATGCGAACTCTGGGATCAATTGAAGGTTAGCGGCAGATTTGTGAACTGATGTTCCTGAAACAGAGAAGATGATGGCAGGTGGGGCTATAGCAGATCTTCCAGGTATGGTCACTGAAATGAAAAAGGGGGGAGGGTCGCTAGGGCGAAGGGTTCCTTTGCAGGAACTGCCTTCAAACATTGTGGTGAGCAGAGATACGATGGCTATCAAATAAGATTGTTGATATGATGCAGTAATTTGTGTCAATTATGCATAGTTAGGACATCATCAAAAGAATGGCTTAACGATATGAAGTTCAAATTTATTTACTTATCTATTTATTAGTCACTCATGTGATGTTGAATGCAGCAGGTGAACATTGGCCAAAAATTCTTGAGGTCGTAATTGTACTTCAAAAAAGCACTTGCTAGTTTACTATTGTGATTCGTAATTTTGTTCTTAGTAGAATCATTGAACCATTTGTTAAGGAAGCTTACTTGCTTCTAATCTGGTAAAATTTCTGTATTTGCCACCAATGGTTTCTACCAAATTCAGGATTTGGGATATTCTAAGCCCTTGGAGTTTTATTTGACTTGGACAAAATTTGGAAAATATCTTTAAAAAAAAAAGGAAGGAATGAATATATAATGATGAAATTCAGCTAAGATGTCAGGAATCTATCAAAAAATCATTGCATATTAAAAAGAACATATAAAAGAAACAAATAGCTTGCATTGGAAATTTAGAATTAACTGGACCATTTTAGAAATTAGTGTAGTTATATTTGAATCATTGGATAATATCAAATGAATTTGGTTTGCCCATGTTAATTAATAAGTTATATTCTTCTTGAATGTAAAAAATATTTAGAGAATATTGTTTGTATGCAATATTCCTTTAACTATTCCTTGGCCTCCTCCCCTCTATTTTCCTGAGCTCTTTCTTTTTTTCCCACATGTAGGACAAGCTATTGTGTCAGCGGTGACAAGTGGAAGTAAACGATTCTTTCTTGGAACTGATAGTGCTCCTCATGAGAGACGAAGAAAAGAATGCCCTTGTGGATGTGCTGGCATATACAATGCTCCTCTTGCCTTGTCACTATATGCCAAGGTTTTTGAAGTGGTAGTTTCTTTTAACATCTGTCATGTTTATTACAATTTTTTCTATCAGTTGATTCTTCTAGGTTGATCTATGATATTTAAAGATTTAATATGTGATGGTGTTTAACAAGTGCACATATTTTTCTGTGGTTGATTGCTCTTATGTGTTTGAATTAAATGTTGATTGAGCTGGGAGAATGAGAACTGAAGTTTGATGCTACATGCCAGGGCGGACACAGTCAATGAAATTGTAATATCCCTAAGTTGAGCCTAAGGCATTTCCTTTATGACCCCACTATGGGGGTCTTCTTGATGTTCGATTAAACTCATTTAGTACAATATTTAAAGAAGACAGCTCTGGCCTAAATGCACCAGCCAAATCCTTCCCTGTGGCTATGCTGGATTCTGTAGTTCTAGTTGAGCTGTAGAGGATGAATAATTTCTCCATACCATGTTCTCCAACATTGGCATCATTAATGGGATACCATGATGGTGTGTTTCTTTTGAAGGTAGGTGGAGGTCAAAGGGTCCACTAAAGGTGGGGTTTTTTTGGATGGGTTGCGGCTTGGCTTGGGGGGAAATTCTTATGATTGATAATCTTATTGCTAGACTCTTTGTTATGGGGAATTGGTGTTGTATTTATAATGCAGATGGCAAATCTATGGATCATTTACTTTTGCATTGTGAGGCCGCAAGAGAGTTGTGGGTGTTGGTTCTTATTGCGTGGCTGGCAATTGATTTTCTTTTATGCTGGCATGATGTGCAGCTTTTCAGGTTGAAGAAGCTGCTTGGTGTACTGTTCCTTTATGCTTGTGTTGATGCCTTTGGTATGAGCAGATTGGGCTACTTTTGATAACCACACTCATCCAACTTAAGTGGTATCTGCTCTAACTTCCAAAGGAAAGGTTGAGGCCTCAAGTCCAAAATGGGACAAAATGGGTGTGTGTCTTAAAAAAAAAAAGAAGTTCCTTTTTGCTCATGGGGACCCTTGGTACCCTAGGACCCTGCTCTCTCTCTTTGAACTTGAGGGGCCTTCTGCAATGAGTTTGTCTCTGAAAGTTGGGGTAAGGTCAATTTGTCCCATTTCGACTTCATATGAAGCAACTGGTTCTAAACTGGCTTCCATTTGTTGATCCACACCTTTTTGTTTGTTTCCATCACTTGATCCTCAATTCCACCTTGCCATCCCAAGTGGTCCTCCTTGATTGACCTGTGATGATCACCGTTCCCTTCACACCCCATTCCGTCTCTTGTTTCATTTTTTGACTAGTGTTTTCACTCCTAGCCTATAGGCTCAAAGTTAAATGTATAACAAAACCTTAAAGATCTCTCACCCCTTCCCTCTCCCACCTTATGTGCGCTCAAACAAAAGGATGTAGTGACTAGGGCATCAACTTATAAACTCGGTGTGCATTATTGTTACAACATTAACAAGGATACAATTTTAAGTTTATATATTATATACAATAGGTAAAAATGAATTCATCCTAGTTTGAGTTGTGTTTTTTTTAATACTTTTTTTAATAAGTAAAGACTATCATTAAAGGTGCCAAAAAAATGGGGGTACCCCATGTATACAAGTGGTATACCTTCAGAAAAAAAAAAAAAAACTTCAACCTCAGAAGGTTACATTTTGCCCGTTCAAAAGATCTTCCATTCCACTCCCTTACACCATGTTGATCTAAACTAAGTTTAACTTTTTAATGACCCTACTATTTGATTATCTTACTAGTTCCAGTCAAATTGGTTTCAAACTTATGAAGAAAAAATGCAATTTGAATCACCACCCTTGATTTTGATGTGTGATTGCTGCAGCCTGATGCGTGGTTGAATCATGCCTAATTTCTTGTTATCCCATGGTTCAATACCCGTTCCAATGGCTGAAATCCCACAAACTTCATACAACTCTTTCATGCATTTTTTTTTTTTTTGGGGTGTGGGTGGGTGGCTTTAAAAAGGGGGGAGGGGGGTTGATGCTTAATATTGGGGATGCAAAACAAACAAATATCATTGGTATGATGCTTTTGTGCATGATGGATGGAATATGCTCTTGTTTATTAGAAAGAAAAGCTTTTGCAGCTTATATGTTATTAATATATTCACTACATGATGCAATGACATTCTCTGGCTGATAACTTGTTCATACTAGAAGAAATCACACAACTTTGACCTAATCATTTGTTTGTTTTTAGGTTGGTACACTTGACAAGCTAGAGGCATTTATAAGCTTTAATGGACCAGACTTCTATGGTCTTCTGAGAAACACATCAAAAATCAAATTGAGTAAGAAGCCATGGAAAGTGCCGGAATCATACTCATTTGCATATGGAGATATTGTTCCAGTGCTTGCAGGTGAAACACTTGATTGGTTGCCATACAGAGTTTGCTGTGCATAAGGTGCACTGCTAAACGGTGATTTATGGTTTTTGCTTGTTAATCATTCATGTTGGAATGTAGAAAATGCTGCAATCTTATGAAAATGCCCCTTTCATGATGTTGCTTCTCTACTGCTCCCCTTCCCCCTTGGCATCATACTTTTTTTACCTGCATAATCACAAGAATGCTCTATAGAGCTGCTCATGAAAATCCAAATAGGGCGCACAACCTATTTGCTGCCAACATGCAGTAAACAAACCTTTCGTAGAGAAGACAATGTGAGTAGTAGTAAGTTGACATATTTTAAATAAAGA
Organism: Nyssa sinensis; assembly: GCA_008638375.1. Lineage (NCBI taxonomy): Eukaryota > Viridiplantae > Streptophyta > Magnoliopsida > Cornales > Nyssaceae > Nyssa > Nyssa sinensis. The sequence continues at coordinate 51,882,940 of CM018046.1, forward strand.
AATATTAGTTTCTTAGAAATTTTTAATTTTACCAAGTTTCTGTAAATCCGGGCTTGTTTATCCTAGGGCTGGTTCATAGGTTGAAAGGAAACAAGTTCTAATGCATTGAGTTTTCATGATCCTCTGGTATTATTTCAGTTATTCTTTGATTATTCCTATTCATCTTGTTGCTCCTGTGTCATTTCGGTAGTTTGAAATATTTGGGGGATCGTTGATATTTTATAAAAATATTTCAAAACATACTTGCAACTGAATTAAGAAATTACTTAATTGGATGTCAAACCTTCCTTTATTACCATTTGAAACTTTTCTTTTATAATTAATTGAGACATTACTAAATCTTTGAATTGTCAACCTTTTCTCATCTTATGAAAGAGAAATTAGCTAATCGAAAGGTCAAGCTCAAGCTTTCCTTGGTTGAGAGTTGAGACTTAACGTGATTTAGAAAAATTGTGTTCCCTCCATTATCTCACTGTCTCTATATATACATAGAAAATACTTGTTAGAAAGGGGTAAACAATTAAAAAATGATCTTCTTCTCCATCTTTTCATTCTTCTCCTTTTTCTTCTACTCATTTTCTATAAAATAAGACACTACGTTTCTATTAACCAGAAGGGTGTTCATTATTCTTTTGGAATGACTTGTAGATGTATATATTTTAATTTTTAATTAGAGAAGTTGAAGGGAATGCCTGATACATGGAACTTGATTTGCTAAATCACCTATTTAATTGAATATAATTAAAAACCAGAGCACTAGTTCCATGAATTTGTATCCTTCATCTTCATTTGTTTATACAGGACACACACATTTGGTTCATCTTGGTATATAGGAAGTTTTTGATGATGATATAATGTAGCAACTTACAAAACAACCTGTAATCTCATTCTTTCACACTACATTTCATGTCCTCAGCTGCTTAAATCCTACAAGCATCTCATTCTCTCTCTCTCTCTCTCTCTCTCTCTCTATATATATATATATATATATAATGGGATCTCAACAAGATTATTAACACATTTTCTATTAGTTTTCTTCACGTGAGTGTCACTATCCTTGTAGTTACAAGCAATTACTTTTGTACCCTCTACTTTTAGATTGATCCATGACGATCCTTTCTTTTTTCTTTCTGTGCTCTTGGGAAGATGGGAAGTTCTTTAGAACTGAAATAACAATGATTATCAGCAGGGTGTTTGAGGTTCCATAAATCAAATCTTTGGATTTATTCTATTAATCTCTCTCCCAAACCCAAAGTCGACAAATTTCGGCATCTGACAATTGATCGACCTATTTTAGTGGGGTCACCAGAAAAACAGTAGCCGAGGCCAACTGTATTTTAGGAATAATGTCTGATCTTTCTGTTTCTTTATGAGATTAAAGAGAGCATCTTTTTTTGTTGAGGTTTAATAATTATTGTATTTTCAGTTGTGGATTCCCTCAATTTACTCTATTCGCGTGTATATATATATGTACACACACACATATCTATCTGCATATGTATATATATATATATATGTGTGTATATATTTTACATAGCCGGTCCTACGATCGGATAAAAAAAGTAAGTTGTATTAGGTAACTGACAACCAACGTAAAATATTGTCAGAACTCACATGAACATAAATTGTAAGAATAATGGATAGCGAGATAAAATTCATGTAACCGATCTCAAATAATTGAGATAAGACTTTGCTGAGTTGAGTATATAAGTTCGAGCTTATAAGTGATAGTGTCTTTTAACAAATGAGTGATTTAGGGATTGAGTTCTCTTCATTCAAATCATTTTATTTTTAATTTTTAAATTGTCTGGTTAAAAAATACTGTCTTATATAAGCCTAGATTTATAATAGAATATATTATCCGGTTGAAAAATAGTCTTATATATAAACTCGAGTTTATAATAACATTATCGATGCTTGTGTATACATAAATATATTATTGTAATGGTGGGATTTGAGTTAATGATTTTGAAAACTGATAAATAGAAGTTGATGAAGGTGACAATGTGAAGTATTAAAGAATGATTTGAAAAGACTAATAATAGATGATGAAGAAGCATACCATTTGGTTATTGTCTCTAATTAAATTAGTGTTAATTTCAATCATAAGAATAGAAGGATACATTGCACCTGAAAAAGGAAGAGAGGATGGGGAGGATGTTTTGCCTTTTTTTTTTTTTTATTGTGCATGCACATGCTTTGAAATGTCATTGTGAAATGATCACACATCTCTAATCATTAGTCTTTAACATTATGCAGATAAAATTACCTAAAAAATGAACACGATATATATATATATAGATAGATATATATATATATATATATATATATAGAGAGAGAGAGAGAGAGAGAGAGAGAGAGAGAGAGATGGACCTTAGTTTAGTGTCAGTCCAAAATTAAGATTTTCTTTAAGGTAGTAAAAAACTCAATAGATGTTTTGATTTTATTTTCACAAAATAATTACATATTCTGTCCAACATTTTTTAGCCATATTTTCCAATCTAAGGCATGTGCTTTTGATCTTATGGAGTGGAGCCAATGTAAAAATGGAAACCAAAACCCTAAAATAGACTGGCAGACATGTCATGTGTAATACACATACATAAATGTACCCATGTGTATATGTACTTTAATTTATATATAATTAATAACATAATAAGATTTTTATGAAAATTTATAAATTTTTGGGTAATTGGATAACTAATTCGATGGTAGAATAGGGGCTATTAATGTAGTGAAGGATGATGGAGAATTAGGATTCAATTTCGGACAAGAAACTTAAAAAACGACTACCACATTTAAGCAATCGCACACATTTTCCAATCCTGACATAGAAAAATAGTGACAATAAATAAAAATATTAAAATTTGATAATTAGAATGAATACAATCTAAATTCCTTAACGAAAATTCATTGGAGATGTTAGTAGGAGCGTGGTTCCTTAATTATAATTATTAATTTATTAAAAAAATTGGTTGCCTCGAAAAGGCCGCCTAGCAATTTTTTTTTTTTTTATTTAAAAAAGAGTTCCACTCCATAATTGATTCAAGGCCCCCACAAGACTAGCAAACAGTTTATTGGGGTCTTTTCTATTTTTTTGGTGATACTATTTTTTGGAAGTTCAATGAGACTCAAAGTCAAACAAAACCATGTAGACCCCAAGCCCATCTTTCAAATGAACTGGGCCCAAAAGCATTTATCCATGATTTTTCATTTGGTGGGCCTTTGTCCTGAAAGCCCAGACGAACACACACCATCACATGTCACTCTCATGTACATTCCACCAACACACATTGTGCCATGTCTAACAAGTTGTAATTAAATACATACATATTGGTGTTACATACATTTTGCATATTATATGAACCTACTTCTTTGTATAAGAGATTAAAGTACTCGTTTGGTTAAGCTGTCTAAAAGTGTTGTTGAAATTAAATAGTTAATTCAAAAAAAAATTTAAATGTTTGGTAAGAATTGTTGAAAAGTGATTATGAAATACGAAATAATAAAAATAATAATAAAAAGGACAAAATGATAAAAATAAAGGAAAGAAGAAAGGATAATTGGGTAATGTTACATTACTTGCTATCAGCTTAATCGCATCAAGGAGTAGCTTATTGAATTAAGCTGATTTCAGCTTAAATTGATTCCAACTTAATTCACAAAAATTACTAATTTCGAATTAAATACTTAATTTTTCACTCAAACCTAATAAATTGACCCCATTAAGTTGAAACGAACATGCTCCAAATCAGTGTTTAGGGTTATTTTTTAAAACGTACAAAAGTATGTTTGGAGAAAGAAACTGATGTTTTTTATATTATACTGATAATATGTAAATTCATTTATTCATAGAAAATTCATTAATGAACATATTAAAATTTAACTAATTTTTTTATTTAACTAAAACATTCTTATATATTATATTAACATCTCTTATTTTTTTTAGAAATTATAAGAAGATTTATGTAATTATTAAATATTATAAGAAATGTCACTATAATTATTTTTAAAAATAAAAAAATAAATTCATTCTATTTATTAATGTTTGTATTCTAATAATGTTAATAAAAATATCAAAAATCATGTAAAATATTTTTATAATTATTAAATATCATAAAAAAAATCAAAAAAATTATTCTAAAAAACTTTATTGAATAAAAAAACTTGAATAATTTCTCGCCAATTTCACAAATTGTCAGCTCGAGCCCGCGATCACGTGACACTGGCAGGTTGATTATTTTTTTATATTAATATTTTTAAGCCAGCATTATTAAGCATTAACTCGATAGGTAAGGCATTATTGATGAATTATGCACACTATTTTTATTTTATAATATCATTTTTTTTCTGAGAATTCATTTAAGGGTGACGAAGAAATGTAGGTGGTGAAAGCGACATTGTAGGACCAATGTTGACCACGTGGCAGACAGCATCGTCTAACGTTCCACGTGGGTCCCAGCCTAACTTAGAAGGCAGTTATATTGGCCCATCACGTGGGGCCATCACCTTCTCCATTGCTGATTTATTCAATAAGAAGTTTCTAATCGTATTTCAGTTACAGTAAAATTAAATGAAAAAGGCCGATGTCGGCTATATGTTGGCGCTAGCGTCGGCGTCGGCTTCCGGAACTTTCGGTCTTAATTAATTCATTTCATAATTCAACTGGTGAATATATACAAGTACCGTTATTCTGCCTCCTTATTTATACACGTACACCCTAAAATTGTCTATTTTATTATTAAAATTAAAAAAATATATAATTCTATTATAATGTGATGATTTAATTAAAAAAAGGTTGAAACATTAAGATCTAAAATTTATATTTTTAATCTAAACTGTTACGTGCTGTTTCAACGAACTATTCTGAATTTGGGTATATTAATTTTTACATTACCTTAAATTTTTATTTATTTTAGTGGTTTTATCAAAATTAGGGAAGAAATTATTATTTTTATATATTTGTTTAATGATTTGAAGATGATGTTGCTGTCAATTTCATGTTCGCAAGTCAACAACAGAAGAAGAATTATTCAAATCAATTAATTTTTCTCTTTAAATCATTAGAAATTTCAAGATATGAGTAAATGAAGAGAGGGGGGGGGGGGGGGGGGAAGAACAAGAAGGTTTGAAAAGAAAAGGGAAAAACTTGTTTTAGGAGAAAGAAAGTGGGAGAAAAAGTTACTTGGGTCTCCATTGAAGCTTTATTAGAGAGCTTCAATTCCACTGTTTATTTTTCCTTTTTGTACAAGTATAAATAATAAAAATAAAAGTGAAAAATATAAATAATTAAAGGATAAGAGCTTTGGTTGTTTTAGTGGTGTGTCTTAGAGAGATGAAAGAGTATTTTACTAGAAAAAAGAAGAAAGGATTTCAAAGTATACTTAGGCTACGTTTGGTGCGCATGGAGGCAAGAATGGAATGAGCATTCCTGTCCCCATTCCATTCCTGCGTTTGGTATGCTTAAACATGATGGAATGACCATTCTGTTCGGAATGGCTATTTCACTTAACACAGGAATAAGCATTCCTTGATAAAACCTAAGGAATGCCCATTCCATTCCTAACGGAATAACCATCCATCTCTACCGCCCACGACTACAAGTACAGTTGATTTTCTTATTATTAATAAACTTGGTGGATGAAAAATTTATTAATTATTAAAATTAATAATTATAAATTTTCTTATACTTTTATTAATAAAAAAATATTTTATACATGTAGATGAATTACAATATATTTAACTCTAATTTAAATAAAATTACAAATATATTTGCCAAAAATATTATAAATAGGATATATATATATAAATATATGTATAATTATTTTAATTTTTTAATAATTAATATTATAAAATATATATTTTTTAAAAATATTAATTATTAAGTAATATAATTATTAATTATTTATCATAAAACTAATTATATTTCTTAAAAATTTATTAATTTATAAATATTATTAATTTATTAATATTAATTATAAGAAGTTAACTTGTACGTGAAACCAGGATGACTATATAAGTTCTTTTTTTTTTTTGCTAATAAAACAAATGTAGGTTGATTTAACTTTTTTTTTTTTTTTGCCAATAAAACAAATGCAAGTTGATTTTTTTTTTGACAATAAAAAAAAATGTAGATTGAACGTTTTTTTTTCATTACTGGGTATCCAAACAAAAGAATGGAATTAATTATTCTCATTCCATTCTAACAATTTGATGGTTCAAACCAAACACAGAAATGAAATTATCATTCCATTACTAGGTATTCAGCCAAACAAAAGAATGGAATAATTATTCCTATTCCATTCCTACTCTATTCCATTCCTGATACTATTCCATTCCTGTCATATTTCATTCCAGCGTACCAAACGTACCCTTAGAATATGTAAGTTGAAGTGGTGGTTTAGAAGACATAGTGACAAAATTTGAACCTTTTATTTATTATGGAAAGGTTTCCAAACTGAGGCTCAACTTCATATACATTTTATTAGAAAATAATTATAATAAAGAATATAAAAATTTGGATAACTTATAATTTTATAGTAACTATAAAACAAAAAGCAACAAAAATAGAATTATTTTATAAAAAGTTACTAGGAAAATAAACAAATTTTATGCTTTTTTTAAAGCTTAAACAATGAAATTTGGCCATATCTCATCATCAAATGCATTGTTCTCGAGGACGACTAAATTCATTTTAGAATTTCAAATACTTACGGGAAACTTAATCTGCGAGATAATTAGTACATGTATTTTATGTGAGTGTCCAAATGCAACAACTAATTCATAAAGTTTCAAATTTTGCGAGTGATACTTGCGACGTGAAAGAAGTCTAGATTTTAAATAATTTCCAAAAAATTATATAATCATATTTTTTTAAGCTTAAATAACGAAATTTGGCCGTACTTCATCGTTAGAGGTATTGTTCTCAAAGACAACAATCGACAGGATACCTAAATTCATTTTAGGATTTCAAATACTCACAAAGTTTGAAATTTATTTTGCATGATAATTACTACATGTATTTTATTACAAGACTATCTTAGTGGTAAGCCTGCCAATGAATCCAATATGAATTGTATTTTTATCTGTAATTCGATTCGATTCAATTCAAATTCGAATCCAATAAAATATTTATTAAACATATTGGATATGAATTTGTATGATTCGATCCGTTAAAAATATGATCCGACACACAAACATATATAATAATAATAATAGTAATAATAATAATAAATTTTTAAAGTTGAATAATTTTGTATGATTTGAATTTTTATTTTTATTTTTTAAATCTTTTTATCTGATTGGATCAGATTATCAAACCGAATAGCTGATAATTAACTGATTTAAATTTAAATTTAGGTGAAACACTGACGTGATTCTTTAGATTATATGATCGGATAGAATAATTTTTTAACGGATCCGGATCACCCAGGATCCAATCGTTAACCGTACAGCACCGGACTTTTTTGCGCAGCGTAAGAAGAACGTCACTGCCAGTAATATCCACTTAACTACCTAGTAGCCCCTTCGCAGCTCCCAATGTTAACGCGGCTTCATATCCCTTTCTTTCTCCACCATCAACCTTCTCTTCTTATTTATCAAAACAAGTGTACAGTATTTAACTTCCCGAATCCCAACTCTCCTCCATTCCCACATTACTCTCTTCTTTATTTATTTAGTATTATTTTCTTTGTTGAGTCAACCAAACACCTCATTACCTCTTCTTTTCCTCCCCTTCCATCTCTCTCTACAGTTGGGTCAACCAATCACCTTAAATTAATTAAATGTCCTCCCCCACTTTCTCCCTCTCTCTCCCTCTGCATCTTTATAAGCAACCTCAGCCTTCATCCAACTCACCTTTCAACCATGGACGAAGACACCCTTTTCCCACCAGACACATGACTACGACCTCAGCTTCACCAGCTTGTGCCTCAACCACTGCCACTGACCGTACCTTCGCTTCTTCCAGCGCCCGTAGTAGCCTTGCCCGCAGCAGCCTCACTCTCAGCTTCAACGAATCCCGCCTCTCTGCCACCTCCACCTCCACCCCACCCCAACCGCCGCCACCCACAACCTCCACCGCCGTCCTCACCGTAAATCTGATCCACATTGGTCGGCCATCAAAGCCGCCACCAACCTCTCCTCTGATGGCAACTTACACCTCCGCCACCTCAAGCTCCTCCGCCACCTCGGCACCGGTAACCTCGGCCGTGTCTTCCTCTGCCGCCTCAGAGACAACGACCACGCCAACTTCGCCCTCAAAGTCGTCGATAAAGACTCTCTCACTAACAAAAAACTCTCTCACGTCCAAATGGAGGCCGAGATCCTCTCCTCGCTGGACCACCCTTTCCTCCCTACGCTCTACGCCCACCTCGAGGTCTCCCACTATACATGTCTTCTTATCGATTACTGCCCTAATGGAGACCTTCACACACTGCTTCGCAAGCAACCCGGTTACCGGTTACCGGTTGAGTCGGTCAGGTTCTTCGCTGCGGAGGTGTTGGTGGCGCTGGAATATCTGCACGCACTCGGGGTGGTGTACCGAGATCTAAAGCCGGAGAACGTCTTGCTACGTGAGGACGGTCACATTATGCTTTCTGACTTCGACTTGTGCTTCAAAGCCGATATTGTCCCGAAATTGGAAAATAGGGCCCACCACCGGTTGGGGTCCACTAAAAACCGGTGGAGCAACTGCTTTGGACACCGGAAACCGGAGGAGGTGGTGACAGAATTCATAGCGGAGCCCACGACGGCGTTTTCGAGATCTTGCGTTGGGACCCACGAGTACTTGGCGCCGGAGTTAGTTAACGGTTGCGGTCACGGCAACGGCGTGGACTGGTGGGCTTTTGGGGTGTTTATATATGAACTGTTGTGTGGTACGACACCGTTTAACGGAGGGAGTAAACAGGCGACCTTGCGCAATATAGCGTCGACCAGAGGGGTTAGGTTCTCTGCGGCGGCGAGAAGGGAGGAGGAGGAGGAGGGAATGGCTGAGGCCAGAGACTTGATAGAGAAGTTGTTGGTGAAGGACCCAAGGAGGAGGCTAGGGTGCGCCAGGGGTGCGACGGACATTAAACAGCACCCTTTATTCAACGGAATAAAGTGGCCGTTGATCCGTACATACAGGCCGCCGGAGGTACGTGGGCTTCTGGTAAAGAAGGCTAAGACGCACGTGAGTGACGTGACATCCACCAACCCCAAGAGAGGGCGCTGGTGGTGGAAGAGGCTTTTCCAATAGAAATTATTACTCTAATAGTAGTGGTAACAAGGTTAGGAAATATGTCTGAAGTTCATCCTTTGTTTTTGGTTTTTTTGGTACATTACATAGATTTCAAATGAAGTTACAGCTATGTAAACACAGGAGTTTCCTTTTTTTAAAGGTTGGGTTGGGGTTGAAAGAGATTGAAAGATGTTGTAAATGAAAGAAAATAAACAAAAGAAGTTCATATCAAAAGATACCGAGTTCTCAATCTTTTACTTACAAGTGTATGTTCTTCCTCTGTATAAGCATACTAATTGTTGGATTAATTTAGAATTTAGTAATTAAGGTTTTCAAATTTGCTGGAAGTGTATAAAAAGATCAGTGCAAGATGTGATTGATCTCAGTGAAGAATCAGCTGATGAGAATATGTAAGAATAAATTCTAAATTAAGAGAGTATTGTTAGAGTAATTTAGAATTTAGTAATTAAAGTTAGATGCATTGAATGGTATAGTTCATGTATCAGAGTCTTGAGATTTTAAGAATAAATTAGATAGGTTCAAAGTGCAAGTATAATACATCTTGATATACGTGTGTTTTAAAAGGAGATAAATATATTTATTGCAAGAGTCTAGATGTTTTTCGGTCTCTTATATAAAGAGACTATTAATCATTCTAAGCACAACATACAACATAAATAAGTAGAAGAAAATATATAAGAAAAGTGATTAGAATCAAGTTTTTGAAAGTATTTGTGCTTCCTAAGAGTCTTTGTACGACCTTAGGGAAGTACATTTCCACAGATTATTGTTTGTCATATTTACACATTTTATTGAACTTTAGTCACTGCCCATCAAGTTATACCAATTTTGAACATGAGTTCTCACTAGGGGAACAAATTATCATTTCCAACCCAAATATCATACATGACAAAGGTGTGAGTGAGTGTGGGTGTAGGTTGCTTCTTCAAACACACAAAAAAAGTATATTTGCATAAAACTCAATTCAGAATTGTTTCTATGCAAATTCACTTTTGTATGTTTTGAGAAGAAAAATCAACACAAAAATAGTTGGAAGACAACTTCTGTAAACACAAACGTAGAAAAGCTGATAGAATCTAGCCTTCACGAGGGTCTATAAACGACAGTAGAGCTACATCTATTGTGTAGAAAACTCAAATGGCAGTAGCATGCTGTTTAAAAATGCCTATGGCTTGGGTATTCATTGGCAAGATCGGCTGATAAAAGTATTTAATTACTAGGTTCTTGCACAAAATGAAAAAGCTTCTGCAATCTACTAACCATGGAGCATCCAACTCTTATCTTGCCCACCTACCTTAAAAAAAAATCCTCTATGATCTTGCCAGCCGTGCATTGTCCTTATTTCAACAGAACAAATTACAAATACATTTTGAATTATCAAGTGTAATGCTTATGTAAATGCAAAGTGATAATCCATGAATCTGAGTGTAATTCCAGTCTAGTGTGTTGCCTGCAAGTCGAATATGTAGCATATGCAACTCTATCGAGGAAGTGCGCTATAAGAATCTCTACCTTTAAAGATGAAAAAACAAAGAAATTATAATGAAGGCATTAGAATTCAGGGCTTTTTGCAATATATTCTTAACTTTGAGAATGAGGATATCATTTTTGGGTCAATAAAATGTGGTTAGAGATGAGCCTAGACATTTTATGCAGCCAATGAACAAAGACTACAACAAATCCAAAGATAAAAATGGCATTTTAAAGCAATGATACGACCTTAAGACTCAGAAAATTGATTAATTTGACATAAAATTAATGAGCAGCTTCAAGAAATAGAACAATATAATGAAAAGAAACCACCTGTAATGCAGCTCATATATGCACCACCAAAGAGGGCAACCCGCAACCCTCATGATGCAGGTAATGCCTCATAGAAGAGAAGGGATTACAGCTGGGAATCTTGTCCAAATAATTACAACCCTGAAAATCTTGCCAAAGTTATACAACCCTGAAAGGCTGAACCCCCATATAATTGTAAAATTTCGACTTTGAATTTTCTTTCCCTGCCTACATGGAACCAGACAGACAGTTTAAATTTGAAGATACACTTACCCTTTGGCTATATTTATTTCTTTCAAATTTATTTTCCTTGCATCTTATATCATCCTTTGGAACAATACATAAATGTTTGGCTTTCCTAACATAAAATTGTATGGATTTCTTTAGTGCTCCATTTAGTTGGTGATGAAGTCGAGGCAAATGAATTAAATTAGAGTTTTTAAGACTGCTCTCTTGGAAATATAACAGAACACTATACATACAATGTGTGTGTGTAGAATCATTTTCCTGGATTTTTGGTCAAAATCATCAATAATAAAATCTTCATTAACCATGTTATAAAATATAAATATTTTGCATTTCATTTATGGAAGCCAAGTAGGACCAACTGAAAGGTTGAGATGTGAAATTTTGTCCAGTTAGCAGTGTGGTTTAGCATAGGCTTGTATTTTCACCATTCACCAAATATTAAATAACTCAAAACTTAAAGTAAAATTCAGGGTTGCTTTTGTTGTCACAAAGGTAGAAATGTAGTTTTCATGCATAGAGCAGATATATGGAAGCATAATTATCAGAACCAGACTCAACATCAAACTGGTGAGGAGGCAAGGGGTCATAGTTCACTGATTCAACTGCCAGGTTGATTGATTGGACTGCTAATTTTTAAATACCAGTAACTTTTAATAGAGATATGGTAAAATGTGAACCTATGATTCTAGAGCAATTAAATGTTAAGGGTGACAATAAAAGAACAAGAAGATTGATAGCTGTGGTTGGGTACTATATATTCACAAGAAGTGCAGGAAGCTTTAACAAGCTTCTAAAATTTTGTTTTTGACTTAAAAGATCCAATTATGGAACTGCCCCTCCACCAGTTCTCCAATCCAATCAGCCAATCTGTTCCTGTTTTAATAACGTTGTATGGAAAGAAGAAGAATAAATAAGGAGATGGATATTACATTGTTGGTGGGTTAGGCTAAGGTAATGTTTGCTTGTTATACAATAAGAATAAGCTGCTTCTTATATAACCTTACATATTTTAAGTGAGGCTGAATACACTACACAATCGATAATTCAACACAACATGAGACATGATATCTTTATTGCATTGCATTATCTGAATGAGATAGAGTAGATTACATGACCTGTATGAAGAAGATTAGAGTCACCATGAACATAATGCGCTCCTCTCTTCAAATGGAGTGAAACCTATGGCTCCATACAACCTGTAAAATTCAGAGGCATGCCTGCATGTTAGTCCTCTGCAATATCAATCTCTATGTCAACAATCATCTCTAAAGAAAATATATGACTGACAAATAAGTCATTAGCATGCACATAGGCAAGCCTGTTTGCTAATACAGAAATGAAGTTTTAGACACATATAATGGAATCTCGACATTTTGAGAGTGGGAAACTTAAGCTAAGAAAAATATTGAGAAGGATCTCAGTCAGTGGAAAATTCAATCTTGTTATTTATCATAACTAGAAAATGGGGAACACATTATGCATCTGCAAAACACAATGGTGGTAGTGGTTGTGTTAGAGGTGCAATGGTGGTGTTGGGGGGCTAGTGACAATGCAATTGGGGTGTCAGGAGATGGTCGTCAGCGGAACTGGCACTAGTGGTGGTGGAAGGTTAATGTTTGGGTGGTTGTGGAGCAATCGTGATGGAAATAGTACTGTAATATTTTCAGTAGATTATTAAGATGGCAGTCCAACAATAGTTGAGTTGACCAGTTTTTTTTTCTCTGTTTTTTTTTTAAAAAATGCTAAAATGACATTGATTGTCCAATGAGAGATGACGAATAATATACAAAAATGGGTGATTATTGGAAGATTAATGCCAGAAGGCACTAGTTTTACTTCACCATTCACGTTCACCACCATGGGAAGTTCTCAATCTCCAAAATTTCTCCTTGATCTCCTCTCCTATAGGCTTCTATTACTATTATTGGAAAATATGCGCAGATAAGATTATAATTATGCAAATGTTAGGAAGGGCTCACCAATTTGAGAATTGAGACAACGAACTTATTAGCATACCTACCCAAAACAAAATTAATAATAGTAGAAGAGAAACCTCAACATCCTTCCTCAATAAAAACCCATAAGTTAGACAAAGTATTCTATCATAGACATAATCTTCTATATGAATTGATAACTAATGGGATAATGCCTAAGAGAAAGGCATTCAGTAATTATCTGGCTTCAATACAGCTCTTATTTCTCTTTTCCAAATTCGCCTTGCTATCCTATTGACATAGTCTGCCAAATAGGTAGCTAACATCCTTCCAAGGACATGTCATGATTAGTAACAAATTATTGCAAAAGGCCACCACTGAAATAAAATAACATAAAAGGAACAGATTTGTTTGATTTCATTGATGAAAAATAATTTTCAACAAACCTTATGAAGTGCTCATAGAGAAACAGATTAGTTTGATTTCTGTGGACTTTATAAAGGTGCCTATAATCAAGATAAATTGTCAAAATTCTCACTCACTGTGGCCAAACTATTGAATTTCAAGGATATAGCATGGGTGCATTGTAAGGATCTATTCCTTATAATGCACCTCCATCTGTTCAAGAAATTTCATATTTTCATCTGTTATAAATAATACCCCATCCACTATAATGATAGGTCACCGCATGAGGGAAAGATCACATTTTCTAACCTTTGCAAGAATCATCTTCAGTTAAAGGAGTTTCTGATGTTGGAGACAAAGGTGAAGTGCTTACAGCCTCCCTTGCATCTATCATCATTGCAATGACCTCTCTCATTGTTGGCCTATTAAGTGGAGATGACCTGGTGCAGAACAATGCAATCTTGAGAACTAGAGACATCTCTTCGATAGTCCTTCTTGCACTCAGATCCAGCCGTTTGTCATATATCTCCAATGTCGCTACAGTATCATGGATTGATCTCCTCACCCAAGTGACCAGGTCCCCTCCCTGATCAAGGGGTTGAACTGGAGACCTCCCAGTAATCAGTTCCAGTAGAACAACCCCAAAACTGTAGATGTCGCATTTCTCTGTTACTTTCATTGTGTAAGCATATTCTGAGATGAAAATCAAAAAATTCTTATGTTAGAAATGTTCCATGTTGTTCCAAGATGGTAATATAAGTTTGCATACTATCATTTACAGCAGATTACAATTTTTTAGAGTGAACCCATTAATACAGGCAATGTAGCACCATATTAGATTACTAATTTATGAAAACATGTCACAGTATTGATCAATAAATAGTTTCTAATGAAGCAGTCTAAGTAGCATGATGTATGAAAGAGAACCAGCATAATGTGAACAAAGAGGTGTTAAAAGTGTATCATATTCTTACCTGGGGCAATGTAGCCATATGAACCAGCAACAGCGGACATGGATTTTGAGTAGGGGAAGTCAATCAACTTTGCCAAGCCAAAATCTCCCACATGGGCCTGTAGCATCTCATCCAGTAATATGTTGTTTGATTTTATATCACGGTGAACTATTTGAGGCTTACAGTCATAATGGAGGTAGCACAAGCCCTCTGCTGCTCCAAGAGCAATTTTATATCGAGCATCCCAGTCTAGTAAACACATTTGCTCATTCCCATGTAGTTGTTCTCCTAGGCTTCCATTTTCCATATACTCGTATAAGAGAAGATTAGAGTCCTGGTGGTAGCAGAAGCCATAGAGCTTCACAATATTACGGTGCCTGATCTTTCCAAGAGTTGATATCTCAGCACGGAAGCTACGATCAACACCAGCTCCTTCTCCATGGGACTTCAACTTTTTGACAGCAATCACCTTATCATCAGGCATAATAGCCTTGTAGACAGTGCCACATGCACCTTTTCCAAGGACTGCACTCTCTGAAAAATTCCCAGTAGCTTCGACAAGGTCCTGATATGTGAAGCCTTGTTTGGGGAAGTAATAAATATCTAACACATCAGGCTTCAATTGATCTTCAAGTGAAACAAAAGCACGCCTTCGGTGCTTTATAGCCCAACAAACACCCACAATAAAAATCAAAGATATCAACCCGACAATCACAGAGACAATGCTCACTATTTTCTCTTTGGAAGAACCAGACTTTAACCAGCTTGGATTTGGAGTAAATGATGGGGTTGTAGATGGATGACAGTGGTCTGAACCCAATCTGCACAAGCCGTTGTTTCCATCAAAATTGCTAGAATCCATCTTTTGAAAGACCGGGGTGTTTGGCACTGTTCCCGCCAGGTTATTGTTAGAAAGGTTGCATAGCTGAAGGCTCATCAGCTGACCAATTGAAGCTGGAATTTCACCTACAAGCTGGTTGTCATTCAGGTAAAGTGATTCTAGCATCTGCAGGTTCCCCAGGTTGTCTGGAATTGTTCCAGAAAGAGCGTTATGACTAATGTTGAGGGAAATCTGGAGAAAAATAAGTTGACCCAGCTCATCAGGAATACTGCCATTAAAAAAGTTACCCCCCATTTGCAACTCGGTGAGTCGGGTCAGACCCCCCAAGGTACTCGGTATTGGTCCAGTCAATCTATTATCAGACAGTTTAAGTAATTCCAGTTTCACTAGCTTGCCAAGTTCATCGGGAAGATAGCCAGTGAACCAGTTCCTGCTAAGATCCAGCCTCTGGAGCTTAATACAATTCCCCAACTCATGAGGAATACTTCCAGAGAGCCGGTTAGAAGAGATATTGAAGGTAACAAGCTTTGCCAGTTTTCCAATCTCTGGTGGGATAGGCCCAACAAAGTAGTTATCCGATAAGAGCAGCCTCTCCAAATTCCCAAGCTGCCCTACTTCAAGGGGTATCAGCCCTGAGAATCTATTTTGATAGAGTTCAAGAGCAGAAAGGTTGTGAAGTTTTGATAATTCAACAGGGAGGCTTCCCGTAAGCAGGTTATCTCCTAACATTAGCTGCACAAGGGGCTTACATGTTTTCAGACCATGGGGAATGTTTCCGGATAACCTATTTGACCCGAGGCTCAGAAACATCAATTTCTGGAACTTACATAGTTGTGCAGGTATGCTACCTACAAGATTATTCGCGGACATGTCAAGAATAGAAAGGTTGCTTTTAGCCCCGATTAAAGGAGGAATAGTTCCCTCAAGATGATTGTCAAAAAGTTGAAAATTCTCCAAGAACGTGAGATTCTGAAACTCCAAGGGAATTGTACCTGTCAAGTTATTTATGGATAGATCTAAATTCCGCAGCTGCTTCAACTCTCCAAGCTCCTTGGGTATACTTCCTTGCAGGAGGTTTTCAAAAAGATGAAGCAAGCGGAGATTAGGAATCTGACCCAACTCTATTGGAATAAACCCACTCAACCGATTTTCAGAAAGATCGATCTCAACTGCATGTGTACAATTCCCCAGTTCCCTCGGAATCACTCCGTTCAACTGGTTGGTGTATATGTACAATCTTCTCAACCTGGCTAACTTTCCAATCTCTTTGGGAAGGCTTCCAGTGAAGGAATTGTCATGCAAAGCAAGCAACTCCAAGCTACTGAAATTCCCAACCTCAGGAGGAACCTCACCAAACAAAAGGTTTTGCCAAAGGATCAAATTGGTTAGATTCTTAAGTCTCTGAAGCTCTTTGGGAAATGAACCCTTTAGCCTATTCTGTGCCAACCCAAGCATCTCTAAACTCTCACATTCGCTAATTTCTGGAGAAATTGGACCTGATAAAAAGTTTCGACCTGCTCTGATAATCCTAAGCCTTTTCAACTTACTGATTGACAAGGGGAACGACCCAGTAAGATTGTTACTGTAAATGACAA
Organism: Nyssa sinensis; assembly: GCA_008638375.1. NCBI lineage: Eukaryota > Viridiplantae > Streptophyta > Magnoliopsida > Cornales > Nyssaceae > Nyssa > Nyssa sinensis. The sequence continues at coordinate 51,899,940 of CM018046.1, forward strand.
GCTCTCTCAGTAAAGTTAAATTCCCAAGCTCCTCTGGAATTACACCATAAATATAATTCTCACACAGATAGAGCTCTTCAAGGGAGGCAATTTTGAAGAGATGGGTGGGAAATTCTCCATGAAACCTATTGGTACAAAGGTCTAGAACCTCTAGATTATGGCAAGAAGAAAGATCAGGAATGGGACCGGAAATAAAGTTGGCCGACACATTCAATTCAGTCAAGAAAGAGAGCTTACAAATGTTTGAAGACAAATTACCAGACAAATTAAGGCCATGGAGATTTATAGAAGTTACCTGAAAATTATAGTTACACCCTATACCGCGCCAATTGCAGGGACTTGACTCCAAAGAATTCCAGCTTTGGAGATTATAATTTGGGTCAGTGAGAGATGTCTCGAACTCCAAAAGAACAGTACCCTCATCGTTTAACGATTCAACAAAGACAACCAAGTAACAAATCATCAGCAGCATGTGCAAATGCTTCTGAATGCGAGAACTCATCTGCCTCGCCATTTTTCTGAAGAGACAAAAATAAGAATAGGTGGGGGGCAAGAAAGAAAAAGAAAAAAGAAAACCCGCGACAATGGATTAAACAATAGTTTTCCAAAATCGTGACATTGTCAATTATATGAAAGAGAGAACCTCCTAGAATTCGACACACCAAAGACAACTATATTATATCGAAAGGTATAGTAGACACAATCATATAAGATTGCTTGAAATTCAAAGCCAAATAGTCTCTGCATCACTACATCTGAATTCGCTATTGATTTCAATCACAAGCAACAAGTTTAGAGTGGAATCGAATTGCAGAAAGAAATAATATTTAACAGAGAAAAGCGCACACACGTAGAGAAAGCTATAATTGAAAGACAGAGAGCAATAAAAGGGGGATTGATAATTGATACAGAACTGAGCGTAAAATAAATAAGGAGATAAAGAGCAATAAAAGGGTCGAGGGATAAGGAAGAGAGAGACAGAGGGGGGGGGGGGTGGAGTCTAGAGAGAGAAAGAGAAAGACGTGTGCCAACCTTGAAGAGAAAGAGAAAGTGCAGGACTGATTGATGAGTGCAAGAAACTCGAGAGGGACCGTGAGAGTCACGATCGAAAGTAGAGAAATTCAGAGTCAACGAACACTTTACAGCAGTGAATGAATGTGTGTGTGTGTGTGTGTGAATGCAAGTGCTTTGCTCTGCTGCGACTGCACATCCACCACTTCTTTCTCTTCATCCTTCTTCTTCGTCTCATGATTATGATTTTTAAATTGGTTGGAATATCAACCATTGATGGGTGAGAAATGGGTTGGTCTGTTGCTTTATACGGTGTATATATATGTAATGTATATGTCTGTAGATGATAGAGACAAGACGTAGAAATTCTGAGATTACAATCTCCGCCATTGCTGCTGGGCCTGAGAATTTGGGGGGTGTTTAGTGTTTCTTTTCCTAACTTTGGTTTATTTTTGTGTTGCAGTTACGAATTGTCTTGAATGTCATGATTTGCATGAAGACCGTTAACAAGTGCTCTTTACTAGTGGAGAATGGATTGTAAATTTACTGTTTTAGCCTGCCGACTAAGCTATGGCTCCTCCTAACAATTACCTTATAGACTTAGGATTCGAAATTTTTTAACGATTTGAATTGAATATAAATGAGTTTAAATTATTTAACATTATTAATAAATAAATTATATTTAAAATTTTCTTGTATCAATCTTTTTACATTTCACATCGAGAATCTATTATAGATTAGAAATTTTTTCACTTTTTAAAAACAATTTCATTTTGTTTTGAAACATATCGAAACTCTATTAAATTTTAAAATTGTTTTACGTTTATAAAAAAAAAAAAAAGTAAAACTATTAGTTAAAGTTTAAAGATTGTGTTTGAAACTTGTATGTAACGACTTCAATCACATAAATAAAGAAATTAAAATAAAAAATTTATTTTTAAGCAATGATATCATGAATATAAAGGAATTGAGACATGTGAATTTATTAAAAATATTTAATATAATTAAAATTTTATTCTGATTTAAAACTATTCAATTTAAAAAATTTGCTAATGCATATTTACCATTTTCTTGCATGTGTGACACATGACATACCTACCCAACTCACTTAAAAAAAAAAAAAAAAAGGACATCACATAATTTATACAAGTCACATGAATTGTCAAAAATATTTAGATCAAAAGACTCCTAAGTCTTTCACATAAAAGAGTTTCAAGTTTTTGAAATAAAATATATAGTAATTTGTTCGTTTCATAACTTTGTTAAACTTGTCTTTTTCAATACTCATATTAAGACAATCGTGAGCTTAGTCATCCTTTACACACACACACACACACATATATATATATATAGACACATATACTAAGTTACTACTAGGTAGGATTGTAAGGTGAGTCTCAGCCATTTGTTGTCCTAGCCAACATGAAAATAATCTCTAGTGGTACACTTGGAGGTGTGATTGCTCTAGTGGTTGAATATGTGGAACCCATGGTAAGTGTTAGAGATCACATTGGCTATCATTGTCTTGAATTTCTTCATACTATCAATGTATGAGTGATTTTTGCTAGATATTAATGATTTATAACAACTTTACACTTGCATAAATTCATTGTTGCATTTTAAATTTGAATTGAAATTCTTTAGCCTTACATTTCAATATACATATATATATATATAGATATAGATATAATCACTAAATTTGAAAATTTTAAGAATCAAAATTATGGGAAAATCGCATATTAATAATTTTAGGTATCATTTAATAAATCTTTTTATAGTACTTTATTAAGTAAAAAATTAAGTTTTTTTTAATGGTTTTTTAATTTAAAAGCAGAAAAGTAAATAAAATAAAATAAAATTGAAGTGTATTTGATAACTATCTTTTACAACTTATTTTAAATTAATTTTCTTTTAGTATGCCTATTAAGATTATTCTTCAAAAAAAATAAAATAGATGGTAATTAGATAAGTAAAAGTATGTATAAATTTACATATATATATATACACACATGTATCTGTATGCATAGACAGACACATATATAAATATGGATAGATGCACATAAAATGATTTATAAGTACATAAATATACAAGTTTTTTTTTTTTTTGCGTGAGTCAAATACTTAGATAATTTTTACTTTATTTGCCTTTTTATTTAAATTTAAAAAAGCCAAAAAAATTAACACTTTACTGTGTTTAAGTCCTTTTCTGGGACATGACATTATGATTAGTATTGTTCAAAATTCTTATGAAATAAAAATGATGTATGGTTGAGTGCACTTGTTGGCAACATTGACAATCATAACTTTATTGATTATTGATGATGTTTATATTCGTCTTTTGGTGATAAAAATAAAGCAAAAAGTGTATTTAAAATTTATATATATATATATTTGTGATCCATCATATTATTGATATAATGCTAGTGCAAGTCTAATCTGGTCTCACCTCAAATTGAAACAACCAATCTAAGCTTCCTTTTGGGTCATGCCAAGTAATTAAGACTGTACTGCATGTGATTTTGGGATTAGTAAATATATATATATATATATATATATATATATTAGTACAACGAAGAGAGAGAGAGAGAGAGAGAGAGAGAGAGAGAGAGAGAGGGAATTATAGCAATGGTCTATCTTTCTTTGGTCTCTTTAAAATACAAATAAATGAGTTCACATCCAATGAACCTAGTCTAATTTCAAATCTGACGATGGATATGACAAATCCTCGTGTCACATGACGAACAGTAGAACACTAGAATTAAGCTACCGTAGCAAAGAAAATGACGTAAAGAAGTGAGACTAATATCAAGTTACCAACCAAAATTAGGTAAATGTACACTTTCTTACATTTTTTAATGGTTTAGATTCAGTTTACTTTTACCCTCATGCGTAGTTTGTGAAAAATATAGCACTGCAATTTTTTTTTTTACGCTTTAACTCCTCGTAATTATGCAATACAGATATATGATCTTTCCAAGAAAATATAGATAATGAAAAATGAAGAAGTAAAAAAAAAGTCATTGAAAGTCTAAAGTTGTTAGAAGGAGAGCTTGGGACAAATAAGGTTAAGACTATTTGAGACTTAAAATAATAATTATAAATAAGAATTTGGGTTGGGGACAAACCTTACTTTGGAGGTGAGACATTTGGGTTGCTTCTATCACATCTGATACCTGCAGGTTCCACACCTATGAAATGCATGGCAATTTCAGTATAGAGGCAGAGTGCCCCAAGCTGATTGCATGGGCTAAGAGGCGCATGGAGAAGGAGAGTGTGTCCAAGACTCTTCCTAACCAGCACAAAATCTATGACTTCTCTCTGCAGGCCAGAAAGAAGCTTGGAATTAATTAGAGTTTAAGAAAAATGATTTTCAGTCCGATTCAACTAGTCGAAGTAACAAGTCAACTAGACATCGAAAAAATTATTCATAAACTCATAATAAATTATGGGTAAATTATAGTAAATACTCTTAAGATTTTTGAAATGACGTTGACTTTTCATATTTTTACTGATAAATTACAAAAACCTCTTCTTTAGCTTTTTTTTTTAAATGACAAAAGTACCTCTTTTTATTTTTATTTTTATTTTTTATATTTTTTCAATTTTGACATTTTTTAACTTTTTTTTTCATTTTATATAAAAATAAATAAAATTAAGATAAGTAACTTATATTTTGTAGTCAAAAAATATTTTAATTAATATTTATTTGAAAATAAAAAAAAATTAAAACAATTGTTCAAAATTTGAAAAATGGAAAAAAATAAATTAAAGTGACACTTTTGTCATTTTGAAAGAAAAAATTAAAACTGGAGAGAAATTTTTTGTAATATGTCAATAAAAATAAGAAAAATTGATATCATTTTAAATACTTAGTAAAAACTTTTATAATTATTATAACTTCTCTAATTTATCCTAAATTATATGATGTGTCATTGAATTTAGTGGACTTGTCAATTCGAAATGAATAAGAATACTTTTAAGCATCAAATAATGGTGGGCAATGATGAACTGTTGTGTTTTGGTTGGGCTTAGTGTTGTTTTTGTTGATGTACTGTTGGAGCTTGTTTTGCTGTGTGTTTTTTATCTGTAATGAAGAAAGACACTTTTGTGGTGCCTGCTCAATTTTGGGCCGAAGGGCTGTTAACTTTTGGACCTCTTTTTCATTTTCTAGTATTTCTCTATGATAAAGAAAGATTCATGCTCTGCATATTTTTAGAGCAAAGGGATGTGAATGACCAGGTTTTTTTTTTGTTGTATTAGTGATATATATGTGTGTATTTTTTACTCTTTTTTTTTTTTTAATCTCATCCATCAAAATAAAATAAAAAAAATTTAAATACCAAAAAAGGAAAAATTAGAACAAATTTATCAGACCCATATAAATATAAAAATTATCACTTCAAGATAATTAAAGTCATCACATGAAGTGACAAATCAATAATTTTCATGATTCTCCATGAATTTGATAAATAAACTTATTACTGCTTTATCTGGTAAAAAAATCCCAAATCACTTGGATTTAGTAAAACCTCATTATCTTGTCCTTCTGGATGAGTTATGCAAAGTTATAGAAGTTGAGCATTTTAACCATTTCTCATTCAATTTTCTTTCCCACAATCTCAAAATAAAACTTAACATTGAGTTAATACAATAAAATAATTTCTAATACTCCTTCGAGCATTCAAAAAAATAAAATACTTCCCACTCTCAAAGTCCAAATACCACTTAAAAGTCTAGTATAAAAGACAAACAATACTTGACTCCAAACTAAGAAAGAAAATTTCCTCCTATCCAAATACGTGTCTTAACCACAATTTATGACGTGTATAATACAAATATATTTTTTTAATTTGAACTAAAATTAAATAATTATATAATATTCATATGATTGCATTCATAACAGATTAACCACAATTTGTGACGTGTATAATACAAATATATTTTTTTATTTTTAATTAAAATTAAATAATTATATAATATTCATATGATTGCATTCATAACAGATTAAAATTTTAAGATTAGAACACGTAACTAAATAAGATGAATTGGTTTAGAGACAATCCAAAAAAAATAGAACAAATTACCAGTACACACAAGAAAAAAAATGCATAAAAAGCAAAAAATTTTAGTATATCACTATGATAATTAAAGACCAAAAGTTTCATCCATTAAGTAGTAATGAAGATACATAATACATTGTTTTCCCAAGAGACACAACTAAGTATCCCTTTATTATAATCAATGTACAAGCCCCTTAGTGATATTCAAATCACAGTAATCCTCTTGTTCATGATGATCACTGAGACTTTTTTCCCTCACATTTTTTGTTCTTTCCATTCAGTTAACTAGAACGACAGAAGACCCCAGAAACAAACACACTCAAATCTATCCAAAGTAACAGTACTCATATAAGCACTCAATCTTCCTACTCCTACCCCATGCTTCTTCCTCCAGGTCGCAACAAAGTCACAGATCTTGTGGGGGTCTGGAAGAGACTTGGACACGCTCTCCTTTTCCATGCACCTCTTAACCCATTCAATCAGCTTGGGGCATTCTACTTCTATGCTGAAGTTGCCACAAGTCTCGTAGGCTAAAAACCAGGTAGAGAAGGTGACAAAAGCGATGTCCACAAACCCAAAAGTCTTACCACCAAAGTAGGGCTCATTTCCGAGCACTCCTTCCAGCACTTTAAGGGATTCTATGAAGTCCTTCTTGGCTGCTTCCAGTTCTTCTCCTCCTTTTGTGGTCCATATCCTCCTTCCAGCATCATAAACCTGGGATACAGTGTGTGAAAGAGTTGTTAAATGCTAGAGATCAAAGCACCAAGTTTAGTTTATGATAGCAACATAGCATGTTAATATAAAGAGAAAAACATATTGTGATGACCAAACGAATTCCATCCTTTTTTGGTAATTGAAAAATCAGAAAAATATACACTTGTGATACATCTAGCAATTGCCATCAACTTTCTGTGTTATTACTTGTCTTTCTTTCTAATAATGCTACATTACTCGAACAACAATTCAGTCTAAAAGTATTGCCCAAATGATGTGACAGTATTTGAGTGATTGAACATCACATGTGAAGCCACCCTTGAGCGATTGAACATCACATCATGTGAAGCCACCCAAGTGTGATAAGATTTACTGTCTAACCACTTAAGTGTTGCCACATCACTTGAACAACATGTTTGAGACTGAATTATTGGATTGAATAGCATAGCTCCTTTCTTTAATGTCGAGCTTAGGTGGTAGTAGCTGTCAAGTTCAGGTGGCATCTCTTAACTCTTTCTTAGATACAGTTGAATTGGAAATGTTATTTGATAGAGTCGATAGACAAAGAGCAATGGTAGCCTTCCCAAAATATTTTCTCAAATGACATGGTAGAACTGTATTAATTGCATACCATATCATGATTTGATGCACAACTAATGTAACAGTGCCACACCATTTGATAAAATCTTTTGGGAATTATGGTATCAGTGATAGAGAAAGGTCTACTGGCCACCTTCTTGTTTTGGCAACTCTTTTAAAGAAAACGGAAAAGGAATTGTAACTGTAGTGTATGCAAAGAGCTCAAGAAGTGAAAAAAGAAAAAGGCAGATGTTTTGGTAAGAGGAAAAGAAAGAAAAAAAGAGAGCAATGCTACCATTTCCAAGTTTGTATCCCAAATAATGTAGCATTGATATGTCACTATGTTTTTAGCAATACTTTAAATTAAGTAATTAATAGAATTGTGCCACATCATTTGAGATACAAATTTGGAAGGTGTAGCATTATTGGAAAAAAAAGGAGAAAAAAAAAAAGATTGTCACCCTTATTAAGGTCAAGGAAAAGAGAAGGATTCCCACTACTTTTAAAGTTCTTTAACCATAAATATGAGAGAAAACTCGATTTGGTGATACCAAATATTGACATAAGAGGTGATTTAAATTTAGGGAAAATTGTACTTTAGCCTTTTGGTTAACTCCTTCAACATAATTCTCCTATACTTTAAAACTCTGACAATTATTTTCCATGCCAGTGCTATATTTAGCACTTTTATAATTTATCAAAGTGCTATATTTCGTAATAACTGATCCAATGCTACATTTGAATAAAAAATGCTATATTTGGCACTACCATACCATTTTTCTTGCCATTTACTTTATCACAACTACCATTAAAAGAGAGAAGAAACTATATACTTATAAAACAAACTATATAGGGAAAAAAGAAACCATTGAGTGACTGCTGGATTGCTAATAACTATATCACAACAACCATTAAGAAACTATATACTTTATCAACTGCTGGATATAGTTAAAGCAACTCCAACAATGAGAGCCCAGAAAACTCATCTCATCTGGTCTGTTATAGTGTTTATACATACACCAAGTATCTATTTGATATTTTAATATATTTTTGTCTATATTTTCCCACTTTGCTCACCAACCTGTCTTTTTCTCTATATTCTAACTAACTTATGGCTCTAACTAACTTTTGACTCGCCTTTCTCTTCCATGGATCCAGTTGGTCACTGTTCATTGACAGGATCCATTTTGGGTGGGTCCAGTGATGACTCCTCTGTTCGAAGCCAAACAGTATTCCATTTAGGCCTGACAGGTTGGACGGGTTAAAAATAAACCAGGTTAAAACGGGTTGAATTCATATTTGACCCGTAATTAAACAGGTCAGTTATTTTTTTCCACTCTAATAAAAAAAAATTATTTTTAAATAATTACAACAATTATTTTTCTTTGAATCTCATGAAAATCTAACAAAACACCCTTACTTAAAAAAAAAAAAAAAAAAAAAAACAAGAATACAATTAAAAAATTAATGGGTCGGTTCAATTTTGAATAAACCAAACCAACCCAAGAACCGAACTCTGAATATTTTTTTTCTTAAAATTAATATGTATAATATGAGTACTATATAATTACAATTCGAATAAACCAAACCAACCCAAGAATCGAACTCTCACTATTTTTTTTAAAAAAATTAATATGTATAATATGTGAGTACTATATATATTATACTGTATATATACATACTGAAATGGGGTGAACAAGTCCGACCTTAAAAAAAAAAAAAAATGCTGACAGTAAGAGATGATATATAAACTAAAGAAGAAAATGAAGCAGCAGAAAGCAGAAGAAGCAAAGATCATATATATATATAGGCTGAGACTTATAATTAACATCAAATTATATATTTATATATATTGAATATCAAAAAGAAAAATATATAAATGAAATGAGAACAAGGCTTTATATATAGGCTATGAAATAGCTACAGTTGTTGTCATGAGTATATATTTTACTATTTTTTTTTTCAAATGAAAGATATATATATTCTTATATATATATATACATATTTTTATATTTTTTTTTATTCTTAATCTGTGAAAACAAACACTTAACTTAAATTGCAATAGTGGACCGGTTAGAACGGATTTGTATAAAACATTTGATTATAGGGGTGAATACCTCCCCTAGTACCTCCTACCTCCACTCTGGGAGTTGCTCAAGTGTCACATGTTGTAAAGTATAGATTACCCTTAAATTTACAAAACAAATTAGAATAAGGGAGAAAAGAAAAAAGAAGGAAACGTTTTGTACCTTCTTGTCAACATAATCAGCCCAGAACCTAGCTTGAGCTCTCTGGTAAGGATCAGAGGGTAACAGAGGAGCCTTGTCCTTCCAAACCTCATCAATATACTGGACAATAATGAGGGATTCACAGACCGGTTTTCCATTGTGGATCAGAACCGGAATCTTCTTATGAACCGGGTTCATCTTCAAAAGCAGTTCGCCCTTGTTCATCAGGTCCTCTTCTCTGTATTCGTACTCAATCCCCTTCTCCGCCAGTGCAACCCTAGCCCTCATACCAAACATACTCGCAAGAGCATCCAACAGAACCACCTCGTTCGCCATTACAGATCAACAAGATCGGAGATCGCAAGTGGGAAGTAGACAGAAATATTGCAGTAATGGAAGAAGATCGATGAGATTGAGAACCCATGAAGAGGCGATGAGAGTATTTATAGCAGAGCTAGGTCTGTTGGCTTTTGGCATTGAACATGGTGGATATTTTTGGAAAATTTGCGGCTAAAATTGATCCTGGTTCTTCCACGGAGACCACAGAACTATTCACAGTCCAACTTTCAAAAGCAAGGACAAGACATCCCGGCAATTACGTAATCACTGACCAAATTATGACAAAAGCAAGTTAAACACCATGTCGGGATATTCTTCGAATCATCTCGTATGGACCGTTTTACTTTTTCATCTTTTCTCAAATTAATCCATTAGTTCAAATTTTAAAAAATTAATTAAAACCACTTCTTAAATACTATCTCAACTCTCGATATATATTTTTTTTAGTGCGTTTAATATGTGACGTGACTATTTAATATTTTTATTAACTCTATTATACATATTATGTTTTATTAAAAATTAAAAATTATATTATATATGTTAAAATATTATTAAAAAAAAATACGTTATAATGTCACAAAACTCATTATCTCTAAGAATTTTTAAAATTGCATTCTTATTTTATTTTATAAGTATTCATTTTCCATACACCTCTCATCCCATGGAATTGCCCAGACCGGCTCTAGCATAACGCGAATGAAGCCATCACTTTAGGCTGGGCTCGGGCACCCCTTTTCCTTGCACCTCTCAGCCCATGGAATTGCCCAGGCCGCTTTAGCATAAAGCGAATGAAACCATCACTTTAGGTCCCACTTTCTAAAAAAGTCTCAAAATTTGTATATGTATATATATGTACTACAATTCAACTAAAAGTAGAAGTTTAAGGCACATAAAAGTTCAAGAATTACAAAAAAACAAAAGGCCTCATATATTTCTAAGTCAATAAAAACTATTTTAACTAATTATATCAGATATAAAAAAAATAAGAAAATCTGAACCATTTGTATATATTGTAATTTTATTAATACTAGGTAACTAATATTGTAATATTACTAATGCTGGTAACTAATTGTAATTGGTAGGGCTGGCACTATTGGATACGACCTGCAAACATGACTCGACGACACGAACTTAGTAAGTTTCGGGTATAAGCTTAATCATTTTAATTCCTAAAATTTTCTTGCTAAAGCTTTGTTTGGTTCCCAAGAAAGTTTCTATTGCCATTTATTTGATGGGTTTTGATGTTTTATTGCCAAGATTTTCTCATTTTTAAGCTTTATTTGATAGCTAAAAAAATTTAAGGACAAGAAAAGAAAATATAAAGTTGTTTTTTTTCCCTTAAGATTTTCCCTCTGTCGTCTTCTTTTTTAGAAAAAAAAAAAAGTTTACATGTGAAATTATTTCAATTTGAAAAAGAAAATCCCTTAAAATTTCTTCCAAAAAATTTCTAGCCCCCCCTAATTTTTTTTTTCTGGCTCCGCCCTTGGTAATAGAATACAATTACAAAAATATATATTGAAAAAACATGAATTAAAAAATATTTATATATAGGCACATGGAGATGAAGTCTATGAAAATCAAAAAATTCATAAATAAAAAGAATTTTATAATTTCAAAAAGATGAAAAATAAATTTTTAGCCACAAAAAAACTTGTACTTAATTTTCCTGCAAGAAAAAAAATATATAAAAGAATTAAATTATGTGTTATTTGTTTTAAATAATTTTATTGATTATAACACTTTTTTATGAATAGAGTCATTGTTCGTATGTTGTTACATTGAAGGTAAGGAATTGCATGTCCACGTCAATTATCCAATTGAGATACTCAATTATATTAAAAAAAAAAAATTAGATTTTTTTCAAATGCATGCATTACTTATAAAATATCATTGACAATACATGTAATCATTGTTTCTGCAAAAAAAAAACGTTTTTTTAAAATTAAATTTGATAAAATCCCATCTAAGATCAAGTATGTTACAAGAAAAATTAAGTGAATTAGTCGTACCATCAATTGAAAAGTATATATTAGCAACATTTAAATACAAAAATTTAAGTTTTTTTAAAATTAAATTTGATAAAATCCTATCTAAGATCAAGTATGTTACAAGAAAAATTAAGTGAATTAGTCGTACCATCAATTGAAAAGTATATATTAGCAACATTTAAATACAAAAATTTAATTAATAACTTTACATCTCAAAAAGTGAAAAGAATACATTTTAAATAACTAAATTTATATTAATAATTAAAAATAAAAATACCTCATTTAGAGCTGTTGCTTTAGGCCTTATAATGTCTCGAGCCGGCCCTGGAATTGCCTCGGGGCAATCTTACCTCAATGCTGAAGTTGCCACAAGTCTCATCGGCGTAAAACCAGCTATAGGAGGGGGATGAGAGCAAAGTCCACAAACCCAATTGTCTCACCACCAAATAGGGCTTGTTTCCAAGTCAGTACAATCCTTTGCTTCCTGAAACTTGAAGAAAAATGACTCATCAGGTAACAGCCCTCTCAGGAAAACTTGTTTTCTTTTCTGTCCTTTAATTTCCTAAATTGATGAGTAACGCAGAGTTATAGAAGTTGAGCAATTAAACCATTTCTTAATCAATTTTCTTTCCCTCAATCTCAAAATAAAACTTAACATTGAGTTAATACAATAAGAAAATTTATAATACTCCTTGGAACATTTGAAGGGCATTCACAAAAATAAAATACTTCCCACTCTCAAAGTCCGAATACCACTTAGAGCACTTAGAAGGCAGATATAAAAAGTAGGACAAAAAACCAATACAAACATGAATATAAAGTAAATAGTTTTAGTTTATCACTTTGATAAAGACCAAAAGTTTCATCCAATTAAGTAGTAATGAAGATACATTGTTTTTCCAGGAGACACAACTAAGTATCCCTTTATTGTAATCAATGCACAAGGCCCTTAGTGATATTCAAATCACAGTAATCCTCTTGTTCATGATGATCACACTATACTTTTTTTCCACTCAGTGAAGAGAACAGCAGAAGACCCCAAAAACAACACACAACAATCAAACTCACATCCATCCAGAGTAACCGTATTCATGTCAGCACTCAATCTTCTTACTCTCCCCGACGCCTCTTATCCAGATCACAAGCAAGTCAAAGACCTTGTGGGGGTCTAGAAGAGACTTGGACACGCTCTCCTTTTCCATGCACCTCTTAACCCATTCAATCAACTCGGGGCATTCTACCTCTACGCTGAAGTTGGCACAAGTCTCGTAGGTGTAAAACCAGGTAGAGAAGGTGACAAGAGCGATGTCCAAGAACCCAAAAGTCTTACCACCAAAGTAGGGCTCATCTCCGAGCACTCCTTCCAGCACTTTGAGGCATTCTATGAAGTCCTTCTTGGCAGTTTCTTGCTCTTCTCCTTTTCTGGACCATATCCTCCTTCCAGCATCATAAACCTAGGATGGGATGCACAGTGTCGGAGATTTATTATATGCTAGTGATCAAAACACCGAGTTTATTTTATGATAATGTGTTAATAGAAAGAAAATAAAGTATCACAATGACCAAACAAAGTCCATCTTAAGTACTTGAATAGTTCGAGACACGTGATACATGTGTGATACATCAAGCAATATAGCTGTCAACCTCGTGTGGTATTCTCTTACTCTTTCTTTCCAATAATGCTACATTACCCAACAATTTAGCTCAAAAAGTTTTGCTCAAATGATGTAGCAGCATTTAATTGACTCGACATCACATCATACTACACTTGAGTGGTAAGGCATCACATCAAATGAGTGATGTCTGGCCACTCAAGTGCCACCACATCATTTGGACAACACTTTTTGAACTAAATTATTGGACAAAGTAGCATTACTCCTTTCTTTAATGGCGAGCTTAGATGGTTCTAGCCGTTGAGTTCAGGTGGCATCTCCTAACTCTTTCATACATACAGTTGAATTGGAAAATTTTATCTATAGATGAAGGGTTATTGGCCACCTTGTTGTGTGCCAACTCTGTTAAATGAGAAAAGAATTCTAGCTTTGGTGGATGGGAAGAGCATGAGGAGTGATAAAGAGGGAGTGGTAAGAGAAAAAGACAAAAAAAAGAGAGGGAGAAAAAGATTGTCAACCCTTTTTAAGGTGAAGGATTCTCGCTACTTTTAAAGTTCTTTAACCATAAAAAGAATGAAATACCCCTTCCCTTTCTGCTCCCTCCTACTTTTCTATAGTTCATCCATCATTTTGTTCACATTAATGCGACATGAGAACTATGCAATCAGAACTGTGAAAAAGAAACAAATTTAGAGAAGTCTTAAAACTAAACTTTTTCATCCCTCATTTCGTTCACGCTAATATGGCTATTATGGCATCAGATGTGATCAATTGGAACTGTGAATTAGAGAAACTCACAACTTCTGACATGAGAACTCTTCAATTGAAAATGGGAAAAAGAGAAAATCATGGCTTCTATGTTTAGAAGTGAGAAAAATTGATTTGTGATACAACATACTGACATAAGAAGCAATTTAAATTTAGGAAAAATTATATTTTAGCCTTGTGGTTAACTCCTTCGACATAATTCTCCTTTAGAACTCGATACTTAATTTATTAAGTGTGATCATGACTGAAATGACAAATGTGACAAACTTAACAAAAAATATGAATAATCAAAATAAAGTCCCTTTTTGGTTGGAGACAACATCAAATATATAAGAACAATTTACACTTAGGAGCATCCTCAGCGGCATGCTGTACTATTTTTTCCATGCACATGCTATATTTGACATTGCTACAATGTCAAAACGCTATATTTTGGCATAACTACTCTAATGGTGCATTTCAAAAAATACTATTTTTTTTTTTTGATAAGTAAAGGTGAGAAGTATATTATAAAAGTGCCCAAGATGGGCAGCAAGGGCAAAAACCCCAAAAAGATTTACATAGGTCTTAATGACCCCAAAAAGTCAACAGAGGAAAAGACATTGGCAGGAAAGGCCTCTTTAGCCCAAAAAAATAAAAGGCGCAAAAACGCATCAGTAAAGAAGGGAGCGGAGAGATGTTCATCTTCAAAGACACGGTTGTTCCTTTCCCTCCAGATACACCACAGCAAACAAAGAGGAGTCAGTCTCCAAATTCTCTTAATCTCTCCTGAAGGGTTGTATCCTGCCCAAGCCAAAAGAAGGTCCTTGACAGAGCCAGACATAACCCATGAGACGCCGAAAAGAGCAAAAACAATGTTCCAACAACTCCAAGAAACATGGCAGTGGATGAGAAGATGATGCACCGTTTCCTCTTCCTTCTGGCACAAATAACACCTACTATATTTGACCCTATTACACCATTTTTCTTACCAACTACCATTCAAAGAAAAAAGAACCTATATACCTGATGCAAAGCACAAAATTTGGTTTTGCCAAAATTTGGCATATACTAAATCCAATTTGGCATTGTCAAATTATGGCAAGGCATATTGCACACCATCAGAGTGTTCATTTTGGAGTTGGTGCTATTTTATAGCACTGGCATCTGAAATGGCACAATCACTGGAGATGGTCTAATGCTCCAATGGGCTGCTAATTAGCTTGCCAAATTTTCGCATGGCCAAATCTTGTGCCAACTATGACACAAGATTTATCATATACTAAGACACAAGATTTATCATACACAAGATGTATAGCGTATCTTTTTAAGGCTTTGATTAATTAGGTGAAAATTGTTAGAAAGCAAAGGAAAGATTATAAAATTTCATCTCCTCCACCTCCCCAATTGGGAAGTAGAGGGTTCAAGCCCCCTCAAGGGGCAAGAGTGTGTGTGCGATTCACCTATCTAAATATATACTCCTTCTGTCCTATTTTAAGAGTCCTTTATTACTTTATCACTATTCATTTTAAGAGTTTCGTTTGAAAAATTAACGTACTTTTAAATTTTAAATTTTAGAACTAACTTTTATTACACCTAATGTGAACACCTTTTATTGCACCTAATGTGAACATGATTTACAATGAAATGAGGGTAATATGAAAAATTAAAATAGTTTTAATATAATAAAACAATACTTCCAAAAAAGTTAGAATGCCTAAAAGGGACTATCATTTTGGGACGGAGGGAGTATATATATATATAATCATATATTGTTAAAAAAAAATTGAAACAAAATTAATGTAGAGTTTTTGTATATTTTCCCAAATTATTTCTTATTTATGACATATGTAGTTGTGACTTTCTAAAATTTATGTTGTTACTTAATTTAGACATGGATAAGAGTCCAATGCATTTTAATTCTTTTGAAGACTTTGTATGCAACTAATGTTCCATTGGATTTGACATTATATTATATTCTTATTTTGATATTCAATTAAAAAAATATGTATTGTTAATACAGTTGAATAATTTTATTTCCTAGTAATCCTGTTAACAATTTTTTTTGGTAACCAAACAGATAGTTTTTTTTTATTAACCAAACAGATATAGGAAAAATCGCTTTCCTTTTACTTTTCATTCATTCACTTTACTTTCTATTACTTTTACTTTCTAACATTTTTTTCCTACTTAAATTTATAAATATATGAATAGCGGTCATTTAGACAAACAAAAAACTCTCACATGTTGTAAAGTATAGATTACCCTTAAATTTACAAAACAAATTAGAATAAGGGAGAAAAGAAAAAAGAAGGAAACGTTTTGTACCTTCTTGTCAACATAATCAGCCCAAAACCTAGCTTGAGCTCTCTGGTAAGGATCAGAGGGTAACAAAGGAGCCTTGTCCTTCCAAACCTCATCAATATACTGGACAATAATGAGGGATTCACAGACCGGTTTTCCATTGTGGATCAGAACCGGAATTTTCTTATGAACCGGGTTCATCTTCAAAAGCAGTTCGCCCTTGTTCACCAGGTCCTCTTCTCTGTATTCGTACTCAATCCCCTTCTCCGCCAGTGCAACCCTAGCCCTCATACCAAACATACTCGCAAGAGCATCCAACAGAACCACCTCGTCCGCCATTACAGATCAACAAGATCGGAGATCGCAAGTGGGAAGTAGACAGAAATATTGCAGTAATGGAAGAAGATCGATGAGATTGAGAACCCATGGAGAGGCGATGAGAGTATTTATAGCAGAGCTAGGTCTGTTAGCTTTTGGCATTGAACATGGTAGATGTTTTGGAAATTAGCGGCTAAAATTGATCCTGGTTCTTCCACGGAGACCAGTTCTATTCACAGTCCAACTTTCGAAAGCAAAGGACAAGACATCCCGGCGATTACGCAATCAACGGCCAAATTATGACAAAAGAAAGTGAAACACCATATCGGGATATTTTTCCATCCATCTCGTATGCACCGTTTTACACGTGATATAATATTATTAAAAAGTTTGAGTTTAATATTTTATGTGATAATTTATTAATTTTATTATACATATTATGTTTTATTAAAAAATATAGATTATATTATATTTGTTAAAATATTATTAAAAAATATATATTGTTATGTCACTAAACTTATTACTTTCAACAATTTTTAAAAATATATATTTATTTTATTTTACAAATATTCACTTTTCATGCAATATCTAAAATTTAATATACATTTATTGCTCAAAATACAAACATAATTAAATAATCATATAAATAATTATTTAATTAAATATAAGAATATATATATGTATAAACGATTTTTTGTAATATCAAAAAAAAAAAAAAATATGATACTGAGACTAAAACTATAAAGATTGTAACATAAATTTATAAAAATCAGAAATACGATCTATAATTATCAAATACTTAAAAAAAAACAAATATAATTACCCAAAAAAAAAAGTCATCACAAAATTACGGACTGATTGAGAAAAGAGACAGCTAAGTATCTCCTTTATTAGAATCAATGCACAAACCTGAAGAAAACACAATCAAACACTGTATACTCTTGTCTTATCTTCTTCATGTACAAAACAAAGTCATAGACCTTTTTTATTTTTGGGGTTGGGGCACTCCTTTTCCATGCACCTCTCAGCCCATGGAATTGCCTCGGGGCAATCTTACCTCAATGCTGAAGTTGCCACAAGTCCCATTGGCGTAAAACCAGCTATAGGAGGGGGATGAAAGCAAAGTCCACAAACCCAATTGTCTCACCACCAAATAGGGCTTGTTTCCAAGTCAGTACAATCCTTTGCTTCCTGAAACTTGAAGAAAAATGACTCATCAAGTAACAGCCCTCTCAGGAAAACTTGTTGCCTTTTCTGTCCTTTAATTTCCTAAATTGATGAGTAACGCAGAGTTATAGAAGTTGAGCAATTAAACCATTTCTTAATCAATTTTCTTTCCCTCAATCTCAAAATAAAACTTAACATTGAGTTAATACAATAAGAAAATTTATAATACTCCTTGGAACATTTGAAGGGCATTCACAAAAATAAAATACTTCCCACTCTCAAAGTCCGAATACCACTCTCAAAGCCCGAATACCACTTAGAGCACTTAGAAGGCAGATATAAAAAGTAAGACAAAAACCAATACAAACATGAATATAAAGTAAATAGTTTTAGTATATCACTTTGATAAAGACCAAAAGTTTCATCCAATTAAGTAGTAATGAAGATACATTGTTTTTCCAAGAGACACAACTAGGTATCCCTTTATTGTAATCAATGCACAAGGCCCTTAGTGATATTCAAATCACAGTAATCCTCTTGTTCATGATGATCACACTATACTTTTTTTCCACTCAGTAAAGTAGAACAGCAGAAGACCCCAAAAACAACACACAACAATCAAACTCACATCCATCCAGAGTAACCGTATTCATGTCAGCACTCAATCTTCCTACTCTCACCGACGCCTCTTACTCCAGATCACAAGGAAGTCAAAGACCTTGTGGGGGTCTGGAAGAGACTTGGACACGCTCTCCTTTTCCATGCACCTCTTAACCCATTCAATCAGCTTGGGGCATTCTACCTCTACGCTGAAGTTGGCACAAGTCTCGTAGGTGTAAAACCAGGTAGAGAAGGTGACAAGAGCGATGTCCAAGAACCCAAAAGTCTTACCACCAAAGTAGGGCTCATCTCCTAGCACTCCTTCCAGCACTTTGAGGCATTCTATGAAGTCCTTCTTGGCTGTTTCTTGTTCTTCTCCTTTTCTGGACCATATCCTCCTTCCAGCATCATAAACCTAAGATGGGATGCACAGTGTCGGAGATTTATTAAATGCTAGTGATCAAAACACCAAGTTTATTTTATGATAATGTGTTAATAGAAAGAAAATAAAGTATCACAATGACCAAACAAAGTCCATCTTAAGTACTTGAAAAGTTTGAGACACGTAATACGTGTAATACATCAAGCAATATAGCTGTCAACCTCGTGTGGTATTTTTCTTACTCTTTCTTTCCAATAATGCTACATTACCCAACAATTTAGCTCAAAAAGTTTTGCTCAAATGATGTAGCAGCATTTAATTGACTCGACATCACATCATGCTACACTTGAGTGGTAGGGCATCGCATCAAATGAGTGATGTCTGGCCACTCAAGTGCCACCACATCATTTGGATAACACTTTTTGAACTAGATTACTGGACAAAGTAGCATTACTCCTTTCTTTAATGGCGAGCTGAGATGGTATTAGCTGTTGAGTTCAGGTGGCATCTACTAACTCTTTCATGCATACAGTTGAATTGGAAAATTTTATCTATAGATGAAGGGTTATTGGCCACCTTGTTGTGTGCCAACTCTGTTAAATGAGAAAAGAATTCTAGCTTTGGTAGATGGGAAGAGCAAGAGGAGTGATAAAGAGAGAGTGGTAAGAGAAAAGGACAAAAAAAAAAAAAAAAAGAGAGGGAGAAAAAGATTGTCAATCCTTTTTAAGGTGAAGGATTCTCACTACTTTTAAAGTTCTTTAACCATAAAAAGAATGAAATACCCCTTCCCTTTCTGCTCCCTCCTACTTTTTTATAGTTCATCCATCATTTTGTTCACATTAATGCGACATGAGAACTATGCAATCAGAACTGTGAAAAAGAAACAAATTTAGAGAGGTCTTACTACAAAACTTTTTCATCCCTCATTTTGTTCACGCTAATATGGCTATTATGGCATCAGATGTGATCAATTGGAACTGTGAATTAGAGAAACTCACAACTTATGACATGAGAACTCTTCAATTGAAAATGGGAAAAAGAGAAAATCATGGCTCCTATGTTTAGAAGTGAGAAAAATCGATTTGTGATACAACATACTGACATAAGAAGCAATTTAAATTTAGGAAAAATTATATTTTAGCCTTGTAGTTAACTCCTTCAACATAATTATCCTTTAGAACTCGATACTTAATTTATTAAGTGTGATCATGACTGAAATGACAAATGTGACAAACTTAACAAAAAATATGAATAATCAAAATAAAGTCCCTTTTTGGTCGGAGACAACATCAAATATATAAGAACAATTTACACTTAGGAGCATCCTCAGCGGCATGCTGTGCTATTTTTTCCATGCACATGCTATATTTGACATTGCTACAATGTCAAAATGCTATATTTTGGCATAACTACTCTAATGGTGCATTTCAAAAAATACTATATTTGACCCTATTACACCATTTTTCTTACCAACTACCATTCAAAGAAAAAAGAACCTATATACCTGATGCAAAGCACAAAATTTGGTTTTGCCAAAATTGGGCATATATTAAATCCAATTTGGCATTGTCAAATTATGGCAAGGCATATTGCACACCATCGGAGTGTTCATTTTGGAGTTGGTGCTATTTTATAGCATTGGCATCCGAAATGGCACAATCACTGGAGATGGTCTAATGCTCCAATGGGCTGCTAATTAGCTTGCCAAATTTTCGCATTGCCAAATCTTGTGCCAACTATGACACAAGATTTATCATATGCTAAGACGCAAGATTTATCATACACAAGATGAAAAGTGTTAGAAAACAAAGGAAAGATTAAAAAATTTCATCTCCTCCACCTCCCCAATTGGGAAGTTGAGGGTTCAAGCCCCCTTAAGGGGCAAAAGTGTATTTGTGATTCATCTATATATATATATATATATTGTTAAAAAAAAATTGAAACAAAATTAATGTAGAGTTTTTGTATATTTTCCCAAATTATTTCTTATTTATGACATATGTAGTTGTGACTTTCTAAAATATATGTTGTTACTTAATTTAGACATGGATAAGAGTCCAATCCATTTTCTTTTGAAGACTTTGTATGCTACTAATGTTCCATTGGATTTGACATTATATTATATTTTTATTTTGATATTCAATTAAAAAAATATGTATTGTTAATACAATTGAATAATTTTATTTCCTAGTAATCCTGTTAACAATTTTTTTGGGTAACCAAACAGATAGTTTTTTTTTTTTTTTTTATAAACCAAACAGATATAGGGAAAAATCGCTTTTCTTTTACTTTCCATTCATTCACTTTACTTTCTATTACTTTTACTTTCTAACATTTTTTTTCCTATTTAAATTTATAAATATATGAATAGCGGTCATTTAGACAAACAAAAAACTTTCATTTCCCTTTGATGCTTTTCAAATAACATAATAAAATTTTCTTGCAATTCTGTTAATATATATATATATATATATATATATATATATATTGATAACCAAAAGGATATAGGAAAAATCACTTTCCTTTTACTTTCTTTTCATCGCTTTACTTTCTATTACTTTCACTTTCTAGTATTTCTTTTTTTCGGAATTCTAAATAGTAGTTGAGACAAGAAATAATGTGATTGTGCCAAATAAAATATAAAAAAATCATTTTTTTAAAATGCACCATTGTAATGAATATGTTAAAATATAACATTTTGACACGGTAGAAAAACCATACTTTACCTCCATGTGTCATTATTTTAACCAAAAAAAATTTACAATACCACTTTAGTCATGGCTACAAAGATTGTCTACTTTTGAAAAAAAGCAATACTGTAGAAAAATTATAATTAAAAAAAAAAAAAAACAAATTAGCAGAAGAGAAATGTTTGGTACCTTCTTGTCAACATAATCAGCCCAAAACCTAGCTTGAGCTCTCTGGTAAGGATCAGAGGGCAACAAAGGAGCTTTGTCGTTCCAAACCTCATCAATGTAATGGACAATAATGAGGGACTCACAGACCGGTTTTCCATTGTGGATCAAAACCGGAATTTTCTTATGAACCGGGTTCATCTTCAAAAGCAGGTCGCCCTTGATCACCAGGTCCTCTTCTCTGTATTCGTACTCAATCCCCTTCTCCGCCAGTGCAACCCTAACCCTCATACCAAACATACTCGCAAGACAATCCAACAGAACCACTTCGTTCGCCATTATTGATCAACAAAATCAGAGATCCAAAGTAGGATGTCGATAGAAATATTGCAGGCGTAGAGTAGAAAGAAAATCGATGAGATTGAGAACCTATGCAGAGGCGATGAGAGTATTTGTAGCAGAGCTACGTCGATTAGCCTTGACTTTGAAAATGGTAGATAATTCTGGGAAATGTCATGTCCCCTCTGCTTTAGGTCTATTCTGCGATTCACAGTCCAACGTTCAAAAGTAAA
Source organism: Nyssa sinensis (assembly GCA_008638375.1). Classification (NCBI taxonomy): domain Eukaryota; kingdom Viridiplantae; phylum Streptophyta; class Magnoliopsida; order Cornales; family Nyssaceae; genus Nyssa; species Nyssa sinensis. Next base: position 51,922,417 of record CM018046.1, read on the forward strand.
AGGCAAATACATCACGCAATCCAGATTTTTTGAATTTTATTATATTTTTTGAATATTAATTTTTACAAAAATTTCTTCTCAAATTATACTTGTTAAATTTTTTATTTTTTTATTTGTTATGTCTTTGATTTAGATCTGCTACTACTTTATATAATAAATATATTAAAAATTAATAAACCCAACTCTAAACTTTACCATGCACCTCTTAACCTATTCAATCAGCTTGGGGCGTTCTGCCTCTACGCTGAAGTTGCCACAAGTCTCGTAGGAGTAAAACCAACTATAGAAGGTAACAAGAGCGATGTCCAAAAATCCAAAAGTCTCACCACCAAAGTAGGGCTCATCTCCAAGCACTTTGAGGCATTCTATGAAGTCCTTGGCTGCTTCCTGTTCTCCTTTTGTGGACCATATCCTTCTTCCAGCATCATAAACCTGGGATGCAGTGTCGAAGATTTATTATATGCTAGTGATCAAAACACAAAGTTTAGTTTATGATAGCGTGTTAATGTAAAGAAAAGAACATATCACAATGGCCAAACAAAGTCCATCTTGAGTACTTGAAAAGTTCAAGACACATGATACATGAGTTATACATCTAGCAATAATAGTTGTCAACCTCATGTGGTATTTCTTAGTCTTTCTTTCCAATAACACTACATTACCCAACAATTTAGCTCAAAAAGTATTACCCAAATGATGTAGCAGTCATGCTACACTTGACTGATTGAACGTCAAATCAAATGAGTGATGTCCAACTACTCAAGTGTTGTCACATCATTTGGAACAACACTTTTTGAGCTGAGTTATTAGACATAGTCTTACTTCAAAATTTTTCAGCCCTCATTTCTTTCACACTAATATGGCATTGGACTTGTGAAAAAGAGAAACTCACAGCTTATGACATGAGAACTCTTCAATTGGAAATGGGAAAAAGAGAACTTACAGTTTCCATGTTTAGAAGAGAGAAATTTTGATTTGTGATACCACATACTAACATAAGAAGAGATTTATATGTAGAAAAAATTATACTTCAGCCTTGTGGTTACCTCCTTCAACACAATTCTCCTTTAAAACTTGACAATTAAGTATGATTGTCACTGAAATGACAAATGTGACAGACTTAACAAAAAAATATGAAATTATCAAAATAAAGTCCTTTTTGTTTGAAGATAACATCAAATGTAGAAGAAAAAATTACACTTTAGAGCATCCTAAGCAACTTGCCATTATCCATGTTAATGCTAAAATATAGCACAAAAACTAAACGTAAGAGCATCTTAAATGGTTTGTGCTATTTTTTCCATGCAAATGCAATAGTTTCCGCTGCTATTTTTGTAAAAAAGAAATGCTGTATTTGACACTACAACATCATTTTTCTTACAAACTACTATTCCCCAATTACCATTCAAAGAAAAAAGAAACTATATATTGTGAAGCACAAAATCTGGTATTGCCAAAATTTGGCATATGCCAAATTATAGCAAGGCATATGGCACACCATTAGAGTATTTATCTTGGATTCATACTATTCTTATAGCATTGGCATCTCAAATGGCAAAATTGTTGGAAGATGGTCTAATGCTTCAATGTGCTTCCGATTAGAGCAACTCCAGCGCGCATGCTATACGCCATGCTATCCTTATATTTAGACACAGCCGTTCCATTCCACCACTCTTAACGGTCTGCAATAAGTGATGCCAAATTAAAAGTTAAAACAATGCTATATCCCATGACAAACTCAATTCTACCACTCCAACAGTCTGCTCTAGGTTATGCTAAATTATAGCAATGCTATACTTCTGTGCCAAATATGACACAAGATATAGCATTACTATTCCATGCCACGCAAGCAAATATTTTGGACACTTTTGCACAACAAGGCCTATTTGCACAACATCTTCTATTTTGGAAAGCCCAAACACTATATTATGCTCATTTATAATTTTGCCCAAACAAAAAATTCTATAAATTCGACATTCTTAATCTACTTTTCTTTTGGCTTAAATTTACTCTTACCAAGTCAATTTTCAATTTTTTTCAAAAGAAAAAACAAGGGACAATCAACAATTCAGTAAAGCGGGAAAGTCAATTATATTAGTTTTGCAAAAAATGACAATTTTTTTAAACAAACCATTGGAATAGAAATATTAAAATATAGCAATTTAACACTGCAACATCCTCAAACATAGCATTGGCACTCCAAATTTGGCACATACCATTGGAGTTGCCCATAAAGCTACTCCAATGTCATGTCAAAAGGCTGCTATTGCCAAAAGTTGACATGACAGCAAAATTAACAGTTCCAATGGTGTATTATTTTCATTGCTATATTATGACAATGCCATTTTCAATACTATATATAGCATCATGGATAGCACAATGCTATCAATGACATGTCATCATTTTGATTAAAAATGATGGTCGGAAGTGGCAATTATAAAGAAAAATAATTATTGTGCTAAAAAATAATATTTTAATATTGGAATAGAAATGTTAAAATATAATATTTTAATATTGTAACAATACTAAAATATAACTTTGACATGGCTCAAATAATGTGTAAATTTTTGCATTGACAAACCTTCTGTCAATTATGACACAAGATTTGTCATATACGAAAGTTGTGCCAAGAGATATATAATGTATTTTTTCGAATAAAAGTTGAGAAGATACATATTGCGATTAAGCTAAAAGTGGCATTTTTTTAAAATGTACCATTGAAATGCATATTCTAAAATATAACATTTTGACACTGTAATAATGGCATTGTTGCTCTACTTTTGAAGACAAGAGTTAAGTGTTAACATCTTATAAAGTATAAATTACCCTTATATAAAAGCAATACTGCAGGTCATCAAAAAAAAAAAAAAAAAAACAATATTGCAGAAATATTATAATTAAAACAAAACAAATTAGCATAAGGTAAGGGAGAAAAGAAAAAAGAAGGAAATGTATTGTACCTTCTTGTCAACATAATCAGCCCAAAACCTAGCTTGAGCTCTCTGGTAAGGATCAGAGGGCAACAGAGAAGCCTTGTCCTTCCAAACCTCATCAATGTACTGGACAATAATGAGGGTCTCACAGACCGGTTTTCCATTGTGGATCAAAACGGGAAGTTCATCTTCAAAAGCAGAGAGCCCTTGTTCACCGGGTCCTCTTCTCTGTATTCGTTCTGAATCCCCTAGCCCTCATACCAAACATACTGACAATGTAATCCAACAGAACCACCTCGTTCGCCATTGTTGATTAGGAGCTCGAAAGTGGGAAGTAGATGGAAATAATGCAGGCGAAAAAAGAAAGATGGATGAGATTGAGAAGCAAATGAGAGGCGGATGAGAGTATTTATTTATAGCAGAGGTAGGTCAACTAGTAGTAGTAGATCATTTTGGGATATTTCCGGCAGAGGATCGTATCCCCACTGCTTTATGTTTATTCTACTTTTTAAACTCCAACATTCAGGAGCAAGAGCGATACATAACGCAATCCATGACAAACTTAAGACATTCAAAAGTCAAACACTATCTTCTTCTTCTTTTTTGAAAAAGAAAGAAAAATAATGTTGGGACAATTGATCATACGCATGACATGATCAATTTGTTATTAAAACTTTTTCACCACCCGCTTAGCTTTTGCAATCAATAATGTTATTCTAACTTAAAAAAAAAAATTATCAAAGAATTTATACATGAATTGACTAGTGTTATATTAACTATATATTATAATAATGTGATACTAAAATTAATATAACATTGACAACTCATGTGTTTAAATATTTTGATAAAAAATCTGATCATCATAATAACTCATTCGCAATACAAGAAAATGAAAAAATTTAGATAATAGAGTAACGTGTCAAAAACTGTTGCCGCACTGAAAAATAGCATTGATGTGGAAAATAATGACTAAATGATAAAATCTGAAAGAGAGCCCCTTCTTGACAGCAACATTAGATAGTTGAGCACCATGTCTTGGTTATTAACTAAGGATCAACAACGCATTAAAAAAATGGAAGAAAACCATCCCAACCCATTGCCTGAGTCAGCTAGCTTATCAACATTGAAAATTTCGATTACCCAAAAAAAAAAAAAATTATAATTATAACCTTTACACGACAATACATTTGACACTAGCGAAAATGTTGTATCATAAAATCCCATCTATTGCAAGCAGACATTCGTTTCAGCTGTGGCAAAGACAATTCTTACTGAACAAAAACAATAGTAATAATGATAAAAATGAATATATTGAAAAGCGATCTCGATTATTGTGACTGCAGTTACAAAGAGAAGAAGAAAGGGAGAGCGATGGGGTTATCAAATGCTTAAACTTCCACAGGGAGGCAAAAGAAAAGGGGTTGGCAACCATTCAAATCAGAAATAGTCCACTTTGAGATCCATCACCACTTTCAGAATTTGGCAAGACCAGCTTTATCTGAGGGAATGTAACCCATAAAAACATAGGAATGGTCGCAAAACAGAAACAATGTATGAAAAAGAATATAATCTGCATTCATATGCATAAACACTGCTGATTCACTAATTAATTAAGCAACTTATATATACAAATTACGACAGAGATGCATAATAGAATGAAACTCATGCAAGGATACGCACACGCAAACGCACACGCACACGCACGCCCAGATGGATGATAATTGTACCATGCAATCACAAGTTATAGACTGTAAAAACCAAAAACTGCAACTGCTTCAATACAGAAACATAAAATGAACAAAGAGGAGTGTTGCTTCGTGATACAGAAAAACACCATATCATATTTAATGGAAAAACTCAATGATAGAATAGATCCAAGAATACTATCCAACCACATTTTGATGGGAAAATTTTTAACACGTCCATAATATGAGGATTGTACACTAAAGATGTTGCCAAAAATGATAGAATTCTGTGCTTGTTCTCTGCCAAAGCCAACTGCACAGCCTCAAAGGAGAGAATTTTTAGCAAGTTTTGAAATCAGCCCTTTGATCTCAATTTTCGACTGGTGGAGCACCTACAAGTAAATAAATATTACCACAAAGGATTAATTAGCGCAATAACAATCTCCTGTCATCACCAGCATTTGGGTAAAGATATCAAATATAACATACCCCCAATTATTGTCTCATGGAAGGAATCACCATCACTGTAACATCAACAGTATTAGAGATACAGATAATACACCAAGTGCAGCCAGCAACAAATGTCACAAGCCTGTAAAAAATTCTTGGTATAAATACTGAATAATAGCAGAAAAGATTATAACAATGATAATGATGGCTAGAAAAATAATAAAAATAGCTATGCCACCAGCCACATTCAGATTTGAAGTTCAGGAAATAACAATAAAGTTGCCTCCACACATACCATTCTTAGTTGCTCAATGACCGGAACATTGTTTGCTAAATGATCTGAGTTGTTCAATAAGATTCTCCTTCAACATCTCTGGAATTTGCGAGATAAGATTTTGTTTGGCATTTGTAATTAAAAACATCCTGCGCATTACAAAGCAGTAAAAGATTAATTAGTCTCCAATTTATGAAACAACAAAAACAAATCAAATAAAGGAAAAATGGCACTCAACAGCAGTTAAAAAGCAAATGCCCCAGCTAAATGATATGTTTTACTTGGTGGCCGTTTGGGGGAGTTAAGAGTTGTAGAATTGATTCTGGAAAAATCATTTTGGGAGAACCAGTTTGGTGTTTGATGTATATATTCTAGAATCGATTATGATAACATAAGTGATTATTGGGTGTGTGGTAAAAATTATTCAAAGGTGATTCTTGATTATGAAAAATCCTATTTGCCCTTTATTCTTAGATGATTTTGGGTGTATTTGGCCACGTTATATAAAAGAATATAAAAATGTATATAATAAATATTAAATTTTTTTTTATAAGTAAGAGTAGATTGAATTAAGAGCACACAAGGGGGGAGAACCTGAATACAAAAGAAACTCAAAAATTAGTCTCTTGTTTTCCCAAAAATTTACAAAATTATTATGCCTCAACTATCGAAAGTATAAAAACTTCAAAAAAAATATCTTTAAATTTACAAATAGACATCATTTCCCCTTTAAACATCTTTGATTTCTCTCCCTCCATATAAACCAAAACAAGAAAAGAAGCATTAGTTTGGTTGGTGGAGTGTACAAACTGTTGGCCAAAATCTTGGCTGGGAGATTCTGGAAAGTTTTGGACCATCTCATTTCTGATAGTCAAAATGCTTTCATGCAGGAAATGCAGATTTTTGCTGTGGTCTTAATTAATAACAAACGCATAGATGCAAGGAAGAAAAGCAGGGAGGGGGCTTAATATGTAAGCTAGACATTAAAAAGACTTACGATCATGTGAGTTGGAGTTTTCTGCTATTTATGTTAGAAATATGGGGTTTGGAGGAAAGTGGAAATGGTGAATATCCACAGTTTCATTCTCTGTGTTGGTGAATAGAGTGGTGACGGTTTTTTTTTCGAAGTTACAGAGGTCGTGGGCAGGGTAATCTACTATGCCCTTTTCTCTTTGTTATTGTTATGGAAGCTTTGAGTGGGATAATGGCTAAAGCAATGGATGGGCCTTATGGAAGGGTTTGAAATTGGTGAGAGGGCGGAAGAGATAGTGGAGATCTCCATCTTTTATTTGCAGATGATACATTGATTTTTTGTGGCATAGAGGAAGTATAATTCCGATACTTAGGATGTATTCTGCTTTTCTTTGAAGTAATTCAAGATTGAGAACCAATTTGAATAAAAGTGAGTTATTCCAGTTAGGGAGGTGGCCAAAATAGACTGTTTGGCTTGGAACCTAGGGTGTAGGGTTGGGAACCTTCCCTTGATGAATTTAGATTTGCCTTTAGGTGCAGCCACGCAACTTCAAAGAGCAAGACAATCTGGGACCCAATCACTGATATATTTCAATGTTGGTTGGATGGAAAAGACAGTATTTGTCAAAGGGGGCAAGTAACATTGATAAAAAGTACACTAGCAAGCCTTCTTACTTATTCCATGTCCTTGTTCCAGATTCCAGCCTCAGTTTTGAGAAAAGGCTGGATAAATTGCAAAAGGATTTACTGTGAGAAGGAAAACAGGGGGAGAAAAAAATGAGCCTTGTTAAGTGGGAAAGAATTCGGATTCTGCTACAGGAAGGGGGTTTGGACATCGAGGAGTTGACAGTGTTTAATAAACTTTTGTTGGATAAATGGCTTTAGAAATTTGCAGTGGAACATAGGATGATGTGGAGGAGGGTCATAGAGGCTAAGTATGGATGTGACGCAGATAGGTGGTTTTCAAAAGAAGTTGAGGGATCTTTTAGGGTGAATCTATGGAAGACTATTAGAAGGTGAGCTCCTAGCTTTCAAAGAAACTTCTATGATTGGGATTTAGAGGAAGCTGTGAGATTTTTTAGCCTTCTTTAATGGTTCAAACAGAGGAGCAATGGTCCAGATGAAATGATTTGGAGGAAGGACAGCAGCAAAAAGTTCCCAGTTAGAACCTATTATAAGGATTTGGCTTCAAAGGGGGACGTGACGTCTCTGTGGAAGGTCCTTGTGGTATTCTAAAGCTAGATAAAGGCAACTTTTTATATAAAATAAATATTATATATGTAGCTATGCGCATTTCTTTTTTTCTTTTTTCTTTTTGATAAATTTGTAGCTATGCATATTTCTCAACACATACATACAAAATAATTCTAACAAAATGAGTTTCTGGAACCAATCCATTATTTTGGCACTGACAATATTTGCTAGTTTAATAGGGTAGTTTTTATTTTTATATTTTTAATTTGACAGTGACACTAGTCTGGTGAAAGAGGGAACAAAACAAGCAACAGGAAACAAAGGAAAGGAAAAAGGCAGCCCAATTTATGCATAAATTCTATGAACTCAAGGGGCAATCCATTGGCAGGAAAATAAGGCCCACTGACTAGCAAAAGGAAGCTGATCTGGACTGCTTTCTGAAAACGGGGTTTTGAATCATCACCTAAATTCGTGGTCCAATGCCATTGTTGGCCCGCCAAATACCCAACCAAGTTTTGGGGAACAGCTTTTGGGCCAAAACAGGGTTTTAGAATTGCAAAGACTCAAAACAAATATGTTGCATATCAAATGAAATCTTGTCATGTCTAGCTAACAAAATGGAATTAGGACCTTATTTGAGGGACTTCATTTGGTAAATAAATGTACTAAATATGCATATGACACTCAATATTTTCCGGATGCTTCACTCCACTTATTGTCTTCCTTTAAAAATAAATTAATAAATATATCTCTCTTTCGGCTACTACCCAATAAGTATTGGGTTTTTATGATTTCAATTTTAGGAACAGAAACTCAACTTTAAATTAGGGTCAGACTTTGAATACATATAGAACCAAATCAAAACCAAACACTGACACTCCTAACCAGACCAAAATGTCACTGAACACTCAAAGATTGGAATTTTTGGCAAATGAATTTGTGGACAATCCTATTGTCCATTGTGAATTGCAATCCATTATCAAATATTTGGACAAGGATTGGGACTTCAGTACTGAATTTTGTCAAATCATGGGTACTCTATTAGGTATCTTATGATAGACGATACAATATTTTTTAAAAATGATATGCGTAACGATACACGTTTTGACAACTATGGTAGGGGTGCACAAATAACCCAAGAACCGTAAACCAGAACCAACTCGATTCTAATGGGTTGCGTCGGTTTGGTTCTAATGAATATTAAGGTTGGTTCGAATTTCAATATTTACAGAACCAAGTTGGTTCAGTTTCAGATCAAGCATTCAGGTAACCCGAACCAACCCAAGAACGAAAAATATATGAATATAAAATATTTTTTTATGGAATTTAGCTATTAATTTATTTTCTACAGTTATTGAATTTGATGTTGAAAGCATTGACTGGATGTTGACATATACGACCATTGTACGCTTTGTTTGGTTGCTGGAAAAAGATAAGGAAAATAAAAGAAACATAAATTTGGGAATAATGTTACCTAGAACGTGGATCGTTATAGTATGTGGAACGGGAACAGGAACGTAGATCGTCACTTGTTATAAAATGTAGTACATTAAGGGTAGGCTTATTTGAATCAGCTTTGTTAGAAAGAAATACGTTTATTTGGAACCTAATATACTTTTTAATTGTATTTGTAATAATATTGGTATGTGTATATATATATATATACACCACAAAAATTTCAACAAATACAAACCATTATAAAATAAAATTTCAATAATGTGTGTATGTATTTTCTTGTATGATTTTTTTCTTTTTTTTTGGACTTTTAATATTTTAGATTGGAACGCTAAATCTTGCGTACCAAATCGCTAATGATCCATGATTTGGATCGTGTGATCTCAATTCGCAATTTGCTAGGGAGGGAGTAAATTGTGATAATTATTTGAGATCTTAATTTTTTTATTATTTGGGATTTTTAAAAAAAAAAAAAAAGACCCAACCCGAATTTTTTGGGTCAGTTCACTTAAATGATCAGTTCTGGTTGATTCTTTTTTCTTTTTCATTTTTTTACCAAACAAAGACAGTTCAATTACAGATTGCCTCCAAACCTACCTTGTGCACGCCAAATTGAAAGGACATCATGGTAAGTAAAAACATATTTCTTCATGATTATAAAACAAAATTCGTTTAAAAATAAACTCCAAACACAATCAAGTCCATACTGAAAAACACGAAAACATTACAACAACAAAGGCAAACAAGTAAAAAAGGCCAAGATTTAAGCAATTTTCTTTTACTTCAAACAAAACTTTTTTAATCGTTAGAACTTCGAACTTCCTTTGATCCAATGCTCAAACTTCAAAGGACTTATAACCGAACTACTTAAAGAGACTTTTACAACCCTGATATAAAGGGGGCACCCATCATGATGCATACTAACTAGGCTACAAAACTTTCGTAGGATTATATTGGTTGTTCTTCAACATGGACAGTACATAATAATAATCTCCTCATAGTGGCTAGTGACAAGTTTATAAATTAGTAAATATGAAATTTAATACCATGGTACAATGTTTCATACTAAAGTCTCGTCTTATTTGGCCAAAACATAAAAGCATTTTATAAGAGCATCTCTAATGGTTATTCAATCCATACTCATATTTAAATTTCAGTAAAAATCATCAAAAACAGCCTTTCGATGGTTTACTCAAACTTAAACCCAAATCTGCATAACACTGTTCATTTACTCAAATAAGTGTTCACGGCCTAATTATAAACTTTTGGGACAAGATAGGAATTATTTTTTAAGATTTGGGTAAAACTACGTGTGATCATTGGAGAGCTACATATCAAATTAAGCTTTAACTCAAATTTGTACTTAAATTTGAATAAGCATTGGAGATGGTTTAAACATAATAATAAAAATATAAGCTTTTGGAAGAAGTTTGCAGACATGAAAATGCTGGCATCCATAGACAAAAACTGCCCCCACCCACAAAAAATAATAAAATAATAATAGATGCACTACGTGTTTGAAGGGAGAAGAAACTATTAATCATTTATTTCTTCATTGTCCGTTTGCTAAGGAAGTTTGGGGCATTTGCCGAAATTTCTTTGGTCATCATTGGGTTATGCCATGGGCACTTGAGATGTTATCAAGATATGGCATGGTGTTTGGGCTTCAAGTGAAGTTAGAAGGGTGTTGAGAGTCTTACTCCTCTTTGCATTTTTTGGTGTATATGGAGAGAGATGACAATTTTTGAAGGGGAAGTTACTCCCCTTAACAGGTTTAAAGATAGGATGTTACACTTATTATACTTTTGGATGATGGAGGCATATCCCAATTATGTAGAATCCTTTGTTGACTTTTTTCGTGGGGGACAACCCACCCATACGGAGAGAGAATAAAAAATACAAAAATAAAAAAGAAAGTCATTACTTATCCCAAAAAAAAACACATAGGATAAAAGGCGAAACTAGCTAGGAAAACGCAAATAAATTCCTCCTGACAAGCTCCTATCTTAACCAGAACAACAAAAGAGATGATGACTCTACAGTCTCTAATGAGGTTTTCCCATAGAGTATAAGTCTCTAAAAGAGAGCTCCAAACCCTTCTCTATCAACTCCTCTAGCCCCCATCTAAAAGGCAAGCAATTCTCCCAAAAAAGAATTCCCAATGCCTGGTGGCCTGGAATGCAGAAAGCATGCTGCCAAAGTGATCTCTGCACAATACCCCCAGTCTCAACACCCAAGCTGCCCAACAATTAACCCTCAACATTGAGCTTCAAAAGCAGTGGAGGCTTCAAAGCACTAAAATATAGGCAGAATATAAAGAAACAAGGAACCTTCCAACCCACAGAATATCGTTTAAGACTGACCCCCACATATTCTAGGCAAATTGAAGCCCAAAGAGAAGCTAAGAAATTAGTACTCTTGAAGATGTGTTGCAGAGATAGATAAATGTAAATATTCTTTTATATTACACTCTTTTTTTTTACATTGCACACAAATTTGATTGAACAGTTTCAGTTTTCAAAGGAAATTATTCAGAATACTTTCATTCAGAAAACTATTATATTAATTATGAATAGATTGAATGCATCAAATTGAAGCCAAAACCACAGGTTGTAACTCTAATATTTTGAATTTTGAAAATCATGCTTAATATGTTGAAAGTATTAGTGTATATTCCAACAAGATAAATATACAAGGATCTCATAGACAATCCATATGTTGATCATTTACATAAAACTGAAATATACCCCATCTGCTTGAAAACAAAGTTCAAATTCAAGGTTGGAAAATATGTTTATATACACAACACGAAAAGCATCCATAATTTCAATGGGTTCTGATGAGTTTTGGCTAATTTGAATGAGTTTCAATGAATTTCAATCAAAACTACGAAGTTTTAAATTACTGAAGGCCAACCAATTTTCTTTCATTTTTTTAATAATTATGATTACTGTAGGTCAATGTTAGTTTCCTAATAACAGAAAATTGGCTCACTTTGATGGAAAATATTTTGAAATTTAATACCAAATAAAAGTTTAAGCAAACACATGTGCAGAAACTTTTTGTAGGGAGATGCACAGCATTTAACTTCAAACACAAAAAAAAAATAAAAAAAAATAATGACCTGTTATGTAAACTGTAAAAGTTCAAGAAGAATTACTTTGATTCATTGTTATTGGGTGCTGCGTTGCCTGGTTCTTGGGCACACAACTTCTTCCTATCGCGCAAATAACTATAAACTTTATCTGCCCAACCACTAGATCGCAGAGCTAAAGAAGCTTCTTTCTCGAGACTGAAACACAGCAAAAAAGGTTATATATTAAAACCTGTGAGGGAAGTAATAACGTTGCCAGAACGAAGATGATCAAATAAGTAAAAATTATCAAACAAAATATGGGAATAACAGATTCCACAGCGTAAATGGAAAAGGCGGCATTTTCATGCCGTTTTAGACTTTTAGTTGATATTAAGGCAGAAAATGAACATTATAGTACAAACATGACTTCATCGTGAACTTCTGGTCAGAGGTGCAAAGCATTGGATCATTCACAAGAGATAACAACAATTTTGTTACCCTATATGAACACCAACTTCACTTGTCATGCCTTTATTTGATCAGTGTTTTAAAAGGCAAAAGAACAAAGCAAGGTATTTTACCACTTGAAAGCGGCACAAGAATCATAACGCATAAAGGAAAACATTTCTGTTTTTTTAATTTTGTAATTCATCATGCATACATACATACATATTAAAGAAATAAATAAATGTGAAATGCGTGCGCGTGCATGAGTTTTTTTTTTTTGTTGGGGTGGGGGGCACTTTGTACTATGGTAGACGTTGTTTAGACATGACACAAGCTTACAACAATCATCAACCAACAAAACAAACTTACAAGAAGTATATTCTAGACCATTTGTCCTGAATAGATAACAAAGCAAACAAAACATGGTTCAATGAAAAAATAAATGGTTAGATGTAAAAAAAGAAACATGGTGCAAAATTTCTTTTCTTTGTTTTGCTAAGAGGTTAAGAAATCATTAGATTATGAACAGATAATTAAAATAAAATAGCTCATTCACTTCAAAAATAAGAGTGATGTAGGAGGCCTATGGCCTATGCTCAAAGTTACCAAAAAATGCTAACACCTTAGTGATTTCCGTTTTAGTATGTGCGTTTCAAAAATACTTATATTTCATAACCATAAATTTAGCAATCCAAGAAATTTCTTCTTAGTTCTTTCCTTAATTTTCCTTTTAAGAAAAAAGTAATATGAAAAGACAAATGCAAATCAAAAGATCGTCATAAATAGGTACACTTAGTTCAATGAATCAATGCTTTTACATATTTCATTCTATTATAATAAATTTCATATGAAAGACTTGTACACTTCAATGATATTAATTCTCATTACTCATCTTTGGGTGAAAAAGAAAAAAAAACGCTCTTATGTTCCGTTCCGCATATCATAACGATCCATTTTTCAAACAACATTGCTCATGCTAACTAAGAAAGCACAAAAGGTGCACCTCCATCTAAGCTTGGGTTCATAAGTCACAAAATCAAATGCTTGAATTTTAAAGCCATAATATCGCTACATCAACCTAAGGGGAGCTTCACTAACACCGAGAATGTCATATTTAATGACTCTCAATTGGAGAAACTATTTTCACATAACAAGAGTATCAGATTCAGATGTATAACAGAACTAGTACCTCAAAAGAGTTAGGAACATATATCATCAAAATTAAAATCACATACATATGAAGGGTAATTTCTTGCCCAGTCCTTTAGTAGATCTCTCTATGTATAATTTATATTGAAAAGGAAATTTAATGGCATTAGAGATAAGGTGTTACATACCCTTCTTTAAATTCTGCAACTTTTTCCCGGGAATGATCATCTTTGGCAAACAAAATGCAAGAATCCTTGTCCTGTAATTTTCTCTTGGAGCCCAAGATATCAGTTGAGTGATTAACACCACCATTTTGTAATTCATGGTAGTTGGGCCCTCTTCCTGTTATCACCTGGCTTCTAGTATCACTATCCTCACCTAGATCTGCTTCTACAGATTGAACATGGCTACTCTGGATTTTACCATACCCATTTAAAGGAAATGCTTGGCTGTTTTCGCTATCAGCTGCATCAAGTGTTCTACTCTTGCTAACACCATTCCCGTTTATCAATGATGGCATACTCTTCTCGCTCTTCTCTGAACAAATTGAGGCTTTCACATCCCCATTCTGTTCATTGGACTGACTTTTATGAACAACTTTAACATCAACAGTTGCAGGAAATCTTTTGGTACCCGAGTTTCCAAAGTGCAGAATAGAAGGCACTTTATCAACCTTAGATTTGGTTACATTCTCCTTTTCAGAAGAATGGTCAATAAATTGTTTTGTATGCACAGCTTTCGTAGGATTAGCTGCTGTTGGGCTTTTAAATGTATCGCTGCCATTGCAATCTTGAGACTTTACTCCATTGGAAGCCAACACTGTGCTGGCAGGTACAGGCCCCTGTTTTGTACGAGAGAAGAAGAGGATATAAACCTTCTCTGACAAAACCTCCTGCAGCGTTGAAAGTGAAACATAAGAATCATTGCAGCAATACCAACGGCCCATTGCATCCTGTACACATGTAGAAAGCTGGAAATCAGCAAACAATATACTTGAGCTGCTCTGTCAAAAACTTATATCAAGAACACCAATACTAAATATAGCAGCATATCTCAAAAAGAGACCTTGATGTATGCATAATAGTGTCCGGAGTCCGGTGAATAGCCTGAATGCACAATGGTACCGAAAAGGCTATACTGTGGATGTGGATCCTGCAGTGCAACCAAAAATCAATTGCATTCAAGAACAGAACCAAAAGGGCACAATGAACAATGTCTAGAAGGAACAACCTAATAAACCAACTATGAAGCCCTTCCACAAGAATGGAATAAAATTTATACCGAATTAATAGTAACAGCATCACACAAGAAGTTTCACTCTGCAAAACACAGGATAGCTCCATATGGAACAAGAAAGAACAAAATCTATGGATGAAGATACAGAAAATCAGAAAACAGCACCATAAAAACATTCCTAGTGAAGCTACTATAAGTATAGCCACCCATTTGACTTCCCCTAGTTTGGTTCTTGTAACAAAACCACACAAAACTTCCACTCTTTTAGAACTGTCTTTACTGCTGCTCTCCTATCCAACACATTAGGGTCCTGGAAATGCCAAGTCATCAGTTAGTTGAATATTTTAATTTCTTTAATTCCCTCAATGATCGCAATCCTAGACTTGGTACCCATTTGGGATTGCTTAGAGTCTATGGAAAAGTGATCGTGGATAATTTGTTGGGTAAATAGCATAATCAATTTCGTGTTTGGATGAATGTAATTCAAAAGTGATTTTTGTTGAACATTGTTTAAAATTAATTATGGAATATGAATTTTCTTTTTGCCCTTTATTTAGTAGGTGCTTTGCATACATATAAAAAATAGATGATATATTTTTTTTATTTTTTGATCAGTATGATATAAATTATATATAGTAAATAAGTTAATATTTAACAAAGTAAATATGAAATATACTCCCTCTATCCCTGTATTAAGAGTCCTTGTTGGGGGAATCCAACCTTTTAAGGAGAGAAGCATTAAATGCTTTCATACTTAAGTCAGAGATATATATATATATATATATATATTTACAAAACTAATCTCCTTCACATGAAATTGAGATAGATTTTTTCTATTTTTGACAAGAGAAATGGAATATCTTTGAAATTCCATTATATGTAGTAGTCAGTGCTTGAATTTTCAAAATGAACTTTTATTCAGGGACATTCCAATAAGGAGGGGACTCATAAATTGGAATGGGAGGAATATGAAATTTAATATATATATATATATGAAAATTTAATATATATATATATATATAGGATATATCGGGTATTTTGAAAAAAAGGTTAGAATAGGTTGGTTTCATAATTTTAACGAGGATCTATGTAAAAAAATTTAGCGATTTATTCAGAGAATAATAGTAAATTTGTACTGGGACCTTTTTGTCATATGACTAATATATTAAGGATGAAATGGGCAAAACATATTTTGTTATTGTGCGTTGGGAAGTGGAGCCCACACTCTTTTTGCGTTATAGAAGTCCAGCCAAACGGCTGGCCACGTTTGCAGCCACAAACAGGGTCTCACACTTCTCTCTCTCTCTCTCTCTCCCATCTACTTTCAATTGCTGTAAATAGATGCATCTTTCCCTCAAATCCTTCATAAAAACATGCCAAATGTGCCAAGGTTTCAGAAACCTCGAACAACTAACTGGTCCTCTGAAAGTTCAACAGCATCCAACCCTGGCTGTATCACAGCTATCAGCAGGCATAAAAAGAGTTTTCTATTTCCAAACTTTCCTCCCTAGCCAGAATACTGCATTGACCGCCGACTTTAAGCCCCTCTATGATGTCGGCCCCCAAATTTCCTTCCATGTCGGCTTGCATCCCTTCGCCTTATTCACAGCCTCCTGAAACCCAACCCCAGGCACACACCCTAAGTTTGCTGTTAAGTTCCCCTCTCTGCTCCACACACAAGACTGTTCATGGACAAATGCTTGGCACCTCCTTTATTTGCATACAAAGACTCTCCAAAACTGATGCTTTACCTGCATAGTGTTTTTCGCCTTCTCCTTCGTTCCAATGTTCACCTCATGCTCCTAGGCTAGTAACAAGCCTGCTCGGGCCAGCCAAAGCTGTGTCCTTCCTTTCATTGGATGCTAGCAATGTGCCCCTTGGAAATAGGCCCTCCATTTACCCATTCATTAATTCCTCAAATGACTACACCTCTGGACTCTGATAATAAAGCTACCAAAGTTATCAGCTCCTTTTAGGCACCTCTCCACTCAATCTCCATGTGTGCATTCAATGGTCAATAGATTTTGTTTTTACAATTCCATGCCTATCAAATAACCAACTGGATTTGAATTTTTAAATTGCCATGCACATCCAACCTTTAATCATTCAAGTGAATACAATAGCCATGTAATCCTCTTTTCCAACATGACTTTCACAACACCTACACACATGTGATCACCTGCCACCTTTTTTGCCTCCTTTGCTGACTTATGTTTTGAAGTAAGCCAACTTCAAATCCCTAAAATTTCACCCTATTAAATTGAAAGACACAGTTTAATCTCTCTAAATTTCTCTATCTCAAAAATTCCTAAAATCTCCCTCTATAATCCCTAAAATCTCTCTATCACTAAAATGATAAAATCCCGCTCTCTTAAATTCTCTCTAAAATTTCTATCCAAAACTCCCTCTTTATTGAAAATGGCTCTATTTCAAAATCTTTCCCTCTCTAAAATCATTCTCTTTCTACAAATCTAATTCTCTCTCTCTAAAATCACCCTCTTTCTCAAACTCTCTCTCACTCTAACATTTCTTTCTGAACTCTCTCACATTTTATGCAAACAGAACAAACAGGCAAAATAGAGCATACGAGAATCTTAATCCATCAAACTGCTGAAATATATGGGCATAAGCAAGTACAAAAACCAGTGCACATTCAATAAACATAAAATAGACCACAAAGCTAATACAATTTCCCTCCTACCCATGAATAAGAACCATCCAATAACATGTGAATAAATCCAACATGATCTACGGATCAAAAAAAATAAATCCATCATGATCTGCCCAATGTATTGGCTATGGTTTTCTCTTGAAGAGGTCTTGCTTTCTTCAAGTACAAAACCAAGTACCACACTACAAGAAATCAAAACATGAGCAGAAGACAATCATATGGCCAAACTGATCTTCACCGTCAACCTCAAAATACAAATTAGCCAAATGGATCAAACAAGAAAAAAATTGATCAAAAGATAAACCCAACTGAATTTATATAATATACATCTCTTACTTATCAAAAAAAAAAAACAGAGATCACAGAAAAATCCAAATGGATTAGAAAACAATTGAAGGATGGGTTGGGTGATAGTGGTCGGCATGGCCCAACTTGTTCACCCCGAAATCCATCGGAAGCAGAGCGAGTTCCATTATCAAAGTCAACGGTCACCAAATAAGTTCTTCCTCCGTAGTTCATTTCCAAGTATTGAGCGATTTCAAACGAGCTCCATCACCATCTTCTTCCCCTTCACACAAGGCTTATCACAATATTAACTCATCGTGCTCACTTCAAATCTTCAGACTGGCCTAAACGAGTACGAAGCTTACAAAAGCAAATGATCAGTTTTGAGCAGGGTTAGATTGAGGGATTGTAGTGTTCGATCCTAGGGTTTGAGGAGAACCATAACCCTTTTCTCTCAATTCTCTCTCACATAACGATCGGTTTGTGGATAGAAACAAAGGTCAATGTACAAGACCCTTGTTATGACAAAGGGGCATATTTGTCATTCTACAACATGTCTACTTTAGTTTATATTTGATATTTTATTCAGTGTGCAATTTGGTAACCTTGTTATAGAATAAATGACATGAAAGGATTTAGTAACCTGGTGGTGGCAATTTTTTATGACACCCTGGCCTGGAGGAGCAACAGTAGAAGCATAAAAATCCTTCTTTTTCAAAAACTGGACCCATAAGCAACAACAGCCTTTAACAGTTTTTATACGGAAAAAAAAAAAGTGTGAGAGAACTTTCTCAATTCTCGTACTTCTTGAAACACAGAGAGAAACCAAGGACTTAAATATTACATGTTTGACTTCTTTTGTTGTTACAATATGATCCCACATATTCTACTTACATAGTTACATATATCAAATGTGTTGTCATTAAGCACAATCTGATTTTTCTCTTAAATTTTTCTTATAAGTAAATTTCTCTTCAATTTTTATAAAGCTGAAAACTGCATCTAGTCACACAACTATCATGCAGAATATCAAATCAACCATGCAAAGGTGCAAAAAGAATTTAGTTTAATGAAGTAAACCTACAAGACTATATGGTTAGCTCCATCATATGATCAGCTTTACGCACCTGGCTTGCTTTGCACATGTAGCTTGAAAGCACCAAAAGTTCCTCAAACGCAATGGCCCTGTCAATCTTCCCACCAAATATGCCTTCAAACCTCTATGCAATCAAAACAATAAGACAGCCATTAGCAATAAGCAATAATACCAATAACAACAATGATTACAATACAATTAAAACAACAGTAACATACCTTGAGTTGGATAACAAGGACATTAGGTGGTTGAAGTATAGACAGTTGCTTCCTTGCTGTGACCAATTTCTTACAACTAAACAAATATAAGTTTTCAATTCAAAGCATATATGTGTGTATAGAGAGAGAAACAGAGAAAGTGTAAGAGATTGTATGACTTACTTTTCACACTTGTATTTATTGTTGCCATCCAAAACCTCAGATTGGAAAAACTTCTGTAGAGCTTCTTTCAGAGAACTACTCTGCAACACATCAAGACTAATATCCATGATCTCATCGACCTTATTCGACTCGGTGCCGCACGAAAGACACTTCACCTGGCTCTGCAGAGTTCCCCCGAATATCTCCTTAACTACAGTACTGCCATTGAAACCCGCACCACCATTGTTGAGGCCGACCTTGCGGCGCTGTTGCTGCAACTTCTTGAGGCGAAGGCAGGTGTTGTGGCACGCGTCGATGACGTAACGTAGGAACTCGTGCGCGTCTTCTTGACGGCCAAATCTGAAGTGCTCGGCAAAAATTCTCAGACAATTATTAATCTTGGAAGGCGTATCTAGGGTTAGATCACTCCTCAAAGACCGTACAATTCGCTTTTCTAGTATACAAAAAGGGCACTCTCGCTTTCGGTCGGACTCCTTAGCTGAATCGCCTGTAAAATACAACAATTGGTCTAATTATAAAGTAATTTAGAGAGAGAAAGTAGGAGGGTGAAAATTGGGGAAACGGAAAATCATATGATTATTAAAAAAAAATTGCAAGAAATGCGTACATAGAAATATGTATGTGTATATATATATATATAGGAAGTTGGAGAGAGTACAGGAGGAGGAGTGTTGGTTCTTCAGGCAGAAATTGGCGAGGGGAGGGGTGTAGGTTAAGCACTGGAGGACGCTGTTGAGATAGCAGCTGTTGCCGAGGTTCTTTAACCCTAAGGGAGGACCGTTCTTGCGTTTCTGATGGAGGAGACTCGGCTGCCAAGTCATTTGCAAGCCCATTAACGACCTTCCTCTGCTGATTCCACTGCATTGGATGACAACTCCCACGACCACGAGGATCGCATCGTCTTTATCTTTGTCTCTCTATCTCTTTCTTTCTGCACCTATCTTCCTTGAATTTTCCAGGAAAATGGAAGTGAGGTGAGGTGGTGGTGGTGATTTTGATTGGGGTTCGGATCTTGGCGTGGAAAAACACTGTAGATTTGGATTTACAAGGGAGAGAGACTGTCGAAGCAGTCCCGACCACTCTACCAACCGCAAAACCAACTTTCATTTTGACGAGGGTTTGTCTCTCGAAGGGATGGCAAATTTCGGATCCGGCTCGCCCCTGATGAAGCGCGGGTAGGGAACGTTTATAAATCGGATCAATGTGAAATCGGACTAAGGTTTACGGGATGGGTCAAGCATTGCCGTTTGTATATTAAATTTTTGTTTTATTTTTAAAGTATATTATACTTATCAATAAAAAATAAATTTAAAAAATTTTTATATTACATTTATATTATATTATTTGTGTTTGTTATTTTTATAATAAAATTTTAATTTATTTATCAAAAATAATAATTTAACTTACTTAAAAAAAAAAAAAATTCTAATTCAGGATAATGCAAAGTCAAAAAAATATAAACAAAATTAAAATTAAGAACAAATAAAAGAGGAGTATTTAAATAAGATGAAGATTGAAAAATGGACACTTCGCTCCAATCGTGTCGCTCCTACTTTCGACTCTCCCCTTTTCCCTGGCTGTAGGGCATTACCTGTTATTAATTGGATCAGCAGTATGGCCACTAATTTATCTACGGCCCATGATAAGTGATAACAAACTTATTCGGGCTCTGATTTCATGGAAGCTTTCTTTTTCTTTTTCTTTTTCTTTTTTTTTTGTGGGTATTTTAAGTTTTTAACATAGAATTTATTGGGGTCCTCGTAAAAAAGCACAAACTTCTCTTTTTTTAATAATAAAATTCCCTCATTGCGTTATAAGAAGAAAATTTTATTCATTAGTTTTAAGGCACTCTCTCTAATTTTACTTGTTTTTATTTAATTTTTTTATAATTAAAAAATAAGATAAACACTTGTTGTGTGTCAAAATTAAATTCATTTGAAAAATATAAAATAAATTTCAACTAAAATTTTACTTGTTTTTGTTTAATTTTTTATATTTGTGAAATCAAGATCAATACCTTTTATAAATAGATTTCTAACACATAAACAAGTATCTCAATTGATTTTTAAAATATAAAAAAATAAAGTGAGAATGAGTCAAACTATAAGAAATGTCTGCCAAATTTTTCCTAACTTATATGTCGGTTATGTTATTGTATTTATTGTGTGAACAAAATAAAAAGAGATTATATTGCGAAACTGAAACGGCTCGTAACTTTAAATTATTTTTAAGACAAAAAAAATGATGTTTAGCAACATCAAAATACATTTCATGACATAAATAACCCACTGAATTGGGAATTATTATTTTCAATCACAAAAAACTCCTCGGAGAGGACTGATTATTAAAAATTAATATCAAAGACTAGCAATTAATTAAGCTTTCAAAATAAATAAAAAGAACTCACTCATATGAGCAAAATAACTTTAAATTTTAAAGCGTCAAAGTAGATGAGAAAATACTAATTCTCAAATTTTTAAAAAAAAATTATTTCCAATGAACAGATTTTTTGCCAGCTTGCACAGACTTTAATCAAATGCCATGTGACATGTCCAAAAGCATTCAGTTATCCTTCTCATCAAATACTCACCAAAACTAGAAAATATTCGAAGGTCACATGTATGTCTCAATGCTCTTTTTGCATACGTGATCTGAACCGTGGGACCATTGGTCTATACGTCTTAACTGCAAGATCCCAAATCAGTTATAACGATTAAACTCGACAGTTTGGGATCTGCCCCAGCCTGGATGAACAAGACATTTCATATATTGAATCCCTAAAGAAACATCTACTTGAAAAGCATTAAAGGTTTAGCAACTGATTCTGTACTTTGAATGGCCAAAAAAGCAAACCTGTAGGTTCACCCCCTTCAGCAATCCATCTTCCAGATAACAGAATTAAATAACCTCTGCAAGTCATTCTCATCGTCGTCAAATATACTTGATCTTACAACATCGATTTTTTAAGAAATTGTGTGGTATGACAATATAGAGTTAAAAGGAAGAAAAAAAAATTCCTTTGTTTAAGGTTTCCCTAACAATGAAGAAATAGCCTTCAACAAATGTCCCACTTTTTCACACTAAAACAAATGCGGGAAATTCTCAACTTTACAGATCACTTACAATTGCCTAAAGTTGTTTTGGTCCCTACTAGTACTGTCAGAAAAATTCCCAAAAAGTAGAAGCAGCTGCAACAATCAATAAAAATACACAAAGGATCATTCACATTGATGCCTTGTCAACCAATATTCTGGGTATATAGTGGCTTCCCCCAAAGCAATCATAATGTGCCACTGCTCTTTATAATCCCTCCATTTTAAGGTAAAAATCAAACCAAACAAATGACAGAATATGTTTAGTTGTGTACCTCAGAGTGACTTGTGAAACCGCTTTCATTTATCTACTTGTCAGAAGTTGAAGATGGAACTAATGGTATAGATTCAGCCTGTTGTGACTCATTGGAGGGGCCTCGAGAAGCTTCCTTTTTCAACTTGAGGTTATTATAAGCAGCCACACCTGCAATTGCTGCATAAGAAACATATTTTTATCCCCATGTCAACAGGTATCATCACTCTCATACTTTTTGTTCTCAACAAATATCATAAAATGGAGAAAACATAATATAGTTAATTAAATCTGAAAGATCATTTGTGAGACCAACACACCAAATTAAGTGCTCAAGTACTAGGACTCTTAGGACACAGCACACAGCTACATTTTTTTCCCCTTTTTCATTCAATGAAAACAATAAAGAAAGGACAAAATATTGAGAAAGACATTGAAGCAAGAACCAAATACCAAACATTATATACGAAGTTTGTCCATGAAGAAATATGAAGAATGGCCAATTTTTTTTTGATCGGTAGAATGGCCATATGTTTTCATTCAATTTAAAGAATGAAGAAAGGACAAAATATTGAGAAAGACACTGAAGAAAGAACCAAATGCCAAACATTATATATGAAGTTTGTCCGTGTAGAAATATGAAGAATGGCCATATGTTCCATAGTCTGGCAGGTTGGCAGCATTGTTTTCCAATTGCGGCCACAGCCAAAATCAAAAGATCTAATTTCTAAAACATCCAAGCAAATGTTCAAACTCTAATGGATTAATGCAAAGAAGAACCATCTTATAGTGCCAGTTTTTAGGGTAAGAGAGTGCACTTTTGGTTCTATTTTCCTTGGAATAGACCTAATATGTGGACAATCCGGAATATTAACCATATAAGTTTGGCATGTGAAAAATAAATTGAAGATATTAACGAGAACCATGAAAGGAAATATGCCAGATAGCCATTTGACTAATTAAGGTAATGAAACCATAAACATAAAAAATACAAAAAAGAGATTTCACTAATATATTACCAATGCCATAACCAAACAGATTTATAATCGTCAGCTTTGTATCAGCAAATAGAAGGGCTGATAGCAAGACAACCACCCAATCCTTGACAACTCCAGCAACACGAATGGTTAGAGCACTTGTATGTGTGATCACAAGGAAAACTGATAGATTGAGTGCAAAAGTACAGAGAGAGTTGAGTGCTAAAATAAGAGGAGGAAAATTCCATGTCCCTTCTGCATCCATCTTTGGCTTTTCTAGAAAAATCCATGGAATGAACAAGCAAAGAGCACTGCACAGTGAAACAAGATTCCCCTTATACTGGCAGAAATTTTTGTATATAAAAGTAGAATGGTGCAAAGAAATGATGATAAGGTCTAAGCCTTAAAGGACAATTACAATACATGCCTGCAGGGACTAACGTAGTACATGACTGATATAGGGTTTAGTTTAAGACCCTTCCTTTTAACCAGAATCTCCATGAATATAAGCCTCAAAGCTTCTCCAACAACACCACCCATTTGGTACACCACACCAATCCAGCTAATATTTATTTCCCCATAGGAAGCCACTAGAACACCAAAACTTATCAATGACATTATGAAAAGCATTCTGCAGCTCATCACTTCAAGTCCAGCTGCTACTCCAAGAATGAAAACAGCTACTGGCACTGCATATCTCAGTCAGAAATCAGAAGTGAAATCACTAACTGTTGTAACGACAATATTTATTTGAATGTTTTGAGTCAGAAGTTATTGAAAACCCCAATCTCTTGCTGCCCAAAAAACAGATAGCCCTCCAGAGTGGACAACTATCATTTGAGCCTTCTGAGATTGTTTCTACTTTCTGGACATACTGAAAGGATGTTTGTGCAGATCGACTTTTCCCAGATGTAAAGAACAAATTATTATTCTGAAATGTGTAGTTATATGGCAGATGGGAGGGATTAATAAGAAGAAATAACAAACACTTACTAATTGCTTTCAACATTTGTGCAAATGCAACAGATATATAGAGGTACGCAGTGTTTCCCAGCCAAAGAGTCATTGCAAACATTGCACCAATTGGAACAACTGAAGTAGCATATCTGAAGGTTCAAAACTTGAATATATCAATTTGATGGGAACTCAATGCACGTGGAAAAAGAAAAGGTTACAAATTTATGCCCCCCCGCCCCAAAAAAAAAAAAAATAGATAAACACTTTTATTAATTTGTCAACATCCATACTTTTTTTTGATAAGTCACATCCATACTTCTATCTCTTCTAAACATTTATATAGAATTTACAATTTAAACAAGAAGCCCAATATTCAAATCAAATTTTGTTGCTCAGGCATTATTTCATGCTTCCAAGTCAACAAAGAAATGTACCATAAGAGAATCTAAATAATTGGCAGGAAATGACTATGCAAGTTCAAACATCAGATAAAAGGTAACTAGTTCCTTGAGTACTTACATTTCTAGAGTCATCCCCTCCTCAGCTTTCATTATCTGTGAGGAAATATAAATTAGGATTACAAATTGCACAAGTGAAACAAATATATGGATGATAAATCCCACCATAATCTTAGTTGAACCAATACCTTGAGAACTTTGGTGAGAACAAAACATAGTACAGAGGAGAAGACCATGTGAAGTAGAGTCAATCCAAGGGGATATGGGAAGTTGATTTGCTTTGACGACAAAACCCACTGCATTTCATAATTTCAGAGATAGGAGAAGGAAAAAAAAGACTTATGTTAGCCATGTGAACTAACTTCTATGGCGAAGCATCTTTTCTTAAATACATCAAACAAGTGCAAAGAGAAATAGACAATAGCAATAAGATGGTCAAGATAAAAGCCAAAAAAATTCTTAGGCTTATGGAGAACAACATCCAACTCAAGAGTTGCTCAGATAAAAAGGTACACAACTTGTACTCCATACTTTGAGAGCAGAAATCTAGACATGCTGTTAAGTGTAAGACCTCTGAAATCAGAAGGCATAACATTTAGCTTTCTGCTTCCATGTTGAGAATATAGAACATGAGAAGAAGAGAAAAACACACACACACGCACACCAGAAAAGGTCAAGGCACATGTAGGACATTACAGACTCAATCACCTTACAATATTAATTATTTCAAATAAGCAATGGAGAAAAAAGAAAAAGGAAATACTGACAAACTTTATTTTGGATAATTTTTAGATTACACTCACCAAATAATATAATAGATGTGGATTCCAACAAATTGTCATCAAACAGTTATAAATAAATAAATGGCACAAAATCACTTCAAACACCCACTATTGGTAATCTATAGTTTATTTAAAGCCAAGTTAGATTCAAAAGATGGAGTGCTTGAACAAATTAGTAACAAGAATAATTTTTAAAATAATTGGAAATTGAAAACACTTTTAAATCTTAATTTTATGATGAGAACCTTATTTAAATTCAGTAATAGGAAACTCTTATGTGTATCGTGAGATATCACCTCACTAACCATTTTTTCCCTTTTATTTTGGCGTGTATCACCAGGTTTAGTTGAGGTTCTAACACTATCAGCATGTTCTTAGGTTCTTACTTTCTCGCTTCAATTTCCTTTTAACTCCCCTATTGGCGGCAGTAAAGTTAACCTTAAAATTACTATTTGTGCACATCTTTACCATAAGCATAAAATTTATGAAACCAACACCTTCATCATAAAATAGTACACAGTTGTCAGGGGTTGCTTCAATTATTTTTTTCCTTCTTTCAATGTGAACCCATAACTCACAGGAGAGGACATTTTACGGGAATGTAAACCATAAAACAATACACAGTTTGCGTGAGTTGCTTCATTTTTTTTCTCTTTCTCTTTCCAATGTAAGCCTATGAGGCTCACAGGAGAGGACATTTTACGGGAATGTAATCCATGGGCAAACCTATACAAATTTCATGTCAACAATCAATCAAGAAGGCTCAACACTATGAAGGTCCATTGCCTGAACAATGGTAAAAGTTCAGACAAAAAAACTGACAAAATCCCTGGCACCTTTAATCCATCCTAAATCTTGTTCTCCCTTCTTTTTGCATGCTCCTCAAAATACCCAGCAAAACCTCCACGCCGTTTTCCCCTTCAACCTCTAAGCTTTAGCTGCCCATGAAGATTGAACAACTGCCAATAACAGAGGATGGCTTGACACCAAAAATAAACAAGTAAAACACACACAGCATCCCCATCCAGGATGACTTGTTCATTACTACATGAGTTTGACGTCGATCCTTGGAACTTTGTCCAATGCTGAGAACCAAATAAATAAGGATACATGCAATAGAAAAGCTTATTTTGCATGTGTTCTTCCCTTTGGAATGAGTCATGACCAAACATCATAACCTGCTAAGAAGCTGAAAAATGACCCTATAAAAGAATCTTATTTTTCTGATGAGTACCCTACACAATATGTTTCTCTTACTTTGTTTCTCAAAATCTTACCTTTTGGCCTCTTGGATACACCTGAACAAGTATACAAAACAACCCCTTTTAGGGGTCAAGAAATGATGTCTTGCATCAAGCATCTTTGTTAATTACCATGGAAAAAACAAAAGGAGATTCATCACATCATACGTTCAACCAAAACAGACCTTATCATATTGCCCACCCAAAAAAAAATTACACTCTGACAAAAAAACTAGAATTTTGAAGAAACACCTTCCCAAACAATACATCTACAAAATGTAGCAACAGCCTGAGTTGCCCATCCAAATAATGACTCACCAACATTGCTCCTACAATTTTTTCTTCATGAGATATTGTGCTCCTTCTAAAACCTCTGTGGCCACTTTTTAAAAAAATAATCAACCTTCTTCCAATCCACTTATAACAAACATTTAAATTTTCTCTAAATTGCAACATAATGTTCACTCATTGCATGGATGAGTATATCTGTAACTTTGCGAATATAGTGCATTTGATTAGATAAAACACAACATTGATAAGCATGATGTATAGCTAGTTTCTCTCTGTCCACAATAATTAAAATCAACCCCCCCCCCCCCTTTCGGCATTTGGAAACAACAAATTTTACATGTAAGATTTATCTTATTTGAACTTAACCCATTCTAATTTTTTTTTGGCTCAATTCTAATTCTAACTCAATACTAACCATAAATTCTCAAAGACTTGAATATTCAACCCAAGTTTCTCCCAAAAAATAAAAAATCTAGCCCCCGCCCTTGATTAAAATAATAAGCCACTGGTACTACTATAATTGATCTTGATCATACTATCTAGTAATGGCTGCATTCAAGAAAAAACTAGAGCTTGCATGTTTTCGGCCTTGGGTGATGCCTGATGAGACATATCTTAACAACATATACAAAACTTTTATTATCTAAGAAATGCTTGACGTTAATATCCTTTTGCCCAGAAACATTGTTTGTGATCTCAATTAGCCGCAAAACACATATAACACAAATGTCTACACACAAACAATGCTATGCATCATAACTGATTTGCGACAACTCATGACTCCACACCATGTTTCTCCCCTTAATTTCAAATCAAAGTGACCACCATTAACTCAACAATTCCAGATTTGCTAAGCCAAATCAGTCGCTTTGGGGAGTCATGCAGTTTAATCATGAAGAATGACATTTTCCTGTAATCAAATATAAAATCCCTACTCAACAATAGAAAAAAAATGTGTATGTATGAATGTGTGTAATTTCCAAAGTGACGATCGCAACCATAGAGACCAATAGTTATTCCTCAAATCTCTTCTCTAAGGTGACCAACTCGTTAAGTCGTCAATGTTTCGTATCTGTGAGGTACCGAGAAGAATGAAAAGCTTTATTCAAGCTTTCAAATCAGCCAAATAATTCAATTGCTTTGTCAGGAGTCATATAATAGAAACTTTTTTTCAATTTTCTCTTCTTTTTCCTACGTTTTCTCGGCAACCAAAAGTGTCGTTCAGAAAACATAGAATGAATTCAAATTGACAGATCAAAGACGAAGGGGCACAAATGTTTTGATAAAACTACCAGAAAAAACAAGAAGAGTTTGGGACCTTGTTGAAGAAGATCTGACCGCTGGAGAGGGCGATATAGAGGAGAATGTAGGCGTAGGTTAGGACATCTTCTCTGACGAGTTTTCTGATCCGATCCGCCATTGCCGGACGCGTTTCACTAGGTTGCTGACTCGAGCCCTCGTCCGTGAGTCCGTGTGAGAGTGGGGCTAAAATAAGAGGGCCAAAGAAAGGCTGATTGCTTGAACTGCAAGTAGCACATAAAAGAGGGCAGTGGTTAGGTTCATCGACTTGATGAGCAATGCCACCGCGAGTCACGCGAAATTCATGTAACATAAGTCATGATTGATATGTACACATTATGTGAGTTTGTGATACGTGCGTGTGATGTATAGGAACCCCACCCTCCTCCAAACACCTATTTACGCATATTGAATTTAGTGTCTGTTTTGACGAGTTGTTTAAATAACTAATTTACACGTCATAAAAAAAACGTTTCGCCTAATCAAAGGTCCAAACACATATAACTTTGTACAGAGTCTAAAAGCAAAGAAGGTATACCGATGTCAACTTCGGTATAATGACCTCGGAACGATGGAATTAATAGCGACAAAAAGGAATGACGTAAATCTTATGATTACACTGCTATAGCCTGACAGGTGGTGAGTCCTAGCCTTGCAAGCGGTAAGCCCTAGCCCTGCAAAAAGGAGTACACAAGTTTTGGGACCATTTATATAGGTACACGTGTAC
This sequence comes from Nyssa sinensis, assembly GCA_008638375.1. Classification (NCBI taxonomy): domain Eukaryota; kingdom Viridiplantae; phylum Streptophyta; class Magnoliopsida; order Cornales; family Nyssaceae; genus Nyssa; species Nyssa sinensis. The sequence continues at coordinate 51,951,797 of CM018046.1, forward strand.
AGGGAGCCGTGAATTAGAAAGTCAAGAAGAACTGACATCCACCGCTTGTCAGGCAAATTAATGCTCCACCATCCTATAAATATTGCAAAAGAGGTATGAAATAAAGAGAGATATATTTGAACAAACATTATTAAGGTCAAGTCTTTGATAAAAAAGCAGAACCTAATTTAACCATCAGAGAGGTTACCACCGGAACCTTTTCCGATGGAATTCTTTTTGATATCAGTTCTTTTCAGGTTTATTCATAATGACGGTCAAGTCCTTGACGAGCCAAAAACTGCAGCATCAACTTGGCGCCGTCTGTGGGAAGTTTCTTCCATCATCTTTCTTTATATCCTCATCTTCGTTTGTTGGTAGTCATGGCTTCTAACCGTTGTTCAACACCCATATCCAATCAACCGTTAGCCCCGGAGGAGGAAGTTGCAACCTCCAATCCTATACAACAACAACTCGATCAAATTCGAAATCAGATGCAGAGACAATCTGATCAAACTCAGGCGCAACTCTTGGCCATATCCCAAGTCTTGGCTTCTTTAACTCAAAACCCGTCGGTTCTTCCTCGTCCAGGTATTCCTGAAATTGGAAATCTCATTCGGCATAACTCAAGAGGAAGGCGACTCAAAGAAGGTGGTCCCAGTGTTCGTCCGTTTTATTCACCGAACGCGGTTTCTGTTCAAGCTGATATTCTAAGAGGAATGCCAAACATTCATCCTACTACCGTTCCTTTCATCAGAGGTAGGGCTGTTAGCCCTACAAACTCAAGAGTTAATCCAGTGCAATCAGGCCCACCATTACAGCCGACACCGGCTTCACTTTAGAGACAATTAGAACATGCTATTCCTAGTCAGAATAATCCTCAACCCACTGGACTTGAGGTCGGTATGCCGGGGTTTCAAAATTCTATCCCATCTAGAGTACCAATGAGATCAGAAGAAGTTGCGGATTCCATGGGACAAGCCGCTCATGCTCGCAACGATAATCAACCTCCTCGGCAGGATGAAATAGCAAAGCTTCTTGGTAGGTTCACTACCCCCTTTACAGCCGCTATTTTAGCCGAAGAGCGCCCTCGAAAGTTCATTGTTTTGAAATTCACACCTTATGAGGGGTTAGATGATCCTGGTGATCATCTCTCCAATTATCAACATACAATGGCCCTTCATGGCGCTACCGACGTATTTTTGTGCCGTACATTCGTCACAAGTCTAAAGGGCGCAGCCTTACGATGGTTTCATAACCTTCCTCCTAATTCAGTTCCCAACTTCTATGAGCTTAGTAGACGTTTCCTTGACTGGTTTTTAACTAGCAGGAGACTCAGAAAGGGTCCAGAATTTCTTTTATCCATCAAGCAACGAAAGAGAGAATCCCTCAGGGATTATATCGCTCGATTTAACTCTGAGCTCACTGAGATTACTGACTGCGGTGCAGCCTTTTTGGTGGCCGCATTACATGCAGGTCTTTGGCCGGGGTGTTTTCACGACTCCTTAACAAAAAAATCCCCCCGTAGACATGGCATCACTTATGGAGAGGGCAAGGAAACATATTAATTTGGAAGATACCCGGACATCCCTTCGTCTCGCCAAAGAACAAGCTCAAATAAAGGACAAGTCCCAAACGCAGCATACGGGCAATACCAACAAAAGACAGAGAAGCCCAGACAAAAGAACTACATCCCGAAGTCAAAACCAGCCCACCTCGGGACGGTTCAAAACGTACGCACCTCTGAATATGCCACTACCGCCCCTGAATGCATCCATTTCCCAGATCTATCATCAGGTCCGGGCGCATGAAAATTTCAAGCGTCCAAAACCATTGTTCAGTGATCCAGACACCCGAGATCGTAGTAAGTACTGTGAGTTCCATCGAGATCACGGGCATACTACCGAATTTTGCAGACATCTTCAACAGGAAATCGATCAATTGATTCGAAGGGGTCGATTGAAGGAGTTTGTTCAGCGCGATGGTGGGCAAATCCCTCAAAATCAGAAACCCCAACAACCTCGGCAGGATCCCAGGCCTCAGTCCCAATGACAAGATCAAGGGTCCACTCCTGGGCCAAGCCAGAGTCAACAACCTCAACCCAATAATCACATTATTCTAGTCTTACATGCTACCAATTCAATTTCTGGTATATCCAGCCGAGCGAGGAAACGCTATGCCCGTGAAGCTAAGATAGCACCACTCCCTATCCAGATCATGACGCTGGAAAAGTGTTTAAAGCCCTCACCACAAATCCAATTCTCAGAGCTAGATCAAACTGGCATACACTGTCCTCACACCGATGCGTTCGTCATCACCCTTAGAGTCGCAAATTTTGACATCCATGGAGTCCTGGTGGATACAGGTAGTTCTGCTAATATTTTATTTTATAAGCCTTTCAAACAGATGAAGCTCGGCATTTCTGACCTCAAGGCCGCCACGGCAATGATGGTTGGGTTCGACGGACATCTGAGCTCTCCCATGGGCAGTATTGACTTCCCAACAACTGTAGGAGTCGACGAAGCACAAAAAACCTTGATAGCTGAATATGTGATTGTGGATTCCCGATCTCCATACAACATAATCATGGGAAAACCATGGCTCCATCAAATGGGGGCCGTCACATCCACCCTTCATCAGTGCCTCAAATACATACACAACGATCAAGTCTGTACTATTCAAGGTTCTCAGTCGTCATCTCGGGAATGCCACGTTGTCGCACTAAAAGGTAAAACCCAGCAATAGCAATTACAGGCACCTCGGAAACTCATTGTTTCCGATCTCTCTGACCAAAGTGTCAGTATGGAATGTCCTACCGAAATCGATGAACCTTTGTACCCGCGAGGTGTAGACAGCGTGGCTGCGCCAGTCCAAGAACCACTTAAAATATCGGTGGGTTTGGAGGAAGAAGAGCATTATTTGCAGATTGGTGCCGATCTATCTCCACCAGAACAGAAAGTGATAATAGAATTTCTGAAAACTCATTTATTAGTCTTTGCATGGGAAACTAAAGACATGGAAGGTATTGATCCGTCATGTATTTGCCATAAGCTAACGATAAATCCTGACTGCCACCCCGTACGGCAAAAGAGACGAACATTCGCTCCAGAGAGACATAAGATAATCAACGACGAAGTTCAGAGGTTGTTGACTGCAAAGTTAATCAGGGAGGTTTTTTACCCAGAATGGCCTGCTAACACCGTCCTTGTTAAAAAGAAGAATGGTAAATGGCGAGTCTGCGTTGATTACACCGATCTTAACAAAGCCTGTCCAAAAGATAGCTTCCCTATCCCGAGAATTGATCAACTCGTTGACGCAACTGCTGGTTATGAGTTAATGAGTTTCATGGATGCATACTCCGGATACAACCAGATTCAAATGTATCCTCTCGACCAAGAAAAAACCTCATTCATCTCTGAACGAGATTTGTACTGTTACAAAGTGATGCCTTTCGGCCTCAAAAACGCCGAAGCAACATATCAACGCTTGGTCAATAAAATGTTTGCACCTCTGATCGGCGACACAATGGAGGTTTACATCGATGACATGCTAGTCAAGAGCCGGTAGAAGGAGGACCACATTGAACATTTGAAAAAGACTTTCGACATTTTAAACAGGCACAAGATGAAGTTGAACCCATCCAAATGTACCTTTGGGGTCAGCCGTGGGAAGTTTCTAGGTTTTCTTGTCTCACAGCGAGGCATCGAAGTCGACCCATCCCAGATTAAAGCTTTGGCAGAACTCGAACCCCCGAGGTCCCGAAAGGATATACAGACGTTAAATGGCAGGATTGTGACATTGAATCGCTTCATATCAAGGTCCACGAACCGCTGTCTTCCGTTCTTCAAAGCTTTGCGGGGGAATAAGGTCTTGGAATGGACCTCTGAATGCGACAAAGCCTTTATGGAACTTAAAAAGTATATGGCATCTCCAGAGCTCTTATCCAAACCAAGGAAAGGAGAAAAACTCTTCTTATATCTTGCGGTATCTGAGAATGCAGTAAGCTCTGCGCTACTTCGAGAAGAGAAAGGGATTCAAAAACCCATATTCTACATGAGTAAAGCGCTTCTTGGATCAGAAAAAAGATATCCTGAGGTAGAGAAGTTAGCCTTTGCACTAATTATATCCGCCAGAAAACTCAGGCCTTATTTTCAATCCCATTCAATTATAGTTCCAACCTCATACCCATTAAAAGCCATATTACACAAACCTGAAACTTCGGGTCGTCTTGTGAAATGGTCGATAGAACTGGGAGAATTCGACATAGTATACATACCTCGAACTACCATTAAAGCTCAGGCTTTGGCAGATTTTATTACCGAATTCACCCCAGCTCTGAAAAAGAAATTAGATGCTAACCCAACTATGGCAATATGGAAACTATATGTGGATGGTTCTTCAACTGATAAAGGTTCCAGAGTCGGTATTGTCCTCCGATCTCCTAATGGTATTACCGCAGAAAAGACGGTTACTTTGGGTTTCAGAGCTTCAAACAATGAAGCCGAGTATGAAGCATTAATCCTTGGCATGCAACTAGCCATAGAACATGAGGCTCACGACCTCGAAGCCTTCTCTGATTCACAATTAGTGGTGGGCCAAGTTCTGGGTGAATTTGCAGTGAAAGACGAAAGAATGATCTAATATGCTGAAATGATAAACTCTCTAAAACAATCATTTGTCACTTTCTGTATTCACAAAATAGAGAGAAGACAGAACACGAGAGCGGATGCCTTAGCAAATATGGCCTCTCACTTCGGTACCGAACGGGATTCAGAATTGTCTATCTCTTCCCGAGATCGCCCTAGTATTGACGACGTTCAAAACGTTTACATCTCAGAATAGTGTCAGGACTGGAGGGCTCCTATCTTCAAATACTTAAAAGAAGGGCAACTCCCGGACGACAGAAATCAAGCTTGAAAACTACATGTCAGATCAGTTCGGTACCTAATTTTAAATGAGCAACTCTACCGTAGGTCGTACACCCAACCTCTACTGAAGTGCCTATCTCTAGAAGAATCGGAGTATGTACTAGCCGAGATCCACGAAGGGATATGTGGCAATCATAATGGTGGCAGGACCATCTCACATCGAGCTTTAACCCATGGTTATTACTGGCCTGGTATGCTAAATCAAGCCAGAGAATATGTGAAGAAATGTGACAAATGTCAGCGTTTCGCTTCATATCAACATCTACCACAACAGGAGCTTACGCCCATTGCAAGTCCCTGGCCTTTTGCCTAATGGGGCATGGACATCGTAGGACCTTTGCCAAAGGCCCCTCAAAACAGGAAATATTTGTTGATCACTATTGATTGTTTCTCCAAATGGGCAGAAGCGGAACCATTGACTCACATTACCGAGGTAGATGTAAAGAATTTTACATGAAAAAATATCGTTTGTAGGTTTGGAGTACCACGAATTATCATTTCAGACAACGGCACCCAGTTTACAGGAAAAATATTTAGAAAGTTCTGTGAAGATCCCATATCAATCACCATTTTTCCTCACCAGGACATCCACAGGCGAATGGGCAGGCCGAGGTGACTAATCGGACAATATTAAGTGGCATCAAAAAGATGTTAGAACGAGCAAAAGGAAAATGGATAGAAGAGCTCCCCGGTGTACTTTGGGCCTACCGAACAACAAGGAGAATTGCCACCTAGGAAACACCATTCTCACTTACATATGGTTCCGAGGCGGTCATTCTTGTAGAAATCGGTATGCCCACGTTGAGAACGAAAGCCTTCAATCAGGAAGCTAATCATCTTCAGTTAACCGAAAACCTCGACTTACTAGAAGGAAAAAGAGAACAGGCTGCAATCAGAATGGAAGAATGTCGTCGGAGGATGGCCAAAGGTTTTAATCAGAAGGTAAAAGTTAAAACATTCCAATTAGGTGATTTGGTTCTGCGAAGGATCTTCCCTAATACCAAGGAACCTAAATGGGAAAGCTATCCCCAAACTGGGAAGGACCTTACAAAGTTGTGAAAATTAGTAGGCCTATGACTTATTGGTTGGAAGATATGGTGGAAAAACTGATTCCCAGACCATGGAACATTGAGCACCTAAGAAAATACTATCAATAAAAAATCCTATCTTTCAGGTGATATATCTTGTCAACACAGGTGTCTACCGACTTTATCTATCTCAATGGCCCCTACGAACGTGAATGTTGTAGGAATGGTCCCAAGTCAATGCTCAGGTCTACTAACCTGATCCATCTCAATGGCCCCTACAAGCACCAAGTGTTGTAGGTACGGCTCCAAGTCAAGATAAGGGTCTACAGACCTGGCTTAAATTCATAAAGCCCCTACTAGCACAAGTGCTATGGGTATGGCCCCAAGCAGGCCTACTGACCTGATCCATGTTAAAACAATTCCTACAGGCAAAGACTTGAACCAAATTATGACTCATTTGAAACAGCTTATAGAGTCTCGAAATCAGGTTATATCTAAATACTTATTGGAAATGCATTTATATAACTTTATTTATGATCTTTGATTCATATCTAAAGATCTGAAACTTTATAATAAGAAGCATATTCTATTATAATTTGATTACTTGTTAAAAATACTTCACTTTGGCATGGATAACAAAAGCATTCATAGCATAAATAAACAAAGAGTTCAAACATTAAACGTTCGTTTCCCATTTTTTCTAGTCTTTGATAAAACTGAAAATTATAGCCAAAAAAAAAAACTCTATTGTTTTGGAGGCACCGAAGACAAGGGAACTACGCCTTCAAGAACTTCATCTTGAGTTGGTAAATCTAGGGAAGTAGGTCGGGACTCATCTACCTCAACTTCATCCAATCTGGAGATATCCAGATCTGGGTACAAACGTTGGATCCTTTTTAAGCAAAGATGGTAACCAGAATCGGAAAGCTCTTTTCCCATAGACCTTAAGATGTCCATCATACTTGCTTTGGTGGCTTCCTTCGTGGCCACTCTGACCTCTTCTATTTTCTCTTTCTCGGATGCCTCTGCTTCCTTTAACTTACCCTGTAATTTAGTTAAACTGTTGTTCAGTTTAGTTCTCTGAATTATCAGGGACTTTGTGCCTTGCTTCGCCAAGATGAGTTCCTTATTTAGCTCTTCACATTTTGCTTCAGACGCTTTGACTTTAGCTCGGGATATCTCGAGCTCGGAGTGAGCATTCTTCAATGACGTTTGGGCAGTTTTTATGTCTAACTGAGCAGTCGAGAGTACCGCTTTAGTGGCTTTCAGCTCCGACTGAGTTGTCGTCAGCTCGGAACGAGCTATTTTCAGTTCTTCTTTGAGGCCACCGAGCTGATAGAGTTGATCATCACGATCCATTAGGATACCCGCTGCCCGAAGACCCTACAAATATAAGGAAGAAGATTAAAAATAAGATACACGAGATACAGGATAAAAACAAATGTAAAAGTACTTACCCTGGTATAACCCAACATAAGGTCGCCTAAAATTCGCCTTGAGCTTTGGCCAGGAAACCCAGGTGGGAGCGCTGCCTTCAACGCCAACTTCATTGCCTCTGTTCTTGAAGAGGCCTCCGACGGATGCATAGGGATCACGTTGGCACCCTCTGGCCTGTTCGGCTGCTGAACAGAGGCCTTGTTCCTCGCCTCTCCCATCTCGGTAGGCTGTGGAACCTCAGTAGAGGCTGGGACCTCTTCAGTCCATAACGGCTCGGTTGTCGGCCTGACGTCGGCATCCATATCTTCAGTAGGTTGGGGTACCTCCTCAGGAGTCGAAACAGAAGGACGGGAAACCTCCCGATTAGCTCGAGATATAATTCTCTTCTTCTTTTTTACCGGCGGAGCTGCAGGGGCAACGGAAGGATCCCCGGCCTTCGTCTTGCTGGGAGGAGGGGCGCAAGCCGACAGAATGTTCCTCTTAATCGCTGCAGCCTCCTCCTTGGTCAAACCAGCAGCCATCAGATTCTGAGAGGAAAGGATTTGATAATGCGGTCGGAGGATGGGTTTTAGCAGAAGTCGGTATCGCTCTTCAATCTCAGGAGTGAAATCAACTTTTTTCCACTTCCTTCTATCTATAAAACAACATATCAGATAAATCATTAGTTAAATCATTTATATAGAAAAATATTAAACTCACAACCTCTGAATACTCACCCTTTGGGCCGGAATGCCGAGGAAAAAGACTCATTTGGCCTTCGTAATCTTCTCGCTCCCAACCTCCTCCAACGAAGAAATACTATTTTTTCCACGTTTTGTTGGAGGAAGGTACCGATGTCAGAGGTCTAAACCTCTGATCGAAGCAAGTATAATATAGGTCCTCTACAGTCAGATGTTTCATTTCCATCTAACTACAAATAAGGTCCAAATCAACATGGACCTTATTTAGGTGACCTAAGACTATAAAAGCTAACAGCTGCCTCCAGCTGTTTACATTGAGTTCGGTAGGGCAGATGTTATACCACACAAAAAATTCTATGAGAAGAGGGTGGAAAGGGAAACGAACACCCATCTCAAACCATTTGAGATAAGCACAGATCTCCCCCCTTTTTATATCGGAAGGGCGATCTGTAGGTTTTGGGACCCTACAGGTTACATTTTTGGAAATTTAAATTGTTTCATAATCGCTTTTAACATTCCCTTCGTCATGGCACTCGCTCTCTCTTCTCTAGCGGATACACTAACCTCTCCGTCACTAGAATCTACGATATCAATAGAAGAGGGGGAAAACAAAGCAGTAAAAGTTTGAGAAGGACCCTCCTCACCAACGGTCTCAGGCTCGACTGTAATCTCCTCTATATTTGGGTCAAACATGATCGATGGATAGAAAAAGAGAAAAGAAAATAGAAAAAGAGAAAAGTAGAATAAAAAGGAAAAAGGAAAAGAAGAAGAACAAAAATTACTAGATAAAGAAGAAAAACGCTTTCTAGAACGGAGAGAAGCACATGCTTGCCGAAAATCGCACTAGCCTCTCAGAACCCCACTCAAACTGTTTGAGATTATTTGAAAAATGCAAAACGGATCCAAAACAATCATCCCCACTATTTATAAAAGGATTTGTCATTAATATTTCACGCCAAATGATACAAACATCCGTTCAAATCTCGAAACAAATCCATTAAAAACGACGGCTATGTTATTAATTACCCCAATTACCGAAACCATAAACACGCGTGGTAATTATATCACGACGGCTGCGACCCCTCGAAATATGAGTTAAACAGCTGTATACGTCATCCTTTGAAAACCTAGATCAAAGTTCTGTACATATTTACAGAACTAAGGCTTCAAGGGGGAGCAACTGATACGTCATAAAAAACGTTTCGCCTAATCAAAGGTCCAAACACATATAGCTTTGAACAGAGTCTAAAGGCAAAGAAAGCATATCGATGTCAACTTCGGTATACCGACCTCGGAACGATGGAACTAATAGCGACAAAAAGGAATGACGTAAATCTTATGATTACACTGCTATAGCCTGACAGGCGGTAAGTCCTAGCCCTGCAAGCGATAAGCCCTAGCCCTGCAAAAAGGAGTACACAAGTTTTGGGACCATTTATATAGGTACACGTGTACAGGGAGCCGTGAATTGGAAAGTCAAGGAGAACTGACATCCACCGCTTGTCAGGCAAATTAATGCTCCACCATCCTATAAATACTGCAAAAGAGGTATGAAATAAAGAGAGATATATTTGAACAAACATTATTAAGGTCAAGTCTTTGATAAAAAAAACATAACCTAATTTAACCATCGGAGAGGTTACCACCGGAACCTTTCCCGGTGGAATTCTTTTTGATATCAGTTCTTTTCAGGTTTATTCATAACGACGGTCAAGTTCTTGACGAGCTAAAAACTGCAGCATCACTAATAAAGAAAAATAATCATGTGGTATAATAAATAACAAATAATAGTTATAAAAATATTTAAATATGATATAAAATATGATTTGCATTGAACATATAGTTATAGAATATTGAACTATGATATAAAATATGATTAATATTGAACATTAGAATATTGAACTATAATATAAAATATAATTTACATTAAACATTTAAAATATTAAATTATGATATAAAATATGTTTTACGTTAAACATTGGAATAGTGAACTATGATATAGAATATGATTTATATCAAATATTTAATTATTAATTTGGAGTATTTAATTACGATATATGATTAATTTATAACATGAATTTTGAACAAATAATTATTGAAAAACAATATTGACTCTGAGATATCAATTTTAGTTATTTTCTTGGAATATTTGACTAACTTTGAAAATATATTAACATTATCGATGAGTTCTTTGAATTTTTAACTAGACATGTATTTAGATTTGACTATCTTTATTTCGTTATATAATATAGATATTTCAGTGAAGAATTATAAAAGTAATTTTCAAATCCTTGACATGTTGTAAAATTCTCACGAAATTGTCAAGCTTCCAATAAATTGCTAAAATGTTTACTGGTGTGAGATTAGATGGGCTTAACTTCAGGCAACGTAAATTAATTGTAACAACAAAGAGTCGTATATGATTTTTGGCATGTATGAAGTTTGGAATGGAAAGGATTCTGTAGTCGGCGTGAATCATTTTAATTAGACTATGAAGATATGTAAAAAACAAGTTGATTTGAAATGTATGTACAACTTTGGATATTATTTAATGACATAAGACAGGAATTTGATGAATTTTATAATGATTTTGTAAGTGGCATTTTCAAAATTTGCATATGATGGGTTCATAAATGTTACAATTTCCACGTCCTTTCTCAGATGATAGGTTATAAGTTCAAGTCTCACTCCATTGTTATAAAGACGTAAGTGTTACTATCATCCAATCATAGGCTAGGCTGGGCTCGATTGTCTATCTATAACCCATATTTGACAAGCTCTTGATTATATATTTATTCTGTTATTATGTATTATGAACTTAAAAAATTTACATAAGTTTTTTCATAGTTTGATTTAGCATTTAAATCATAATTACTACAGTAAAACAAATCACACATTGTCACGTCATCTAGTAAAATATACATTTAATCAAGCCCCTTATTTTTTTTAACGGGGAATTTGGTAATAGGCCTCTCATAAAATGATTAATTAGGTTAAGATCAAATTCAAAACATTGTAACCTAAAAATTTCTTCATTATTTATTAATAAAATGCTAATATTATAATAATTCACATAAATCTATTGATCTCAAACAACATGCACCACAAATCGCGGTAGTTGTGCCGCATGTCACATTTTTTTTCTTTCGATTTTTAAAATTTAATAACTTATAAAATATAATTTTGTTTTTAATAAATTTTGTCTATTTAGATTTAAAAGTCAAGATCTATCAAACAATATTCATCTTTCATAATAAATTATAGAAGAATAAAAAATCAAATTTAAATTTAAATAGAGGATCAAACCAAAAAAAAAAAAAAAAACTTGATTTCTATCAGCCACACGTGTAAACCGTACGGTAGAACCAAATCCTTTCATGTTGGATAAGCGTACGTAAACTATGACTCAACAATTGGAAAAACATACTATATTCATCAGCTTATCAATATTCGATTTAAGTTCTATCCAACACCATTAAGTAATAGATCTTTGAATGACCATATAAATCACAACCTGCATGATAATCACAACTCGGAAAAACGAATCAACAAAACACATAAAAATGACTGGGGTCATTGGTTGAGAGAAGAGGAAGACCGAATAGTAAGAGAAGAAATTGCAATCAGTGAAAACTAGACAATCTCTACTTTGATCGGTGACGAATTAAAGGGATGACCTTCAATCGTTGATGCAGAGTCTTCAATCGTGATGAACAGAAGAGAATGAGCTTTTGTCTTGAGCTTTAATCTTCAATTGGTTGCAATATGGAGATTGATGATAACCCTGATTAAAGGTGAATATTTTAGCCATTAAAATATATAAAGTTGACATATAAGCACTATTTTAAATCCCTACTAAACCTTCTTAACTTAACAAAGAAGGTTGTTTTCGCTAATAATGCATCTCCTTTTATTAGTTATATAATTTATCTGATAAAATATTATAAAAATAGTAAAAATATATCGAGAGATGAAGTGAATAAAATCTTATTTTTAGCACGAATAACTTGAATTCGAATCTTATATCACACACATACATACTTAGAATAGTCAGCTCTCCTCATACTATACCCAAAAAGAATGTTTTCAAAGTAAAAATACAACAATTTTCATTATATGGATAATGAAAAAAAAATGATGTTAGTACAACTTGTATACAAATTCTGAACGCTTATTATTTTCATTTTTGGGCTTCACTCTGGAACTACAGGACAATGATCTCCGCTCAATTTCTGAAGACACAACGGTCTCTATCCCTACGAAGACAACGACTTTCAGGCCCCTCACAACCCTTGACGTATTATCCACAATTGAACTGGAATGGAATTTTTTCAAAAGAGGTAGACATAGAGCAAGATAGGGATTGTTAAGAGCGAGACACACACTAAACTATTACACACACTTGTATGTATAATTTCAAAATTGGCATGGGGATGATAATCAAAGAAGATTAAGAAACACACAAGATGCAAGTGGAGGAGAGCCACCCAGTTGCCCCTGATCGGATGTGGTTTCAAATTCTCACCTCCAAATACTCATCCTCAAAATTGTATTTCTCTCTCCATAACCCCCACCCTGTTTGTCTTCATCCCACCTCCTGTTCTTATCACTCTCTTTCTATAAGCATTGTTTATTGTTTAGCTCATTATCTCTCTCTAAGTTTATCTACAACTCCCCCCCCCCCCCCCCCAACTGGTTTATCCCTGAATGCACACTCCATAGTCTTGGTACCCAAGGTCTGCTTCTCCCTAAACTCTTCCTCCACTTTCATTCTCACCTTGTTTATGTTATTGGAATTATCATTAAGTTTATGTATCTCACGTGGGTCTTAGATAAATTTACTATCTAATAAATTTGTTGCTAAAGTGTTCAACTGATAATTAATTTATCTTCTCTTTTATGGCCAAGTTTTAACGCATCAATTTTTGTGTTTGTTCACACACTCATACACAGACAAATTGCTCACTTGCCCACTTCAATGCAAGGGATATGTAGTTCCTCCCGAATTGGTAGAGTTATGTATATGTGTTTTCTACTCTGAGGACTTCCTAATTTGAATATGTACATGGGCTTGTTCTTTTGTTTGGAGGTTTTCATCGGTTTGGATTTCAAATGTATTTTTATATGGGTCTTATAAAATCCGATCCAACACATGCCTTCCTGTTTGTTTTCTTTGTTCCCCTTTTCTCTTGCTGGTGGATTTTGCCTTTTTCCATCTTGCACTTTGTTTGTGTATCCGAAGCCCTTACCTCAGGCTGTTTTTCTAATATAGTACTGGTTATTAGTTTATAATCTACTTGCCATGTGATCCAATTATTCTCCTTCTAACCTCAATTAAGTTATTTTTAAAATTTTGAACTGATTTCCTGGGTTTAAGAAGGATTTGAAGTGGAAAATTGTAGTCAAATTATTGTGGCATGCAGTTATCTGATTTTCTGCAATTCTCATGTTAAATCAAGATTTTCTGAGGAGAAGCACAAAGAGTAGACAATAAAGATGGAGATAACCAATGTCAGCGAGTATCAGGCCATTGCGAAGCAAAAGTTGCCTAAGATGGTGTATGACTACTATGCATCAGGGGCAGAAGACCAGTGGACTCTGGAGGAAAACAGAAATGCTTTCTCAAGAATTCTGTGAGCTTCCTATTTTCATTCACATTTGCTAAAACCCTGACTAAAGAAGTCGATACCCTTTTTATGAAAGAATTTGTTCTTTTTTTGGTGCGTACAGTCCTCAGAATTTTTTTTTAAAAAAAATGAAATGCAGGTTTCGACCCCGTATTCTTATTGATGTAAGCAAGATAGACATGACCACCACTGTCTTGGGCTTCAAGATATCAATGCCCATCATGATTGCTCCAACAGCTATGCAAAAAATGGCTCATCCTGAAGGTAACTGTTTTGCCTTGAGTTTATCTGCTTTGATGTTTGGATTGAAATTCATGATTTTGTTTGATTGATAAATTTGACCAATCGGTTTCGGTTATATTGATTTTCGGAGCATGTTTTATGTCAATTTTTGCATGTATTTATGCAAACATAAGTCTTAATTAAGTTTATAGTGTAACCTCAATTACTCTGATAATTTACGAGCTCGTGTTGAGTCTTGCAAGGGGGATTAAATTGATAGGTAAAGTGATAAAAAAGCCTAATTATCATTAACCCTTGCCAATGCCTCCTAAGTGTTGATTTGATCGAGGTTTATTTAGATAAAATTTGAGAGCTTGTGGTGACTTTCAGAAGGGTCTAAATCTAACTTGGTCAAGACTTTTTGGGAGCCTCAATTGAAATTTCAGTTCTATACTTAATTGGAACTTCAGCGAACACAATTAATACATTCATCATTCAGTAAAGAGTGTTAAAATAGTCGCCTAGGTCTTCATTTAACTTGGAATCTGGCCATACCTACCAATATGTTTTTTTCTCCATTCAACTCACGCTTTACCTTGACCTTGCTTGATACTATGATAGCCAGCCTTATTAAGTTCACAGACCACTTAAAACCAATTCTCTCTCTCTAGGTTTGGACGAGGTGAATCTCAAATGTAAAAAGCAACCCAATTCTGGAACTTGAAATATTGAACTTTATACAAAATATTCCAAGTTTACAGATTTTCTAAAAATGACATTAAAAATCCACATTTATTCAGGCTCCATTTTCTGAAATTTGGATGTCTTGAAACCGTTAGTCACATGCCATGCAATGGCCAGCCTGTTATGTTGATTAATCTCATTATTCAATTATATATTTTTTCCAACAAGTGCTTACACTACTTAAATTGACCATTTAGTTCAAACTTGTTGCTCCATTTGGTTTTAGAGAGGATGTTGGAAAAGAAAAGAAAATTTGTCTTTTTTAATCATTGGAGCTAATAGAACTTGATAGACCTATACTTTGTTTGAGTTTTGATCGACTCAAGTTGATACTTCATAATGCTAATTTACTTCCAAATGCTAATGTGGCCATTAAAAGTACACAATTTCCAGTCTGATGACATGGCTTAATTCTCATGCAGGAGAGTATGCAACAGCAAGAGCCGCGTCAGCAGCTGGAACAATCATGGTTTGGCTTCTCGCCTTTTTTTTTTTTAATGTTCCAATTAGATTTGTATCTGTAGGCAACACCACAGATTTTGAACACCATCAACTTTGACAAATGTCATAATTCTTGACTATCTAATTTGAGGAGACGGTAAGATCTGAATGCCGAGATAGAGAAACTCAGGTTTTAACTATTTAGTAATAAGTAGCAATCCTATCACTATTCACTAAGGTACTATTAAGTTGGACTCCTGATTGCACAATCCAAAATATGGTACGCTTCTATTCCCGAACATCAAGTTTGCAGACACGAAAAATTTCTTTGTAGTTTTTCGTTTATTTTCCCCCTTTGCAAGACAATATCAACATTAATGAATTGAACCTATGAGAGTATAAAAAATTTTATTGAAGAGGGGCAAGGGCCATAAGGCTGAAAGGACCAAAGCAAGTGGTAAATAGGTGGTGTTATGTCCTTAGACCCTTACAATTGCTACAATTTATATAAGCCGACCCTCCTCATACCTCATCCTATGATAAGAAGCATATTGTGTACTGGGTTTTGTTCTGCTTACAGCACAAAAAATGTTCCAGGTAACATTGATTTGCATTTTATAAATCTGATTTTTTTTAGCAGTTTATAGGGCAGTTCTACCCTGATTTGGATGCTACCTGATACTTATATATAATGGTATAAATATTCTTTTCAACTTCTGAGAGGACCTGGAGTCATAAATGAGATCTGTGTAACCTTATGGAACTATTTTAGAAATCTCAATGGATATCAGTGATAATTACTGAACCATTGTCAAGTGAACAGCCTACTTGATAGAGACTGTATGAGAATAGCCTACTCTACAGACTCTCACTTGGACTTGTACATATAACTGCTGATTTGTATTCAGAATCTATTATATAAAAGAGCAGTGCTAAATATCCTCAACTTTTATCCCCATTTGTATCACAAGATGACATGACATCGTGTGGTGCTTTTGAAAATCACATCACGTGGGGCCCAAAGGTATCACATGATGCCACGTCACATTGGGATACAAATTGGGGATATTGTAGCATTTTCCTATTTAAAAACTTCATCTATGGGAGTTTATCATGCTTCATGGTTAGGATCTAAATACTTTTATGCTTTACTTCATTAATGCAATCATGCTTTGGTTGTTTCAGACATTATCCTCATGGGCCACTTCTAGTGTTGAAGAGGTTGCTTCAACAGGACCTGGCATCCGCTTTTTCCAGCTTTATGTAAGATTGAAATTACATTTTTCACTCTCTTTTCTTGATCAATATTGTTATTAATCCAGGTCTCAAGGTGTGAATATGATCATTTATGCTTTGTGTGTGTGATGAATCTGTTGCTTCTAATGTTCAGGTGTACAAGGACAGGCATGTAGTTGCTCAGCTTGTGAGAAGAGCTGAAAGGGCTGGCTTCAAGGCTATAGCCCTTACAGTTGATACCCCAAGGCTGGGTCGCAGAGAAGCTGACATCAAGAACAGGTATGCTTTTCAATTCAGACATTGTTTACAGTAACAACAGGCCTATACTAGGTCCTGTCTTACAACTCAAGTGAGTCAGTTCGGCTCTAAAGGGTCAAAGTTTTACATCTTAGACTTGACTTTCTGTCAAAAACATTTCTGACTGCTTCTCTTACAGATTTACTTTACCACCATTTTTGACATTGAAAAACTTTGAGGGTTTGGACCTCGGCAAGATGGATAAAGTGAGTGGCAAATATAGCTGTCTGATTGGTTAGTTTAGATTGATGATGTTTTTCTTTTGTTATTCTTGATTTGTTTTATGGGGCCATGCAGGCCGATGACTCTGGACTAGCTTCATATGTTGCCGGTCAAATTGATCGTTCTCTGAGCTGGAAGGTATGTTACTTGTGAGCTACTGGTTGAATGGACATTATTTAAAAGGTCACAGGCATGCTCCTAATATCTGTTGGCTTGTTGCAACTAGGAACCCTTATTCAGGCTCTTTATGAGGATCAATTTCATCCTTTCCTGAGAGTTTGGAAAGATCTTGAAATCCATTTGCTCTGTTATTCTCTTTATTTCTTTGTATTCACAAGTCAAAAATGGTTGGACATACATTTCAGCCGAACAGTGCAATGGAAACAATTTATAATAATTTTATTTAAACTTCTTTTATTTGGATTCATTAATTCTAAGTTAGCTGAGATGTTCCTGAAATTTGGCTGGAAAGTAATGTTTTAAAAAGAAAAAAAAAAGATGATAAATGGATATAGGCCTGTGTTTAAAAATTGCATTTAGGAAAAGACTATCCCAGTTGAATAGTTTCTCTTGGGATATGAACAGGATGTCCAGTGGCTTCAGACAATCACCAAATTGCCAATTCTGGTGAAGGGTGTACTCACTGCTGAGGACGGTAAGAACAACAGAACTTTTAATTATTTTCTTTCCATTCATTCTGTTTTTATATGTTAATGCTTGAATGGTCCTTCCATGCTGACCATGCAGCAAGGCTATCTATCCAAGCTGGAGCAGCTGGCATTATTGTATCCAATCATGGTGCCCGCCAACTTGATTATGTCCCTGCCACTATCATGGCTCTGGAAGAGGTCTCTTAGCTTCTTCCTATCTGATTATTTCTGTATATATCTACTGAACTTGCATTTATATGAAACCTTATTATAATATTCTGAATTTCTGATATGATGGTCTCATTTGAGAAAATCTCAGGTTGTGAAAGCTGCACAAGGCCGTGTGCCTGTTTTCGTGGATGGTGGGGTCCGGCGTGGAACAGATGTCTTCAAAGCATTGGCTCTTGGAGCGTCTGGCATATTTGTAAGTATAATAAAGTAACAAAAGTCATAGTAACAACTAACAAGGACCCCTGTTTTCTCTTGTGCATCGTTAGATTTTACTCAAGCTACATTTAGTGCCTAGGAAAAGTACAGACTACCCTCTACTAATTTCATATTTAATAAGGGAATAATTATAATAATTAATAATTTTTGAAGAACCGACTTGGTTCTATGGTGGATAATTAATAATTCAAGTACTTAATAGTTGGTAACTCTTTAGAAAACTCCTAGTGCATTATTAATTATAAAAATGAAAAAAGATGCATATATAAACTTATGTCTACACATGTATGTATATCATGGTATCATATATAGCATGTTTTGACTAATTAGATCAATATTTTCTATTTTGAAAGGACGTTGGACGATAGTGTTTAATTATTTTCTATAAAATAACAAAATTCCTTCAACCAACTGTAAATATGGCATTCTTTTTTGCACAGGAAGTCATATAAATGTGTAGAAGTTGTGGTCAATAAAAGTAATAGTAAGTTAATACTTAATAAATCTATTAATTAATATTTTTTTAATCTCTTATGATTATTAACTATTAGGGGGCCAAGTGTAGATCCCATCTTTGCTATTAAATTCCTGTTGCTCATGTATGGACTCCCCCCCTCCTTTTGGTTTTGAAAGCTGTCATATTTTTTAGGATGAGGGAACTATGGAAGTAAATTAGACATTCACCAATAATAATAAAAAAATAATGGCTTAGCAGCTACCACTCTGAACAAGCTTATTTTAAGTCTACCATGGAAATTAAATCCTTTTAACTCATAAAAAAAATATGTTTCATGGAAAATCGTTTCGGTTTAAAAAAGTGAGTTGTTTTATACTTAAATGTTGTATGAGTTTGGTGAGGAGAAGCATGTGTATCCCTATAGATGTGAATGCTTGAGGTAATACTGCATTGTGCCCTTTCATTTTCCAAGTAAATGATTTCCATCATAACAGAAATCTTGTGGAATTAGGCTAGTCACTTGTGGTGCAATCTATCCATTGTTATGAATTGCTTGAATGACACTAGTATACTATCATATCTATTAAATCCATTTCCTGATTTTCACTTTTGGTCGTAACAAGTAGAGACTCATTTGGTCATGGTCTCAATTTCAGATTGGACGACCTGTTGTGTTCTCACTGGCTGCTGAAGGAGAAACTGGTGTCAGAAAAGTACTTCAGATGTTGCGTGATGAGTTTGAGCTAACAATGGCATTAAGTGGCTGCCGTTCACTCAAAGAAATCACCCGTGATCACATTTTCACCGACTGGGACCTTCCTCACCCTCGCCCACTTCCCAGGTTATGAAAATGTGTGTTAGAACAACAACTGCATTCATCATGGCAGCATAAAATGGTTAAATTTGTGTGTTCAAGAGCCTGCCTTTCTTTTTGAGAACTCATTTCTGTTTTAGTGAGTCTACCTATATTTTGAAAATGTTATGCTTTTGAACTGATGATGGATGGATATATTTTTCATAAATGGCCACTGTTGCCTTCATTGTATATTCTTTCTTTAAACAAGTTATATTCATATAGTTGGCAGAACTTCTTTTGATTATGTGTGACTATTAGGGCTCTGAAATGGGAATGGCAAACATTTAGAACTGCCAATGATATACGCATGTCTTGAAAGTTTGCTGGGATTTCCAATCATTGGAGTGCAACACCTATACCAGTACACTACTAATTCCAGCTTTGGTTTTTATTGTGAGTGGGTAGACTCTGTTTTAAGCGGTTGCAAGGGAGGACTTTCCCAAAAATTTTGAAATTGTATTTTTTTATCACTTATTTTGTTCTTAATTTTTTATTATTATATATTTATATGAATTTCTCTTAAATTTTATTACTTATTCTTTCGCTTCCTTATCTATAATTTTTGAATCCGCCGCCTGTGCTCTGGTGGTTGGGGCTTGGGTTTGTTATGTAATGCGTGCCCTTTCAAATATGTAGTGAATGCAAGTATGCAAGTCTTGTTACAAAATTAACTCTCAAAAGACCTTCCTCCCTCTCAATAGACTGCCATAGTTGACTTGGGATTTGGGAGATAGAAAAGTATTAGATATAAGATGGAGAAAAACTAGTATGAAATTGAGACAGAAAAGAGCACAGTGCTAGTTGAAAACCAGGAGAATATTAGGTAACGGGTGGTTACACCATTAGAAAAAACTTGTAGAAACAATACTTGAATTTGGGTTGACCGAACCTGTAGTTGACCCGATCATAATTGATCCCGTTTTGACTGCGAGTCGAGTTTGGTCTAACCAAATAACTTCTTACAACCCGCCCTATTTTGTCAAATATAAATTTATTTTATAAAAATGGACGGGGACTGCTTTTTTATCACGTTCAAATCTTCTAACTCGCAAATCAAAACTTTGTAATGCTTCTGTTTTATGGTCCATTTTCAAACAATACTGCATCAATAACTGTACAAGCACAATATCGGAAGCAAATATTTAGTCCATATATCAACTGTACAATAGTATCTCTGTGACAATATATAGATAGATTATTTGTACTACTAGACTGTAAATGAAGTTATAATGGTTTCAAGGTAAAAAACAGAGTGAGAGAGAGAGAGAGGCCTCAACAACCATGGAGATGCTGCTCATAACAGAACAAATTATAATGATTTGTATTCTAAATGAACATTGTATACATAAATTGTGATAAAAACAGGTATTTTGATAAGAGAGAATCTCTTTTATTTAATTTGGAGTTAACTATTTTATATAGATATTAATATCAAATAAATTTCAAAGGTACATCAAACAACAATATTATGATTTAATGGAATTGCAATTTATTGAAATACAATTCCATAGTTTTACAATATATATATATATATATATATTTTTATGAAGAGACAATTGATTTCAATTCTATGCAACTAAACACATCTTGATATACGTAATTATATGTGGTTTAAGATTCGACACTTATTTTTTAAAATCGTGATTAAAGTTATGCAAATTTGTTTAAGATTATTTTATTTTTTTATATAATTTACGTCGTCACATAATTTAATTTAGACATGATCTTAGACAGTGACAGATCTAGAACTTGGACTTAAGAAGAGCAAAAATATAAAAAATAAAATTAAAGGGGATATTTTGTGAAAATGTAAAAATTTTAAGGAGGCAATTTTTAATTTTTAAATTTATTTTTATAAAAAGAAGGGATGAAAAATTAATATTTTAAAAGTTTGGGGGCCATTGCTCCCCGGCTATAGCGTGGATCCGCCATTTATGTTCACACGGGACTAACCACAGGGTGTTATAAGTAATTTCCCCTCAAAAAATCATAGTTGACCCCCCACCCAGGTTGATTGGGCCAAATGCCCATTTCAACGTGGGGGCCCATATTCTCGGTCCATATCTGAACGGAGTGGAGTTGAGGGGAACTTCCAGTATGACGGTCGTCGGCGCCGAGAGTCTTCTTGATTGTCTCTCGGTCTGAAGTCGAGAGAGAAAGATTTGAGACTTACGCACATGATTTTAGAGGCCAAACCCATATCATTTCAAATGCCAGGTAAACTTGAATTAATCTTTTATCCAGATCAGTGCAATTCGCGTTTATAGTAGTGTCTTTTGAAATTAAATTGTTATTACAAAATCAATTGCTTTAAAACAAATCGATGTAATAAAATATACGATTAGGGAAAGAAGAGGCAAAGATTGGGAAGAGAGGTCGGGCGGCAGTGGTGGTTCTCGGCGACATCGGCCGCAGTCCTCGGATGCAATACCACGCCCTTTCCCTTGCCCGTCAGGTTTGTCCATTTCCCCAAACCCTCCAAGCATATACATGCATGTATATGTATATGAATGGATTTTACTTTTCTCGTTTTGATGTTTGAAAGCATTTGATGATTGGGCGTAACGGAAGCAGTTGTTTTTAGTAAAGGTTAAGGCTTGAAATATGACCCATGGAGAGTTGTGGCAGTGGCTTTGAAACCTGGGTTTTAAGTTGAAAAAGGTGAAGTCTGTCCTCAAGGCCAGTATACATTACTTTTCTGCAACATCCCTTAAAACTATGATAATCTGGATGAAATTCTTTCATTGGAGCATCAGCCGATGATGGTTTCAGTTTGACCAGGCCATAGATGAGCTTAGTAATACAAAATTTTCTAAAAAATAATCTTATTGGAAACAAACGTTGCCTTTCCAATATCTAATATAGGGGAATTCTGATATGAAATTTGTATGTGCCACCTCTGAGGCAATATGTCAGATTACTGGTTTTCAAGGATAGGAACTTCCTATTGGCGGTTTGGTTTGAGAATTTACATACAATTTATGTATTGACTTGTTTTAAGATCATTCACTCTCATGTCACCATTTATCCATTATGAAAAATTCATGAACAACTAGGGCAACCAACTGCTGTTGGAGTGACAAAAAGCAGCAGACATGGGAAGTGGGGGATCCAAAAATAAAGAAATCAAGGAGTTGGGATATAATTAGATAAGAAAATTAGGAAGCAATATGGGAATGTTACATGAAACACATAAGAAGCATTCATAAGTAACATTTATTAACTTTTGAACTTTGTTGAAGAATCAGCTTTTCATAGGCATCAATTCAATGATTTAGGAGCTCATGTACAAGTTTTATGATTTTTTGAACTTTCAATTCCTGTTGCAGGCATCTCTAGAGGTGGATATTGTTGCATATGGAGGTATGTCTTACATATGATTGTTGAGTTAAAACTGATTTTTTATTTTTATTTTTGTTACCTTCTTATTTTTTTGTTGACTTGTTGGGAGTTGGTATTAAAGAATTTAAGCTTTCTAAGGAATGTGCTCTCAGAGAACAACAAGAGCAAACATGGCATATTCATTAGCGATTTGAATCACACCACTGGATGACTGGACTAATGTTTAATTTCAACTATTGTCTATACCACAAATAAAAATGGAGAAAAAACAATTACTGGATTGATTTTGGATAATTTAATATAATGCTTTCTGTTTCTGGAATTTTTAATTGAAAATTATACCGTCACCCTGATCTTTTTCTATATATGTCTATTAGGTGGGACCAATTTATTTGTGCAAATATTCTGCATGCCAGATCCATGTAGAGTGAATGATTTTCAAATACATCTAGATACAAAAAGTGGGGGTGTTTTACATATATTAACCTGCATCTCTGCAAGAATTATGTATTAGGCAGACAAATTGATTTTTTGGTGGAATGATACATTTACCAAATTATTTACTGTTTTTATACCCTAGTATTTTACAAATTATGCTGGTAAATATATTTATTTTTGTTAAGATTATGCTGATTTATCTATTTTTTATGTTTCAATGTCTGGATAGGTTCTGACCCCCATTCAGCTGTATTAGAGCACCGAGCTATTCACATTCACAAAATGGTAGTGATTGTAGACAAAATTTCTTAGACTAAGCGTTTTTGAAACTTTCAAATTAATTCTAGATTTTGTAAAATATTGTTTTCATTTTTTTTTCTGGTTCTACAGACACAGTGGCCGACAATGCCACGGAGTTTACCAAAGATACTTTATCCCCTGATGCTTTTGCTCAAGCCATTGATTCAGTTTCTTATGCTTCTTTGGTTTCTCTGTGTTAAAATACCTGCTCCCGATGTTTTTATAGTGCAGGTGATCTTTGAAACTTCAATTTGGATGAAGCCACGATTTATTGTTTAACACTTTTTGATGGTTATACAGATTTAATCGTGTTTAATATAACCTGTTTTTCTGCAAGTCTAAAAAGATAGATAGTAAATGCATTGCCTTGTGTAACTTCTTAAGTGGTAACAATGAAAACATAGATAGAATACCTTAAAACCAAATTCAATTTAAATACTGTCCAACCAAATTCAAGTTGAAAGAAATTCTGTTGCATATTTGGATTATTCAGCTAAATTTAGAAAAATCTGCATTGGGAATTCATTGAAAAATGGTCATTTTGATATTTTTTAATTAATTCAATGGAAATTCAGTGCATATTTTCAAAAATTTGCTAATAATTCTTTGAAATTCGAGAAAATTTGATCAAATATTTAACAAAAATAAACTGTTCAATTTTTTTAGTTGAGAGACTGAAAATTAAAAAAAAAAACTAACTTGGATTACATTGTTAAATATTCAAAAAAGTTCAGGCGTCAAGTCCTCTACTCCTGCTTAATTTTCTTTATTTTGTGAAAACACAAATTGGTGCAGGATTTAGACACCTTCATGGAAACTATTTGCGTGTACTCTTTCCCTCGTTGTATGATTGTATCTTTTACTTCTATAAGTTTGTTATTGCCCACCTTTCTTTTTAGGTATTTTGTCCATCAAAACTGTGTCTAACATTGCCAAGTGCAAGTTTTTAAAAAAGGCATAGTGTCAGACTAACACTGGTCTCATACCAAAACTGCTAGTCCTACAAAAGAAAGTGTTGGCTTAGTAGGATCGAATAGATAAGGATGACTAAAATGTGTTATTGATAATTATTGCTTTTTCAATGCTGTATATTGTATCAAATTTTATTAGATATGTATAAATTACAAATTAATAAAGTATCATCTGATGTTTATTGTATTTATATGTTAATATTATTGTATCTTTTAATTGAGTGTCATGAAGTTCTGGGAAAAAAAACATCACTGTCCAATTTCTCCGTCCTTTATTGAGAAAAATTCTAATGTTCATTTGGTATGAATTATGTGTACCCTGCTAAGTATAGTCTGTTTCTGCGTCTCTCTTAAATTATAGGCAGACACTAATTTGCGATCATGCATGGCTATGCTTGATTTACCATGATCCTAGTCAGAGTTTAATTATTGAATATGCTCAAGTTGAGTTTTCTGCTTTTGTAGAATCCACCTTCTGTTCCAACCTTAGTGGCTGTGAAATGGGCAAGCTGGGTGAGGCGTTCCAAATTTATTGTCGATTGGCATAATTTTGGATATACTCTGCTGGGGTTGTGTCTTGGAAGAAGTAGTCGTTTTGTGGCATTATACCATTGGTATCAGTTGGACTTCTTTTAAACTTTTCTTTAGATTTTAATGGCCTTTTAATCAGTGAGTTTTTTGGTATGTGTGTAGGTTTGAGAAACATTATGGGAAGATGGCAAATGGTTCCTTATGTGTGACAAGGGCAATGCAACATGAATTGGCGCAAAACTGGGGAATTAAGTAAGAGGATCATCTCGAAATTAGCAATATCTTGTATGATGTGTGTTCACATTTATTAGTAAGTGTTCTAATAGTAAATTCTCTGTCTAATGTGTTTCAAAATTTCAGAGCAACAGTTCTATATGATCAGCCTCCTGAGTTTTTTCGTCCCGCTTCCCTCGAGGAGAAGCACAAGGTGAACCAAATTATGCACTGCAAAGTTCTCATCAGGATAAAATAATATATTGACTTGAAGAATTAAGTTTGAACTCCGGAATTTAGTTGTTTTGTAGGATAGATAAAAATCTCAGCCAGCCTTATGGACTTCAAGATTGCATCAGCAATGGTAATGTAAATGATTATATAGACCTGTACTTTTCATTTCTGTTGAGGTTGAGTTATTGAAACTAATCTGGGTAATTTACACATCTTGCAGGAATGACCAAGATGGGGAGCTGTGATCTAAATGAAACTCTATTTACAAACCTGGTTGGCACCGACATTTTCTTGAAGCGAAATAGGCCAGCGCTTATTGTTAGCAGTACTAGTTGGTGAGCTCTTTCTGTTTTGTTTCTTTGTACTCTGAACTATGTATGGAAAAGGCTGATGTGCTCTTTCTTTCCTCCCCCCCTCTCTCTCTTAATAAGTAAATTCATTAAAAGAGTGCTAAAAGGATTGCAACCCAAGTACATGCAAAGTATACAAGAGGCCACCCAGAACCAAAAAAACAAAGAAACTTTATGATGGTCCACATTGTTTATGAAATTATCTAAAAAGGTATGTGCCCTCCCCGTGGTCTGGCTGAACAAGAAGATCAGAAACTCCTTTTATTATTTTTTTCCTTTTCCTTTGCTAGAAATTTGTAGTTCGGTTTGATTGGCTGCTCTACCTTATAATGGTAACAATTTGCCCTTATTTAGATTCAAATTTTGTATATCTTTTACTTTTATGTTTCATCACACAGATGTGTGCGTGCTTCCCCATAATCTTATAATATGGCCGGGCATTTATTCTATATAGTAGCACTTAATTCATGATAGACTAGCTTTTTATAGAATTTTAGATAATTTATTTCTTGTACTTTTTTGTGTGTTTTGGGAACTTAATGGTAAAGTGTGCCTTTTTGTTTTTGCAATAAATACAGTTCACATGAAGAAAATGTCATTGCTAGACTAATTTTTATTGGGTGCAAAGAAATGCAGGCAACATTGATCAGCTGCCTCAAATTTTCTCCTAGGAACAAAAGACATTCTCACAAGAATACGCCCTTAACACAATTGACAAAAACATTTTTGAGCTTTGATTTGAAAAACTGCAGAGTTGTTGTGTTAACTTACATTTATAAGCTAAATCATTAGGACCCTTAATGATGTAAGGAAATAATTTAAGACGTGCTGGGAAGAAATAAGGCAAGTCGTGGCAATTAACTCTGGGTAGAAATAACATTTAAAATTGTTATTAGTGGGGGGATTTTGAACTTTTGGACCACTGTTAACCCTATAAAGTTCAAAACAATCATAGGCAACCTTTCTAATAGCTCTTAATGTGTAATGATCAAAGAGTTGATAATTGATATAGTCTAATCATATTGTTATAACAATAACTTTTCAGCAGCAGTAAATGTCACGGAGATATTACTGTTTGATAGAAACCATGACTCTTATGATAATATAGAGCCCATAAAAAGGAATTACAAATATGATGACACTTCTAATTTTTTATGCTGTGTTCTTCTATAATGTATTGTCAGTTGTCACTCTTCTACTGTGTATTTTTTCTTCTTTGTCAAACTACTAAAGTCAAAACCTTAACCTCATTCCTCCCTTTTAGATGCCGTGCCACCGTTGTTGTCACCATGCTACAACAGCTTTGCCTTCCATGTTAATGGTTAGAACAACAACGTGATGTCCATTATAAAAAACCATGTTTAATTTCATAGAGCAGCTTCATCTGGATATCCCTTGTGGTTTCAAGAATGATAAATATTCAAATATTAAACTATTATATAATTTTAAGAGAAGAATTTAAGTGAATCTAATATTTGAAGGGAGCTAATATGTTGGTGTTGTCAAAATACCAAGTTCATTTCAGGAGGCGCATACAATGTTTTGTTTTAAAAATGTCACACTTACATGAGCATATGGTTGGTGATCACATGGGAAAAATATTTGCTGTCAAATTTGCCTTGCTAGCTCCTTTTTTTTTTTTTTTGTTGCTTACAGAGATTTCTATTGCATTAATAAACTTTTGGTAAGAATATTATTAGTGACAATTTTCAGACCCTTAGAAAAGTGATTTATCCTAGAAGATGATGCTTCTTTCAGGACTCCAGATGAAGATTTTGGCATTCTTCTGGAAGCCTGCAGTTATGTATGATAGACGTGTTGCTGCAATCTTAAATGAAGATGACTCAATTGGGGAAGAGGTTCTTTGGAAGGAAATTTGTGATGGAAAAGAATTCTTGTACCCAAGGTTGTTGTTCATCATTACAGGTAATAATTCTATTTCTTCATATGCCAGATTTGATTCATTCAACTTGAGAAAAAAGCATTTATGTTGCACTTTGAGTTGAAACCTTTTGAACTTAAATGAAGGTAAAGGGCCTGAAAAAGAAAAATATGAAGAAAAAATTAGGAAATTGCACCTCAAACGTGTAGCATTCCGCACCATGTGGCTATCAGCCTGAGGATTACCCCTTGCTTCTTGGTAGGTTGTTTATAGTTAAGTGTTCATACTTAACATTCTTCCAGTAACTGGATCGGGATCCACTGCTTTGCTATGATTACAGGATCAGCAGACCTGGGTGTTTGCCTGCATACTTCCTCATCTGGGTTGGATCTTCCAATGAAGGTATACCATTGTCAAGCTTCTGGTACCTCCTGAAGTTGTTTATTTGTGCTTGAAAAAAATCCCCACTAATATTTTAAGATTTTTATCAAACAATATCTTCACTAAAATAGCCTCTCATCCTTGAGAATTTCTGTCATTAGGTAGTGGATATGTTCGGCTGTGGACTGCCTGTGTGCGCCATTTCCTACTCTTGGTAAAATGTTTTGGTGTATCTTTCTCTACACCTTTCATGTGATATTATGAATGTGACATTACATGTTTTAACTATTGTTTTGACTTCGTTGAAGCATCAAGGAACTTGTAAAAGTTGAAAAAAATGGTCTTCTTTTTTCGTCATCTTCAGAGCTGGCTGATGAACTCTTGGTAAGATTTGTTTAAATTGGCTGCAGTAATATGTTATACTAATAGACATCAATCATTAGTAGTCTCTTCCACCTCTGTTCGTCTTGTCTGATATTTGTGAATATGCTCCTTATCTTCTGTCCATTAAATTTTACCATGCTTGCATAACATTTTCTCTTGTTCCATTTCCAGATGGGCTTTGAATAAATGAAATTAGTTTGGCTAATTTGCTTGGAGTACCTTAACTACAACTGCTTAATCATACAAAACATGTAAAGTTTTGGATTATTGTAGTGTAGTTTCAGATAGGTGTTCAAACCAAACAGGGTTATAACCATACCGTTGTTACAACAATGACCACCAGATAGGCCTGAAAATCAGCACATTGAAATTGGATGTTCTCCTTGAGGAATTAGGCACATTAGTAGAAATATTTTCGAGGCGAAAGTGCAATCAAAACGACATATTTGTGTAGTCAAACATTAGTGAAAGAGAAGGCATCATGCCACATTTTTCTTATGGAAAGAACCTTCTTCACCCTTTTACAGCAAATATCACTTTGCTTTGGATCATTTGTAAAAAATATCTTGATTCAGTTTATAGGGACTGGAACTGAAGTTTTCAATTGGCAAAACATGCGCAGATGCTTTTCAAGGGTTTCTCAGATGAATGCAATACTCTAAATTTGTTGAGAAATGGTGCATTGGAAACGGGTTCTTCTGCAAGGTGGGCCACTGAGTGGGAAGAGAATGGCAAGCCATTAATATCTGAGGCAAGTCCACTCCTCTCAATCTAGATTTATCAAATCGTAGGTGTCATTTATATTCCATTGATTAAATTTTGATGAAGTTCCTCACATTTGATCTCTCTTAGTGGGCCATTGACCTTTAGGTTTTAGCCATACCCACGTTGCACTGCTTAACTAGAAGGATTTGGGCTTCTAATTTTGCAGGTTATTAATGGGAATTTCAGTTGAATTCCAGTTTTCTGCTGAATGAATTCAAGGTCTGTTCTCGAACTCAAAGTAGCATCAGCTATTCCAGTTGTAACTATATTTTCTGTGCTCCTTTAATGCAAAGGGGGGGAGGGTGGCTACTTTATACTCTGATTCCATTTATCTAATGGGAACTTTACTAAGTTAGAGTTATTCGTCATTTTCAATTTTTTTTTTTGTCTACAAAGAGAAGAAAGAAACAAACAAAAAGGCTATGGAAGTATACTTTGTTAATGACAGAAAATGCCAAAAAAACATACAGAAGTATACATTGTTAATGATACAAACAAAGGCACCTTTCCTTTTTCCTCTCAGCATAGGGATGAGTTTATGTTGTTGGTTTATTGGATCAAATCTTAGAGATTTATGAAACCATCCATTTCAAATTCTTACCATGGCTGAGACTGGTACCTTGTTTGCACCAAAGGCCCCCACCCTGAAAAAATTGCACCAAGTGTTCAATGTCAACTCAACATTTCTATGGTCATGCAATTGAAACTGAATTTTTTGAAGAACGAATGGTTATAGGCAGTAGAATGAATCTACTCGGTGATTATGGGACCATCTTTTCATAGATTTTTGAGAAAACATTATGGAAGTGATTCCATGAAAATACAGTTACCCTTCCATTTTATAAAAAAGAAACTGTTGCAATGTAACTCTGCATTCTATGATTGGCAACATCCACAGTCACAAAGGGCTAGCCTAGTGCACGGGAAAATTTTTGAATAGGACTGGTGCAATGACGTGGCAATGTGCGATTTCAATGGTATAATGTCTTGTGTGATACGACTCACCTATTTTAGTGGAACATAGCACATATGGCAGAGTGCTATTAGAAAGGTGCATTGTCACATGGTGCTCCAGACCCACCGAAGAATATCTTGAGTGCACGAGACTCTTGATACTGCGGGGTCCGGAAAAGATTAGATATTCGGAACCGTATACCAAAATGAAGAGATTGTTATCTTGACTCAAATTTGTGAATTTCCAAAACCCATCCTCAACATCCATAGCTACAAAGCCTACAATCAAGAAAAGAAAAGAACAAGGTGATTCCAGGGGATATGTGCCCTGAAATAGGTCATTGGAGTGACAGTCATTCATTCTTCCTTGAAAGTTCCTTGCGAATGCACTTTAACTTTTGGTTAGACCTTTTCCTTTTATACATTACACTCTGACAATTCTGCTTCTGTTTGCTCTCTGAAAAAGATCTTTAGGACTGTTGTTTTGTGGCATCTCTGCCTTCTTCTTGCGAAAGCCTCGCAGGGGTAGGAGAGTTTACAGGGCATTTTTCACTGGGTCTAGATTACCACATGACGCTGTGCCTTTTCAATAGCATCGTGCCATGTGTGTTATGTCTCACTAAAAAGGGTGGGTCATGACAGCATGACACAACATTATAGAAAGGGTGCAGTATTGCCCAGTCCCATTCAAGAATTTTCCTTGTATTACATATAAGTTATGTTTGTTAATCTGCAGACATTCCCAACGTGGCTGGGTAGTAGGCTTCTTTGTCTTCTGTCCTTCAGAGTTCAAAGGTAGATCATTGATATGTGCATATGAGTGTAGGGAACTAGGGATGCATACCAGAGAGGAGCATTGCTTTCCATAAGCACTCTTTTCTGTCTCAGTACGTGGTAGGAAATAATTTTAGGTGTTTTTAGTTTTCCTTTCTTCATGAGTTGGCTTCAATTCTCTCCATGTGAAATACAGTACTTTGGATGGCAAAATATCCTGCCCCGCCCCTAATGTGATGGGTTTGGAGAGAAAATAAACAGGGTGGGGCTTGGTTGGGAGAAGATATTAAAACCCGACACGGGTTCGGGGTGGGGATGGGGGAAGGTACAGTTTTAACTTCTGCAAGGTGCAAAAACACAAGTTATATACAATTGTCTTTCTTTTCCATTAGTTATGTACATATTGTGGGTAAATTCCATTTGTATGCTATCCTCATTATAGCGTATCCATTGTATTGTTTTGTTTATTTATTTTCCTCGTAATATCTACATGACAATGTAAGAGTTGTCACTTTGCACGTGATGGAAAAGTCTCGTCCATTTTACATAATGACGTGGGTTGAATCTTGGAATCAGCTTCTATAACATGTAAAATACAAGTAGAGTTGTCTTTCATCCACATCTCTCCAACCTTGTGGGTGCCGGAGCCTTGTACACCGGACAAGACTTTTTTAATTTACATTACAATATACTTCCACGAGGCACCTTATGTTACCTACTTAGCATCATATAGATGTGTACACAAACACGCATCTACGCAGAAGAACAAGCACTTTTTCCATGCTTGAGACTTTTTATTTCTGTTATGTAATTTGAGTTGTAAGGTAGATCTTGATGTAAGAGATTCCTTTTCTTTTCTTCCTTTAAATCTGGATTTTGAATGTTGGCAGTCATGTGGGTGAGGGATGCAATGATGTCTGCGAGCTATATCGCACAAAAAATGATTCAATGGTCCCAACAGTCAGATGATTTGAGATGTGTATGTGGCTCTCCATATGACCTTTAGGACCATGGTCCCTAGGGACCACTCAATAATGGCAGGGTGGAGCACCAAAGCTGATGTGGATTTGGATGGATCAATAAGAGGATGACACATAGCAATTCTATTAACGAAAGGGATCAAAGGGTCTCTTTCAAATAAATAAGCTGCATTGAGAACCCGACTAGATACAATGTCATATCATCTAATTCCTTAAAAGTTATATGGATGTTTTAATTTTTATTTTTATTTTTTTTTGGTGTCTAATCTATTATCATTTTGATGAGACTGAAAATCATTTTTCCTTTTTATTTGTTCGATTCCATGTCACCATTGTTATACCAGGACCGCTTTCTGTCCTCTTTACACATTACACAACCCAATTGTCTGTGGCATTATTCTCTTCTCCAGCAGTATTATTTCATCTGAAAGCGGCTTCATCAACCTTGCACGGTCACTCCAATTTATATTGTCTTTTCTCTTAGTGTTTTGAGGGTTAGAGAATTGTATTAAAAGAGAGAGAGAGAGAGAGAGAGAGAGAGAGAGAGAGAGAGAGAGAGAGAGAGTTGTCTTGTGAGCCATTTTAGAATCTGCAATTGTGGGAGGGTATGAGAGAGAGAGAGAGAGTTGTCTTGTGAGCCATTTTAGAATCTGCAATTGTGGGAGGGTATGAGAGGTTGAGCAGCAATTTGTTATACTGTTTGTTTGCATTCTCAGAAAGGTGATCTTTCAACCCATTCCACCCTTCCACCTGATTAAGCTATTTTTGTTTCCTTCTGCCTCTGGTCCATGTTTCCATAAATTGCCAATGAAACTCTCTCAATTGTGTTGATTGAAAAATTATTCCTTGGTCCTGGACATTCGATCAGCTAAATATGTGAATCTTATGCTAATGTATCACATACTCGTTGGTACAAATGCAATGCACCTAGGACAATTGACTACTGACTCATGTTGATTACGTCCTAAACTGCATGAACATGTTTCCCGATTTCTACCATCTTTCAGTATTTGAAAAAGTAAATGATATAATATGCTTAGGATAGAACAAGAACAAGTGAGCTTAGTCATTTAGAAAATGCTAAACATAACGAATTTTTTTCACTCCTAGAGATACGGTGATGGGACATACAAGAGCTAGAAATGGCAGGTCGTTTGCTGTAGTTTATGAGCCAAGTTGGGTGAGTACCACTTGTTCAAGCTCGAGTTGAAAATTCTAAGTAATTATTCAGTGGGATGATTATTTGATGCCATTATCTAATATGATTGTTGACCCTTGTAAAAGAGAAAAGTTTTAGAATTTGTGAGGGAGGGTTGCACAGCTGCTGATATATTTTTGTGGTTTGGGCTTTTGAGTTTGCAAGTAGTTTTAAGTTAGAATAATGCTGCTGATAGTGACCGCTGTTGCAATTATTCATCAAGAATTGTTGCGTATTCCACCAATGAGGTGTGGTTTCTGTGCCTAAAATATAGGAACAATTCATGATGAATTAACAATCGTGACAGTTGCAACTGTTCATAGGAGTCCTCAAATGGGGGAAAAAATTCCCAATTCTAGAAACTTCTCGGTTGGAATGAAGAAGAATGAGTTGGTGCAAAATCCACATACATATGGAATTTGAGGAGAGCTTATTAGATTAAAAAAGGAAAATTGATTTTCTGGATGGTTCAACCTAATTTGGTGGCATTTTTTTTTCTTGGAGACACAGAAAAAGAGGATGTGTATGTGTTGTGTGCTATTTATTGATTTTTTGGGAAGGTGTGCTAATCGTTCGGTCAATAAAATTTGAACCGTACCAAACCTCCCACCCTTTTGTACCCTTGCTCACACTGGAACTTGAAATGGTAACTCTATACACATATATGCCCCTCTTCCTTGCGATGATACTTGAAACCGTAACCCCTTTTATTCGATGACACGAGACTTTAAAACTACTTATTGGTTGAATAGGGTGTGAAATGGTTGGCAGATTGTGTATTACATGTAATGAATATTTGAAGTGTGATTGGATGATTCAGATCATATAGAAAAATAGTATATATACATATATGTTTGTGTGTGTGTGTGTGTGTATATATATATATATATATATATATATATATATATAAAGAATACATTATTTGAATTGTCATGTTCCAAAGGTTTTAGAAAACAAGTAATGCCTTCTTTATATTTCCATTTTCTCCCTTTTTAAAATTTTTATTTTTTTATCCATTCTCCATTCACAGGTATGGAAGCTCCTGACATATAGAAGGGATCAAAATGGACACCTGCCAACCCAATAGCCACAAGTAGCATTGAGGTTAGAGAGAGATTTAAGGACCACTTTCCATTTTCATTTGTCAGCTGCTCTGCCATTTTATTGTTCTATAGAATCCTATGTTGGACTCGTGCTTTCTTGCTCAGGAGTTCCAATGTTTCACATGGGCTGCATTTAGAGCTTCTTGTATTGAATTAGAATACATATTTAAGAAGCAAACTGTTAAAGATAATACACTCTCTCATTTTTAGATATAAGGTGATAGGATTTATATATATATATATATATATATATATTTATTATAGTAAATAAATTTCATTGTTTTATATTTAGAAGTGAAAAAATTAAATGAAAAAAATCAGCTGTGTATAAAATGACTCTTCTAAAAATAAGTTAAGTTGGTCGAATTAATTCAAACATAAATGGAGGGCCCAAAATGAATTAATTAAAGATGCATCTTTAAAAAAAATAAATCAAATGGCTTAAATTCTTTTGAACTTGGGACAAATTGAAAGTTGGCCATTTTAACACACACACACACACACACATATTTATATATATAGTTGAGAGTTCATTATCAAAGAAACGAAATTAACCTACCTCTTTTATGGCTTTCAAAAAGGGTGTGACTAATTAGGGTAAAGCATTTGCTTCTTTATCCTGTATTGGAATACATTAAAGAATTCAGACATGTCTTATATATTCACAACCCACAGAATGCAAACTAATGTTTCTGTTCTGTTTTTTTTTTTTTTTTCAATTTTCTCTCTCCCAAATGGAGGGAATATTTGGCCTCTTCTTTCTATATAAACAACAAATTCTAGATCATTTAATTAATTCCTTACAGGAATTCCAATATATGCATGTCTATGAAATGATCAAATATATACCACTGTCATCCTCTAGCGTGCACTGGACATGTTAAGGCTGTCTGTGCATTGTGAATCACTAGGGATGGTAATTTGTCCTAGCCTCGTCCCTGCCCCTATTAAGACGGATACGGAGTGCTCATAAACGGAGTCGGGTCGGGGTTAGGGTGAGGCCTTTAAAATCTCAGTCAGTTCGGAGATGGTCACCCCACCTTGACTCCGTCCTATTTATATATTAATTTTATTTATTTATTCTCATATACATTATATTTATAAATAAACAACACTATATAAAATCAGTTTTAAGATTTTTCATATCACACACATTTTTTTTATTAGTTATTTTGACAATAAAAATTTAATTTGTTTATCAAAATAAATTTTTTAACTTACTTAAAAAAAATATATATATATATATATATTGGGGTTCGAGGCGAGATTGGGTAGAGTGGAATCGGGGACTATAAACAGGGTCGGGGTTAGGGAAGGCCACCCCGTCCTGATGCCATTCCTAAGAAACACACACACACACCCAGTTTTGTATTCCTCAAATAACTACACTGTGGAGTAAAGAAGAAAGGGATTGTTAACTACCCAGCACTAGGAGTCTACGATTGAGTGGAGCATCACAAATTTGGTTCATTGGATTTTTTTTTCTCTTTAAAGCTAGAAAAAAAAATTATGGTAAAGCTACAAAAAAAAAAAAGTTAGGGCTAGAATTTTTTATTTTTGATTTTTAAAATTTAAGGGAGATTTTTTTTTTCTCTTTTTCAGAATTTCTCAAGTTTGGAAATTTGGGGCAACAATCAGGCCTACACTAGCTTTAGCTCTACCCTTGCAATCAAGTCTCATGAATCTGTAGTTTTTGGTGAAGAAGTTTCATGAATCTCAGTGCACACCAAACCCAAATATTATTAACCAAGAAACTACTTGTAGTGATTGGAATTGAACTTGTGGCCTCCTAGTCAGAGGCGGATATCATAAGGTAGACTAGGTGAGGGGGCTACAGCCCCCAATTTTTTTACACGTAATATTTCATGTAATTTTCCTCCAATTTGAGGAAATAAAATTTTAGCCCCCAAAATCTGAAAAAAAAAAATGTTTTACATGTAAGATGTGAACCAACTTTGTGAAAATTTTTCTTTCAATTTTAGAAAAAAAAAAAAAACTTCCTCCTAAAATTTCTCAAAAAAAAAAAAAAAAAAGCCCCCCTAGTTTTTTTGTGTGGCTCTGCCCTTGCTTCCAATGTCAATGCTGCGGCCAAATCTGGTGTGTGATAAGATGATAAAGTGCCGACTATACATCAGGAACTACTTTATGACAATGCCCACTTTTTTTATTCCAATTTCTATTTGACAACTTGAACTCCTGATTGAGATGCCAGTCTCTTTTTTTCTCTAGTTGAATTCATTTGAGATGAGAATGCCGGTTTAACAAATGACAACGATAGAGAGATGTGTGTAATGATGATATGAACAAGCATTTGTGTGTGTGTGTGTGTGTGTGTGTGAGAGAGAGAGAGAGAGAGAGAGAGAGAGAGAGAGAGAGAGAGTTGTTGTAGAATTGGTCGGTGGACTCATTTGCACAACATGACAGGTGATGTGATTGTAGAGGCTGCTAACAAGCAAAGACTTGAATATGGTAACCAAAAAACCTAACCATACTGAAATTGTAGAAAATTTTCCTCAAAACACCTGCTTCAGACTCCACCTAATGTTATGCCCACATTGCACAAACTGTTTTACAAACTCACAGCATGCATATGACTGTTGCCGGTTATAAGCCTGCTGTACCAAAATTATGAAAGCAGATTTGTTGAACATGACTGTTTTACAAAACATACACCATTCTTACCATTACCAAATATCATAGCTGAAGGGGTACATGAAACAGATGAATGATATATACTTTGGAAAAACCTAGGACAAGTTGAGGTGGAGGCTTTTTCTACTTTTTGTTTTTGTCTCTAAATTCACTCACAACCAGCCCCTGTGACTGTCTTTCCCCTTCAGAAACTTATGGACTGCATTCACTCTCCAGTCCCCCACCAAAAAGTAGTGAAGAACTAAAGATTGGATTCCTTTGGTCTCCTTGCAGATCTCAATCAATCAAGAAATATATGCAATATTATTTGGCTTCTACTGTTACTTTTTTATTATTGTAAAAATAAATGTATATGAATAATTAATTTTTTCTCAAAAAGATAAATGAAACTAATAAACTTTTTTATTATTATTTATTCTTATCTATTGTTATGACTGGCTAGACTCTAGAGATACTAAATAAATTATTTGGATTATTTTGAGTGTGTTTTGGAGAGTTTGCTTTGACAATGGGTGTATGGAGTTAGTTTCCAATGCACAAAAGTGTGTCAGAAAGAAAAAAAAAATTAAAGTCTGCCTTTTATTATGTGTTTGGAAAAACAAATTCAACACAAAAGTTGTTTTAAAAGTTTTGTCAAATGATGCAAATTAAAAACGCAAAAGTGAGATTCAAATAAGATTGTGAATGAGTTAAGCCGAATAATGAGTTATTCAAGTTTGACTCGCAAATATAAACGAGTTTTAAATTGTCATCAAATTTGGCTTGTTTATTTGTTCAGCCGAGTTCAAGTAGCTTGATATTTTATATAGTATTAAATTACTTATTGAATAATCGAGTCGACTGAAAAAAATTAATGAGTTTCAAAATACGTTGAAACGTTGATTTATTTATCTTGCAGAGTTAGAACTCGAGTAACTTGATATTTTATATATTAGTAAACTACCTAGTTAGCTTATTGAACCGAATTTAAAAAATTAATGAGTTTTAAATAGGTTTAAATTTGATTTGTTTATCTTAAAAGTTGAGCTCGACCCAGTCTCTAGCCGAACTCGAGTACCTTAATTCATGTTACACCTCTAACTCGAAATAATTAACATTAGTCGCACAAATTAAAAGGCTTCTAAACATAGAAACAAAATTCTGACTTTTTCCCAAATCTACCCTAAAGAAGGTTAAGTTTGATAATAAACATGTATCAAAATAGAAACAGAGTATGTATAATCATAGATGCTAGAAATCCATTTCAAACTCAATAATTAATGAGACAACCACCACATCATCTGCTAAAAACAGTGTTATTTCTAATTTATACCAGTTTTTAGTTGATAATGACTCACATGCCACATGAAAGGGACCTTTCTGTTCCTAACATGCACCAATGTGTTTTATTTTTAAAGATATTGTTTTCTCCAATCATTGACTTTAATTTAATCTGTTGTGCTTAGTTTTGGTCTCAATTGATTTGGAATCAATACCATAAGACATTGAAAAATCTGCTTCAACCAATGGGAAGTGTCCACATATCCCAGTATTTATCTTCCTTTTTTTCCTGGTTTATGATTTAAATGACAAAAAGTAGCCCTGATTTCATAAGATATTGGATGTCTCAATCCATCTCTCTCTCTCTTTTCCTTTTTTTTTTTTTTATTTTATTCATATTCAAATTCAACACAACAAGAAGTAATAAACAGATTGAAAAAATTATTCAAGAACTTATCATTATTCAGTATTTCATGGATGAAAATTTGTTTCATCTAGTCTCGCAATGTAAGGGTTTAAAAAGAAAATAAATAGAGTGTGGTAGAGATAGGAGAAGATAATCAATCCTGACACGGGTTTGAGGTGCAATCCTGACACGGGTTTGAGGTGGAGATAGAGGAAGATAATTTCACCTAGAGCTGTCAATGGATTGGATCTCGATCTGAGATCTGATCCGTTAAACCAGGATATGATTTTAGAAATAATGATCCGTGATCCTGATCCGATCCGAATTCGATTAACCCAAATATAAATGGACCGGATATGATATAGACTGATCCGATCCGTTTACAATCAGATTCCAATCTGTTTATATATATATATATATATATAATTAATATTATATATATTAATATATATATATAATATTAATTTTATTATATATCTTATGATTTTAAACGAATCGGATCGGATATCCGATTATTAACAGATTCGGATACGGATTAACATTCGCCTGATCCGTCGGCTTAACGGATCGGATCGGATCGGATTTCTTATTAAACGGATCGGATTCGGATCGACTCTAATCTGGTCCGAATCTGATCCGTTTACAGCCTTACTTCCACCCAATTCTAATTATATATTTAAATTATATAAATATTTTTTAATATTTTCATATATCATTAACTGTTCTCATATACAAAAATTTTAATGTGTATATGTGTAATTTGTGTGTATATATATATATATAAATTTGTATTTTTAATAATATTAATTTAATTTTTATAATTAATTTTTAAATTATACTCGAGAAAATGAGACAAGACAAACAAAATGAAAATAAAAAATAAGTCTCATTTCAAACATGTCCCGTTATCATTTATAAAAAAAAAAAAAAAATGATTTAAATTTTGAATAAGCGGATGGGATATAACATGTAAATTTACGTTACACTGTTGGGGTGAGCATCCATTTATAGGCTTTGGGATTAGGACCAACTGCTAAATGCTAGTGATGTAACACCTTCTTTAACCGACTTCCACCCTAATCTAAAGAAGATTACTTTATATATCAATTCACGACAACACCATTCTTTAAAAAAATCTGGTGCAGCCACAACAAATATCTTGCCAAGAGGAGACAGTTAGTGAGTCAAATCACTATCTTTAGCATAAATAATCTCACTCATTGTCTCTTTGAGTCTGCTTTGTAGATTACAATCAAACCTTGGAGTTCCCAATCTGTGTTTTCACATTGTTGATTGGATACTTAGAGGATGTCAACGTCAGCCAGCTAACCAATCACAGCTCGCCACCATCCCTTCCCTCATTACCATTCATTTTTTTTAATAAATTACACTGACTCTGACCTTTTTTTTTTATTATTACATTTATTTTTAGAATTATACTTATTTTTTTATTTTATCTACAAATATCTCTCTTTAATAATTTTTTTAAAATAAATTTAATATTTTTATCAATATTTATTTAGAAAATAAAAAAATGGTCACAATTTTAAAAAGAAAACTTAAAAAAGGAAGTTTTTGAAGAAAAAAAATTGATTGAAAAAAGATAATTATATATTATTAAGTAAAACAAAGTAAGTCAGTATAATTTTAAAAATATAAAAAAAGTTGATGTAATTTTTAAAAATCTCAAAAATGGTCACTATAATTTACCATTTTTTTATATGTTAGTTTTTCTTCTAATTTTGAAAATAAATAAAATTACATGTAAAACACCTTTCAGTTTTGAGAAGAAAAAACAAATTTTGCTTAAAATCTTCTGCTTAACTTTGGGAAAAAAATTTAGAGCCTCCTTGAAAAAAGATTTTCACTTGGTCCTTGAAAAAAGCTATTAGTCCAATTATTTACTTGCATTCCAAAAAAATACAGCACCAAATTGTATACGAAGGAGTGCAAATAGCCACAAATATATATATATATATATGTGTGTGTGTGTGTAGGCATTGTTAGAGATGTCAATTCGTGTTATTATGTTGTGTTTGAGTCGTGTCAAAATATACATATTCAAAAATATGTATAAATCCTAACTTGATACTATTAACTAATCGTGTTAAGTTTTAAAACCCTAACCCAACTCATTTATTAAACAGGTTACACGTGTCGACACACTTAACCTAGTTTATTTTAATTTTTTTATTTTTTAAATAAAAAAAATTTACCTATCTTTTAATATGTATAGATAATTTTCAAGTTTAGTTACTTTGGATATGGACCAAATCAAAGTAGAAACCTCTTTTATAAATAAAAAATTTCAAAACCTTGATAAATATTTGATGTGAGACGAATTAACGTAACTCATAATAGATTTTATAATTAAACGTGTTAAGTTGTGTTAAACATGTTAACACTAGTAAAACTCAAATACGACTTGTTTATTAATCGTGTTATACGTGTCAACCTGTTTATGACCCAAACTCATTTATGCTAAATTCAAATATGTCAATTTCGTATTGTGTTCGAGTCGTATTGTCATATCGTGTTAAAAGTTGACACCTCTAAACATTATTTGACTAATAACTTTTGGTGACTTTGAAAGGGAGGTGGTGATTTCTATGTTTGTAGTCATTATCTTGGTGATTCAACAATTCAATTAGGTTATGCCATTTCATTTCTCTCTCTCTCTCTCTCTCTCTCTCTCTCTCTCTCTCTCGAGTCTTCTAATATAATTCTTTAAACTCAAGGAAATGGACTGCTTGTCGGGCACCAACAAAAAGAAATATGTAAACCAAATTGTCGCGTAATTGTAACCTTCGGCTGCTTTTCACTTTCATATTTATAGACATTTGATTGGTTCACTTATTCCCTTGTAGTTTTAAACACTGATGTAAAAGAAAGTGATTGAAAATTTTAAAGTCATTGAAATGGATTTGATTAACATAATTATACCTCAAACTCTCATATTTTAATATGAAAAGACTTAATCGATTTAGAAAAATTTAATTGAAATCTTTTACAATTATTGAAAAGTAATAATCTTTAATTACTTTGCATAATAATCAGTAATCTCTGATTAAATTGTCGGCAAACTTCTTTCTTTTTCTTTTTATCTAATTTTTTTTTTATTTTAGACACAATTAAATTTTTTCTAATTTTGATTTTATTGGAATTTTTTATTATTCACTTAGTTTTAATAAGATTTACTTATTAATTGTATTTCCGTCATGAAATTGATAGTTTTCAATTTTTATAAATATGATAAAGTAGATTTTAATTCTTTTCAAGATTAATTTTCTTGTGTGATTAAAAATTGAAAAGTAGTATATGCCATTATTTACTAGAAACAGAGTGGTATAGAGGTGGACATAAATATGCATACATCCATATGTATATATATAAATATATATATATATATACATATACAGAATACATTCTTATTCTATAATTATATAGCTTCTCATGCACATAACAAGTGAAAGAATAAGCAAGAACCAGCTGAGCTCCAATTCTACCTACATCCAAAAGCTACAAGCTGGCCTTTAAAATCTTTCACTGAGGATGACACTCAAAATGAAATAAAACTATTAAACCCATGAAAAGGTCTGTAACTGTAAACACAGCTCGGAGACTCCGGGGATGTATCTGCAACCACCCCTCTGATAAATCTCCGGCCGACTTAATATATATATATATATAAAAAACACCCAACGCAATCTACGAAAACACGACCTGCGTACGACGGCAATACTGAAGGATTATTGAGGCTGTGCAACCTGAGTTACGCCTGTTTTGCTAAGTCTTCTGCGCTTACAAAAGTGCCGTGAAAACCATATGGAACTCGAGATGGAAGCTGAACTGAAGCTTCTAACTGCAAAGTCGTGGCGTTCACAATTTGAAGCTCTGATTTCCATGTCTTCTCGTCGTGGACGAAAGCTAAGACATACCCATCATCTTCAGTGTCTGTATTGGGGTCTCTTGGAAGGAAAAGAGGCTCGCCGCCGTACCTGTGTCCGCCGTAAATGTACTTTTTCAGTTCTCCCGTGTAAAGGTCGACCTTAGCAAAACCGGAAACCTTCGGCCAGGGCTCGGCAATGGCGAGGTACGCGAACTGGGTCTTTCGCCCAAGCTTGTTCCGGTTCACCATACCCGCCTCTAAGTTCACTTGATCGTCGGAGTTGCTTATGATGGGGCGGCGCGTGGATTTACCTGTCTTCAAATTGAGACGGATTTCAGAGAGAATGCTCTTTAGTCCCTCGTCGCATTCGTTGAAAATTGAGTCCGGCGGAGTCATACAGGACCCGATCACGACGACCTCGTCGGTTTCAGGCTCTTCCCAAGCATTCCAGAGATGGAAGCAAAAGCAATCTGGCGCTTCAACCCATTTTATTTCGGAAGAATCACTGGCATTCTTGTCCAAAATTCCAAATCGAGACATCTTGTTCTTGTCGTAAACCACCGGCGAGCCACCGCGAATCATTTCCGGGAGCTTAAACACAACCTGCTGGTCTGGGATTACAACGAACCTCTCCGTGATCGCGAAGTCATGCATCATGGTGGGTTCTGATACTGGTATTTCGACGTCCGGTGACTTCGTGGCGTTGGGGGAAAATTTGAAGTACTTGAGGTAAGGTTTTTGGATGACGTCGTAGCAGAGAGCGAAGAGCTCGCCGGAAACTGGGTCGAGTTTGGGGTGAGCGATCATGGTGGAACGAAGCTGACCATTGAAGTCGTACCTGCCCATGGTCTTCAAGTCACCCGAGGGGGTAACTCGGACGTGGTACGGTAAGTCGTCCTCTGACATGGCGAGGAGGCGGCCGTTGAAGTAAACTAGGCCTGCGTTGGCCACGCCGGTGCCGTGACTGTGATCCACGAGGCCAAACAGTCCACGAGCGTAGAATAGTAGAAGCCGGGCGATGCCGGAGTGGCCGTGAAGCTCACCAATGGCTTTAGGAAACACCGGCCGGCCCAAATCTCGTTCCTGGACGAGCCTTTGCGTTTCGGTGAAACGGCAGGCGTAGCTAGCAGACCCGTCTTTGAACTGTACGGCGTGGACCATGCCGTCGCCGTCGAAGAAGTGGTGGCCGGCGACCGGCTCGAACAGTGGGTTCGCTCCATTTCGAACGTAAACACCCTGAATGCATTTGGGAATTTTCCCGGAAACCAGAAGTGAGTCCATGACGGGCTGCTCCGGCACGGGAGCAAAGTTTCCCTGCAATTTGGATTCTGGGATCGGCTGTTTTCGGCAGAGGATGCTCGAGCTCGCGAGTCACTAACGCGCTCTCGACGGCGTCGAAGGCCATGGCTGCAGCTCTCTGTAGAAAATTCCAGTGTGGAGTGGATTGAGCAATGGTCTTATCATCGAATGATGAAGATGAAGAAGAGTTTTCTTTTGGTGTTTGATACGTGGAAGTTTGCTTTGGAAAATGGATTATAGAAGCTGTTGGCAGAGAGCAATTGATGTGGTTTTGTCTGTTGGGGATGCTCAAAGAGACTGAGCTTGAACAAGAATCCAATGCTCTTGATGAAGTAGAGAATTTAGAATTAACCCATGTAGTTGTTGCAGTAGCAGCAGAAGCCATGGCTCTCTGAGAGCGAGTGAGTTTTGAGGAGAGAGAAAGGTGAGAGAGGGGAGTATATAAAGAGAGAGAAAGTGGGAATGGAGGTCCACCTCAGACATCTAGGAGTACCACGTGTTTGATTGATTGGAAATGGGCTGCAAGGATTACCAATAAGTGATCTAAACGATGTGGGACAGTTGCAGGTAACGGGCCATTAGACATACATAGCTGCTTCAAACTTTGACACGACTCACACCATCCCGCTCTTTTTTTTTTTTTGGCCTTTCTTCGAGTAATGCAAGATAGACGGATTTGTTTACCTGAAATACTTTATCCATTATTGCTTTTTTGAAATAAAATTTTTAAAAATATATCATTACTTGTAAAAAAAATAATTTCACTTTACTTTTCATTTCCTTTCATTTTTTTCCAAATTTTCAATCCAATCGAAATGTTAGAGAAAGAAGGCAAAGAATTTGGAAAATGTGGGGGTGGTTTTATAGATTTTTTTTTTAAAATGAATTCCCTTCGTCAAAATGTTTCATTTTTATAAGACCTTTTGATATTTTAATTTTATTTTTTTATCCTCCCTTTTTAATACTCTAGATTCGCCCCTCACCGAATAATATTGTAGGAGGAGAAATGCTCACAAATAAAATGTCTTCTTGCCAAATAAAAGAAGATTGTTAAAAAGAGTCGAGAACACCGGTTTGGTGCTTTTTAAGCTTTTTAAGATTCTTTTATGATCAAGTTAATTAATTGTTTGAAGAAGCGAGAAAATATAGCGGAATGGTAGACTTTGAATGTAAGTTATTACATGCCTCAGTTAGTGTGTGATTTAAGATTCAAATAATATAGAGGATAATATAGGGTCATAGATGTCCCCTGTAATGGGGGTTTTGTCCTCTAGTATCTTAGGATTGCTTGAACTGAGGCTTGACATGAGTTGTACCTAATTTTATTAGGGTTGAGAACTGTTCCTTAGTTCAGATGAATCTGAACTAGGTCGTAGTCTACTCGG
The DNA here is from genome assembly GCA_008638375.1 of Nyssa sinensis. Taxonomy (NCBI): domain Eukaryota; kingdom Viridiplantae; phylum Streptophyta; class Magnoliopsida; order Cornales; family Nyssaceae; genus Nyssa; species Nyssa sinensis. Next base: position 51,996,736 of record CM018046.1, read on the forward strand.
TTACGATGATGTACTTGAGTTACATTTGATAGGTATAGTTTAATTCTTATCCATAATTTTGTACATATGACATAATACAATTTGACGGACAAATTTATCTTCTTACAAATATGTTATTCAATTTATAATTAAAAGTGAAATATAAACAACGTTTCTTGAAAGAGTGTTAAAATTTATGCCATCTTCCTTAAAAAGAAAAAAAAGAGATACGATTCTAAAGAAGTTTAGAGATTTGATCATATCACATGATATATATATATATATATGTATATGTGTGTGTCCTTTAATTAAATAGCTTCCTCCTTAACAGGGGAGCAAGTGATAGATAGGTGCCCTACTTATGAGCATGTATCATCTGTATATATTAAGATTTTCTCTCTCCTACTATAGATACAACATTTGATTATTCTTAATAGTTTGTGTATGGATTGCAAGCAGAGACTCCCTATCTTTTTCCCACCCACATCAGCTGCCGAGAAGCTGCATTTGTTTATCGTTAACTACTTCTTTAACTTCCAATCATATGCTGACACTTCATGTTTTATACTACTAATCACATATATTTAATAACTCAGCTTAGCCCCCTAATGTCATGGATGACTCTAATTCGCATAAAAGTAGATTTTTAATATATTTTAGAACATAAAAAAAAAAAAAAAAAAAAAATTGAAAGTTATGACTCGATAGAGATGCTCTCTCTGACATCTGCGTCATATCTCATCTTAAAAATAAATTAAACATTCTTAAGCAATCTACTGCGTTTAGTTGCCATGAAATGCACTTCGTTATTAAATATCAAATCAAAATACTATTTATTACAGAAATTCTCAACCTTTTTATTTTTAACAATCTTGGATGCATATCCCGTTATGCATCTATTATTAAATAATGAAACAATAAATGGTATAACGTGCATTCAATACAAGAAAATTTGAAAATTTTTATACCGAAGGGAGCCGTGTTATTAGATTTCTGTCTTATAATTTAATTCACTCTTTTTTAAATAAGAAAATTTTGGCGAACGATAATAACAACAACCTTCTTTGCATTTGTTGATTATCAATCAAAGAATGTGAAGACTATGTTTGGTATATCAGAATGGAATGGTCATTTCATTTTATGAAATAATAAATAGAATAGAAATAACATAGAATAGAATAAGGGTTACTCACAAGAGCTTAAGGAATGTTTTGAATGACTTTAAATAGAATGTCCATTTCGTAGAATAGATATTCTCAATTATACCAAATAAAAATAAGGAATGAAAAAATTAGAATAAATATTCTTGAATTTTCTATTCCATCATACCAAACATAGCATAAGTGTGCATTCTCTATTCAGTTTGTGTGAGTTCAAATTTTCTCTTCCCATATCGTTGTATAAAAAAAAGTAATTGATAAAGAAAAAATGAGAGAAAAATCTCTTAATAATTTATATATATTCATCCAAAATTGCCTCGAGCAATTACAATTTTTTATTATATAATTATTTGGATAAGCGTTCTCAACGTTCAATATAACGTCGTCTTAAATGCTATTTTGTGTGTTTGAGAATCTCAGACAAACGAGACCTTGAATTAATTAATAAAATAAAAGAATTATTAAAAGACAAAAAATTACTAAATAAAAAAGTGACTTAAAATGGCTAAATATCAGGTTTGATAATAGCTTTAAATAGAGTTAAATTTAAAAAGTTTAAGAAAAGTTACTAAAAATTTGCACAAAACTGTTGATGCAATTGTTAGTACCAATATAGATACATTTGTTCATGAAATGACTCTCTTTATATATCTACTGTGGACATTATTGGACCAGTGAATAGATTTGTATCATGAGGACAAATGTACCACACCACGTGATGAAATTCGAATTAAATTCAACTCCAAAAAGTTGTAAGTGCTAACAAAAGATGGGTGATTAAAAAAAAAATCTTTTCTCTATCAATAATTCTTCTAAACAGTTGTTATAATTTGAAATTTGGACCACGAAATATGCATATGTTAATTCACTTGTTAGAATCTAATTAGATCTTTTGGAAATATATTTTTCAAAACCACGTACATGGTTGATCTCTTATGATGATGAGTTAAAGTTACAGCACACAGTCGCAAATTATATAGAAAAATTATACAGTGAGACAAAAGAGATTCAAGTATATCCCATTAAGTATGCACGTATGATATAAACTTTCTAACTCTACGAAAGTTGTGTTTTATATGTTAATACACTCGTTAGAATATATATATATATATATATATATATATATATATATTGTTAAAAAAAGTGGTATTCTAACTTTTTTTCAAATTAATCCACTCTCCGTACATGAAGTAGTCCCAAAATTTTACGAAGTGGAAGTGTAGTAGATTAAATTCGGAACTTCCAAATTTACTAGAGATGGTAATTTGTCCCGCCCTGTTGGGAACCCGCCCCTAATGGGACGGATTTGAAGTGCTCATAAATAGGGTCGGAACAGGATCAGGGTGTGACTTTTAAAACCCCATCGGGTTCGAGGAATAGTCACCCTGTCCCGACCCGACCCGACCCCGTTCCATTTATATATTAAGTTTTTTATTTATTTATTCTTATTACACTATATTTATCAATAAATAATATTATATAAAATTAATTTTAAGGTTTTTCATATGACACTCATATTTTTTTCTTGTATTAGTTATTTTGGTAAAAAAAAATTAATTTACTTATCAAAATAAAAGTTTTAACTTACTTACAAATATATATATATATCGGGGTTCGTGACGAGGTGGGGCGGGGTGGAGTCGGAGAATATAAACGGAGTCGGGATTGAGGTAAACCGCTAAACATGGCGTGGCGGGGCGGGGTCGGAGGTAGAGAAAATAAATAGGGTCGAAGTTGGGAAAGAGTTATTTCGCCCTAAACCAGCTCCGTTGTCATTCCTAAAATTTAGGATACATTTTTCAAGTCAGCTCCATCACTCGAGTACATCATACTATATCAATATAATGACATGGTGGTCCCACTAAAAAATTTGATGTGTGCACATGGTAGCACATGCATGCTTGGCAATTAGTATTTTGTTAAACACAAAGTTGATATTCAATTATGGATCCTAAATTAGAAAAAGAAAGTACGAGGGAAAAATGACAGAAAACTTGAATGGACTTCCACTGTTTAGTTAATTATATTGAAAATCCATTTGTTTGAAGTTCCCAATGGAGTATTCTATAATATTTCTATTATGATTTAGATGTTAAGATTAGGCTAATCCAAACTCAGGGGTCTGCATAATGCCCCAAATCAATGCCCTAACATAGGGATGCAAGTATATCATGTGATATTCTTCAATATATATATATATATATATAATTAAGTAATTGAACCCATTAATTTGATTGTTACATTTCTCGATAGTTGCTCAGATGGTATGGATTTTCAATGTCTCCGCTGGTCATGTCGAAGCATATTTTAACAATAAATGAAAGATACCTTAGCCAACCGACTCTACCATGAAAAAACTACCAACTGAAAGACAACGAACCTAGAATCAAACTGAATTAGTAACGGTAATGATATATATATATATATGTGTGTGTGTGTGTGTGTGTGTATAAAGTAGAGGGCAAGCTTCAAGAAATCAATGGGTGCCCTTTCGTGGACTGTATTATATTAAATTTTGATATGATACATGCATGCATCAACAAAGAGGGTGGATCCATACTGCTAAAAAGGATAAAGTAGGATAGGCTCCTCGGGTAGAGAGAGAGAGAGAGAGAGAGAGAGAGAGAGAGAGGAGTTTTATCCATGTCTGGACTGAAGACATGGCCACCCTCCATGGGCCATTAATGTGTAAGGATTATGTAGGAAGGCACATGGAGGGATAAATAATAGGAGCAAACGTGGGTGGATATTTGGACCCAAGGTGGGCTCTCCTTAATTCAAGAATCTCTAACACTTGAATGAAGACAAAACGATTAGAAAAAGAAGTTTTCGATTGAATCCAATGCATGATTATTATTATTTTTTTCAAAAGAAAGTGGTAATCCTAATTTTTCCATTATTAATTTACTTTTTCTATTAATCATGCATTCATTTCTTAAATTTGAGTATTCTTGTGAGATTCACGTGAATCATTTATAATATTTAAATTTGAACTGACGATAATAATTATTTACTGCAATTACCGAAATTTTTTTGCATGAAAAGAAGTTTCTTCACATGTATAGTTATATTAATGCACAAAATTTATTAAGATCTATGATTATTCGCTTTTAGAGTCTAATTGAACAAATGGAAACCATTCATTTGGAGATATCAATCTCTTCAACTAAAAAATGTGATTAATGAAAAATTACATGATTGGTGTGATAGAAATAGTTGATAGAGCCAACTTGTCATCCATGACGCGGATCATCTCACACATATCAAGTTAGATCATCTTACACATATCAAGTTAGACCATGTCGTTTTGAGTCTAAAATAGTAGAGTTTACCTAGAGTTTGGAAACCTATATAGCTTTTAATCTGTCACAGGCCACAAAAGGCCACTTGGAGCTCCACTGAAGTTGCCACCCACCCATTCACTTGTAACAATGTGCCTACTCCCTTCTGTTGGAGAATGCCATATAACATGTCCCCTTTCATTCTCATGAGAGAGAGAGAGAGGGGTCAATTTGCAACCAATTGGTGTGAATCAGCTCCAAGCTCTAGATAGTGTAATAGTAATCCAGTACAATGTGACTCCACAATTATGTCGGCCCGGGGGGGGGGGGGGGGGGTGGAAAGGAGGATAAAGGGGAGAACTGTTGATGATAGAGTTGAACCGTCGGTTCGGGCCTAATGGGCAAATGGGCCACATTGAGAGGTCTTCTCTGTTGTCGGTTTTTTGTCTGGGGGCCCACATTCTTCTCTTGACGCACACATGTTGTGTTGGAGTTGACTCTTCAAAAGACAAGCTAACTCTAGTGGTCCTGTTTGGCTATTTTGAAAGAAAATTGAAATAACTTTGAAAAAAAACTGAAATGTGAAAATTAAACCAAACAGGTCATTGGGTGGTCGTGTGCATAATACAAGAGACATTATGGGTAAGCATTACTGGATAGAAACAGTGAGAAACAACTTTTTCTCCTCTTTATCTGCTAAATTAATTACCTTTTTAGTGAGAGATTAGCTCTAATTACGGATTAGAGAGTAATAGAAACATTATCAGAAACTTGAATAATTGGATGTGAAGAATATCTCCCTCATTGATGCCATTTTAATCAAGGAACAAGGACACGTGGCAGCAGCTAGTGATATTATAACACGTGTGCTTTATGTCTTGTGGTCCCAGCCTTAATCCAGACAAATTCAGTATGCCTTTTGCTTTTGTATAGGATGGGACAAAACACTACAAACAAGTGGTTTGAGTTCATAAGATTTGAAGGGACAAAAATGTACAAATTAAAATCTAAACAGGGTTTTTGTCGAAATATGAAAACTTTTTATGTGACAATTATTAATTAATTGAAAAAAAAAATCAATAAAAAATAATAGTAGAAAAAAAAAGGAGATGGTTTGCCCTAATGTTGATATCTTGCTGGATATCCTAACACCATTATTAAATTTTACTAACGATCTTGAAATCCACATCCATTTAGACTAATAATGGTCTCAATGTCTATTAAAGAATTTGCTTTGAATGCTTTGAGTTTCAAAAGCCACTTTTTTTTGAAGTATTAGGAAACTAGTTTAATTCCAGAAAATAATCGTCGATCAACGTTCACTTTTAAAAATTCATTAATAATAATGAAGACAATGGCAGAATCAGAAGAAAAAAAAACACTCTTTCAGTACTAAAACTTTTTTCGAGAAAATTTTAAGAAGAAACATTTTATTCCCTGAAATTAGAAGACATTTTTTCACAAAATTTGTTCCAATCTTACACGTAATTTCCTTTTTCAAATTTTGAGGGGGGCTAAATTTTGTTTTTTCTCAAAGTAAAGGAAATTCTTTTTTTACAAAATTACTATATATATTTCAAATAAAAAAAATTCTCCAAAATTAGGTGGTCTATAGCCCAAGCCTATCTTACCTTCCGCCTTTTGATGAAGATCTTGATAATGACGGATTGATTTAAATGTTCTTATGAAGAATCAAAAAGAATTCCAAACTCTCTTACCTAACAATAATGACTTCATCAAATATATATATATATATATATATATAGAGAGAGAGAGAGAGAGAGAGAGAGAGAGAGAGAGAGACCGACCTAACCTTGTTGCACAAGTTTTTTATATGGTCAAATATTCTCTAAGATTAGATTCAAGTCTTATCTTTGTAATCTAATATTTTTATAAATTAATAAAAGTTGAAAATGTTAAACACATTTCCTATCTATAGAGAGAGAGAGGGGGGGGGGTATGATGGGAAAAGATAATACATGATAACATAATTCAAATTGAAGACTTCAACATGGACCCCAAGTCTTTCTTCCACTTTTTTTTTTAAAGGTTGATGCATAATTGCATACTCAAGCTTTACCAAGTCTTTTATGAAAATTTAATACTACCTTAATAGATTTGCTAATCTGACTTATTCTCACTAACCACAGTGATGATACATGAAATTAGGACATTAGAATAGGAATTCTCTATTTCATGCTACCAAACACACCATATAATTTCATTAGTTTTAAAATCTTTATATTCACATTTAAACATATATACATATATTCGCAAACACTGCAATCATTCAATAGTATTTCTTAATTGTTCCATTTGACTTCAATAATTGGATGAACAATAAAAATAAAAATAAATATATATATATATATACACACACACACACACATACATACAAGATACTTTTTGGTTGATGTTAATTTTAAAATTAAATTTTGATATCAATCAATGAGCAAGATCTTCGGCCCTTTCAAATGCTTTCAACACTTTTTTCATCTTAAAGAATTTTAGCGTGCGCTAATAATAATTGTTAATATAAAGTGATTGCATAATTAGTATAATATTAGTGGAGAAATTTTATAAAATCATGAACACTATCATATGAAGTCATTGAGTTTAAAGTATTTTTTTTTTTGTTTACAAGAAAATAAATGATAAAAAAAAAGGGAAGAAAGTTGAATGAATAGAACATTATTGTTAAAAAAAATGGATTAGAATATTTCAAAATATTAATAAAAAATAATTTCATTGAATTGAATAATTTTATATTTTCATCAACTCTTTCATCCAATTATTAAAAAAAAAAACTCTAGTGTAATTCTCGCACTACACAATCATTAATCAAATTTAAAAATTGTGTGAGACTTTGTATAGAGTTCACATTTACTCTTGAATTTGAGCACAGTTATAGTAGTGTAAAGAAAATATTTTTATAAAGAATAATGTTATTGTGAGTTCGAATTTATATGAGATAGAATGTGTTAATATTGAATTGCTTAAGACTTGAGTTTTATATATATATATATATATATATATATATATATACTATATACACACACACATATTACTCACTTTGTATTTTAAATTCTTAGGCTATTTAATAATTAAAATATTTTGCTTCATATAGATTCCAGCTTAAACCATCTCCAATAGGAGAAGCAAATGAAGTAACAAATTTATTTTGAGAATTTTGTTAAGGTGAATCGCGGAGGTCGGGTTTCCGCAACCTCACTGGTTCATGTAACACACTGCGTGTGTGTTATACGGACCAATGAGTTTGTGAAGATTCAACCTCTACAACTTATTAAAACAGTCATCTTATTTTGATAATATGTGTTACACAGATCAATAAAATTGTAAAGATCCAACCTCTACGACTTATCCAAAACAACCATCTTACTTTGATATATCACGTAAGACACATGTAGCTCCAATAGATACAACATCTAAAGGTAGCAAATTTACCACATTCTCCAAACACTTCTTCAAATTTGATAGTGGGTGTTGAGGTAGCAATTGTTTATAATTGAATAAAAAATTAATGTGTGTCTCTTTGCTATCTACTTCATCTCTTTTGATTTTTGTTTTTATATCAAAAAATTATGAGATCCATTTATTAATATAAAATGTTAAAAATAATAAATAATAAATAATAAAATTTGTTACTTTTATTAGAGTGCTAAATTTCAAAATTAGAAAATTTATATATGAAATAGCAAATGACACATTTGTTATTTTATTTTCGAATCATATTTTGGAAATGATCTAATATGGTATTAGTGTATGTTTGGTTCAACTTAATAGATTTCAAACCGGGCATATCTTAGTTAAAAAAATATTTTTTTATTATAAATTAAGTGTTTGATTTAGTTTATAAATTGTACTTTTTAAAAATTTAAAAAATTAAAAACAGATGTTTCGTCAAATTATTAAGAGAAACTTTTTTAAATCATACTTTTTAATCACCGATCCAAATGAGCCTTTAGTCTTTTTATGAGATATTAATAAAAGTAGAGTTTGCCAAATTTAAGTTGCGTTTTGCAGTCATAAAAGCCTGCGATCAAGGAAACTGGCTCACTGTTGACCGTCCAAGATTCGAGTACGACACAAAGATAATTGGAGATTTTTCCCTCACACATTCAAATTTTTTTTTTTTAAACTTTCCAAATTCATGTAATTTTTTGTTATTGTCCGGAATCAATGTAATTTCTAGAAGCGTATTTTGATAAATTCACCCTTAGGATAAAAAAATTTAACTAAATGAAACAGTCTTTTCAAAAGACTTGAAATGTAAAAATTTAAAAAGTAACAAATTTTTAAACACTTTAATTTTATTTAATAAAAGATGTATTTTCAAAAAACGTATCTAAAAATATTTTTTTAAAAAAATATCTTTAAAAATTACATAAGTTTCTAAAATAACAAAAAAGTTACATAATTTGAAAAAATTTTTAAAAATAAAATGCATGAAATGAGTGGGATAATAAATTCAAGATTATTGATAGATGTGAGAGGATTTTTTTTTTGCACTCAAAATGGATATATAGATAAATTATTTTACATATCTGTCAAAGAATATTATTCTTTATCATCACATAATTATTTGCAAAAAATCTTATTACACTTATATCGAGACTAAAACTTAAATCTCACCACATATTTTGAGTATTAAAGGATAAATTTAATCCTATCAAACAGCTATAAAAACTCGAATTTGCGTGTTGGGCAAGAAAATTTGAGTTCACTGAATCAACCTATCGATGATGTAGGAGGATTTTTAACGCAACGGTTCAGCAGCTAGAAATTGTGAATTTTTTACCCGACCCAGGTCTTTTTTAAAATTATTGACCCGACTCAAGCATATTTCAACTTATTTTTCGGATCCATGTCTTTTTTAAAAGCGTCTAGATCTTAGACGCATTTAGAATTTTTTTAACCAAAGACGTGTTAATCTTAGACGTTTTTAAAATGCGTTTTAATTTTATACGTTTAATTACAATAAAAATCTTTTGCGTATATATAATATAACCCAAATTAAAAATTTAATGATAGTCTAATTTTACACAAAGGTCTATAAATGCTCCAGAAAAAAAAAAAAAAAATCAATTATGTAACTATATATGCTTATACAAAACATGAATTGTTATTTTGTATTTTCTAATTTATATTTTTATAAATTTTATTATTTGAGTATTTGACTTTATTATTAGAGTCTTTATTTAACATATAATTTTTTTTAAATCACATTTTTTATTAAAAAATTAATCTTCTTACTTCTTAAAATGCAAATAAAAAGTCAATCAGAATCAGAATTTCTCTTTCTTATTTATTATTTTTTGTGTGAATAAGAAGTCTTATATATTTTTTAAAATAAGTGTATCACTTCAAAAGCGTATAAGACTTAAACATCTTTTAAATGCGTCTAAAACTTATACACCTTTTAAAGGTGTCTAAAACTTATATACCTTTGTTTAATCTCAAATTTTTAGGCTAATTAAAAATGTATAAGATTAAGATGTCTTTTAAAGGCGTTTAAGATTAACACGTCTTTGACAAAAAAAATTTTAAAGTTACCTAAAATTTAGACACTTTTAAAGAAAAATATGAGTCTAAAAGATAAGTTAAAATATGCTTGAATCGGATCAATAATTTTTAAAAAGACTCAAGTCGGCTCAAAAATTCTAGAAACTGCCTCATAGAGATCAGCCGTCAAATTCACGCCACGTACAGACTGCCCGACATAGCGACACACACCTGAAACACGTGTTTCGATTTGACCATAACAATTCATTAAGCGACGCGTGTACAACAGCCGTGTTGTAACGGTAAAGTGGCACACCGACCAACCTAATCCAACGGTAAGAAAGGTCAAGCTTTTAAACCGACCGCAATAACCTTTTGGCTTTTACCATTCAACGTCCTCCTAATCATTCAGCACGCGATATTTCAGGAATGTTTTGCTCAATCTTTCATAGGATGCGATTAGATATTTTCAAGGGCCGGTTTTGCTCACCTTTTTTTTTAAAAAAAAAATTAAATATTCTTACTTTTAAAAAGTATTTAAATATAAAAAAATATAGGCAGAAAAAAACAAAGAAAGAAGTTTTTTTATGGAATTAGAAACCCAATTAACCCCTCATTACCCACTGTTAATTGCAGACGAAATCAATCTCATAGCATCTTTAATAATTTGTGAAATATTTGCAATATTAATACTTATTCAGTATTGCTATATTGTCAAAAATGCTATATTTTTACATTTTTATTTTAATGACTCACTTATGTGAATTTTTTTTTTTTTTCCGATAAGTATCATGTGAATGTGTTGTCTGACATTAAAGAAATAAAAAAAAATGTATTTAATTTATAAATTATAATTAATTTAATTCATAAATTTGATTCATGAATCTCTTCACCAAAAAATAACTCTCTAATTTGTACAATTGAAAATTTAACAGATTCCATTGGATTCAAATAATGATTATGTCTCTGCCACAACTCTTATTTTATTCCGAGAATCACTTACCAATTTCCTTTCTTTTAAAAAAAAAAGGTTATGTCTCCCTAGATCACCTTTCTTTCTTTCTTTCTTGGTGGGCCATAATCCAAGGGTGTAGTTTTTCTCCTTGTTTACTCAGCCCATCTCAACCAGTTTGAAAACCAAGCTTGGAACTAGGTTAAAAGGCCAAAAAATGAAAATATTGGGCCTCCCGTTAATTTACTTACAAAATTAATGTTAGGACATGCTTTTAGGCTTTGACAAGCCCATTTGAGCTAGCCTGGGACTCATTTGCTTTGATCTCATCATTTAATCCTTAATCTCTATTAATTAAGATCTCTTAGTAATAAATATATATGTCGCTCGACCAATAGTTTATTGATATTATTACTTGTTTTAATGTTAGGATGTTGTACAATTCTCAATATCTATACTTTTATATTAAGATAAAGGATTCTAATTTCAGTACGTATACTTCAGTCTAATCTATCAAGTTATTCAATCACTCTCGACTATGTAGACATCATGTAATTATCCTAAGGCTTTTTAAATAGAGTAAAACTAAACTGTTATTTACGTGAAAGAAAATGATTAAAAAATCTAATGGATGAGATTGAATGATGGCGTGTATAAATAATGAGAAATTATTCGATAAGTTGGTCACTTCATCTCTATCGTTCAATGTGGTGTGATTGTTCCTCTTGAAATCTAAAACTTTTTCGAGATATGCGATAAATAAGACTCTTGAAAAATTGAAAAGATTAAAGAAATAGTCACACCCACATCGGATAATGATATGAAATGACCATTTCATTGAATAATTTCTCAAAAATAAGAGTATGTTTATGATTTTAGAATTAAGAGATGCAATGAAGCGAACCACCCCGACCTTATTAGGTTAGGTTAGGTTGGGTTGGGTTGGTCTGGTTTGGTTGGCAAAAGGTTAGTGGTTAAATGATTGGATAAACCAACCAAGTCCAATATTGCATATACTACATCTATATGATACATATTGTTTTGCATGTTACTGTTTTTGAAACTACAACAGATTTTAGAAAGCAATTCCATGTTTTTGAAAATGAAGTTGTCATATGGTAACTTCCGCCTACCTGAAATCATGTTTTCTTCACACTGCCATGTTGCCTTTGATTCTCCCTAGATTTTCCTAAAGACATTTCATTTCATATTAACAGTGGAAGTTTAAAAAAAACAGTTGCCCCACGAAAAAGGCAGACGAACCTTCAAGTAAAGCCAGGCCCAATTTCACTCGTGATCAGAGGTTCGGGTTGAGCTCAGGGAGGCCTCCGCCCGCTATGCTTTGTTCCATTAATCAATTATTTTGGGCCTTGGTGAGTTCTTGCTTTTCAATTGAAAGTTGAAACCAACCCATTTAATTTTAAACAAAACTAATTATTTTATGCTTAATGAGCCATCATTAACACTAATTTTTCTTGTTTGTGAGAATTTATATTGATTAACAAAACAAGTAGCTCAGGCCTTGTTTGAAAAATGTCAGAAGTGATTTAGTAGAATATAAATCAACTGGTTTTAAAATTTTTAATATATTTAATAAATAATATTTTTAATCGTACAAAAATTTATATCTGTTTTTATGCTTAAAACTTGAAGAGGACCCGGATCAAAAAGAGAGTCGCCTTGGGGATTGTTTGAAAATGTCAAAACTAATTTAATATAATATAAATGAACTAATTTTAAATTTTTTAATATTTTATAAAGAATTTTTTAAATAGTACAAAAGTTCGGATTTGTTTTACGCTTAAAACTTTAAGAAGGTCGGATAAAAAAAAAAAGAGTTTGTTTTTTCAAAAATTAAGAGTAGACCCAAGTGGACTCAACATTGAAAAATTCCGAAATAACCTCTCAAGTCACCGAAACCATTCAACTCAAAATTTCTATAAAAAAAAAAAAATTGCTATATTTGTTTATTTATTTATTTTACTTGGTTAATCTTAAGACAGAAAACGATAGTTCATGAGGGTTTTGATGCCATTGATTAGTGATGTGGTTTGGGAATGGGTTATGAGAAAAGACATCTTACCATAATATATTGGTGTGTTAAGTAATGATAATAGATAACAATGACATGGGAAACTAAAATGGGGTTTCTTTTAATGAATGTCAGTGAGGAATGAAATAAAATTCCAATTTTAATTGTTTGATTCCAAATGAAGTTGTGTGAAAGGAAAGAAATATTAGGTTGCTTTGTCTTCTTTTAAAAGATATAATTGTAAGGGCCTTTCCTTGGCTGTAAAGGTCCATGAGAGAGAGAGAGAGAGAGAGAGAGAGAGAGAGAGAGAGAGAGATTGTATTGGAATTAATAAATCATATTAATTTCATTATTCAATTATTGCAGAAATATTTTATGTGTGTGTGTGTGTGTGAGAGAGAGAGAGAGAGAGAGAGAGAGAGAGAGTAGTTAGATTAATTAATCATATTAAGATGGATATTACATAAATAGATTTCATATACCCAATTATTGCAGAAATAAATAACCAGAATTGAAAAAACATTTCCAAATATATGGTTCATAGAGACTGGACATGATGCTTGAAATGATCTGTGTGTGTGTGTGAGAGAGAGAGAGAGGGGGTAGGTTAGATTAATTAATCAAATTAAGATGGATTTAAAAAAAATAGATTTCATATGCCCAATTATTGCATAAATAAATAACCAGAATATAAAAAATATTTCCAAATATATGGTTCATGGAGACTGGACATGATTCTTGAAATGAACTTTAAGTTCAAGAATCGATTCTAGAAGATTGTTTTTGATTGATTAAGATGTGGTTGATAAACCTCCCATCAAGGAACATTAGATAATATAAATTATAAATTTATAAATCATACACATTCAAATAATCTTCCAACTGTCTGTGAGTTTGCTGCCTAAGTTTTGTTTTGCATTAAGTGGGGACTCAATATGGGCATGCATGCCACGCACATTTAATTCATTGTTTTTCCAAAATATTTCAAAAAAACATATTTTTATACTTTCAGAAACATAAATTTAAGTTTGGAAAATGTTGTAATGTCAATTTTTTCATAAAATAAAAAATAAAAGCCCAAACAATTTTTATATAAAAAACCTATAGAATGTGTAACCATGAATACTCATTGTATAAACAACTTTTTTGACTTAACATTTGAGAATAATAGTATGTTTCGTCATGCATGGATGGCTTTCAAATCAGCGGCAGCGGAGACGGGATGCTAAGTCTTTTCCTCCGTTTGAAAATCGCTGAAAATTATAGGACGAGTCACATTTCCTTTCTCTGCCCGTCTAATCAAACTAATTCTAAAGACACTAGTCCAGAAGAATATCTCATTTTTTTCTCCCCTTTAATCTGTAGTGCTATATAGCTCAATCATTAAACAATAACATAGCAATTTTCAATTGCATATATTCAATTCCCACTGCAAGAAAAGATAGCATAAATGTTTGATAGGGAAATGGTGAAAGTGAAAAGAGGATGGAACTATGATTCCCCTCATGAAATTCAAATATTCACCTACAATTTTTTTTAATCTAAAACAAAATTACCCTTTTATTTTTTTAATCTCAAATGAAATGTCTTGACTGCCCCAAGAGACAATCACTGAGAAAAAAAAAAACACACACACACACACACACAACATATATGTATATGTCAAATGTGTGTGCATGTATGAATTTTCATCATTATACTTCAAAAGGAAAATTGCCCACTAAGCTCTCCAATGAGTGGGTGCCCCTTGCCCCACCAACATAAAAGAACAAAAATAAAAATTTCAAGGTTCCTATATATAATTACAGTTGAGAGGTCCAAACTTGCAAATGTCTATTGCTTGCTCTTTCCCTTGATTTCTTTTAATTAACAATTGTTGTTACAAATGGTAAAGAAATTAAAGCTTCATGCAAATTTTTAATTGTAGATCATACAAACTGAAACCTTAATGTCATGTTTTCTTTTAAGATATCATGTTAGCACTTTATACTATAACCATTTTCACCACTTTAGATATTAAATTAAAAGCATTATAAATTATACCTGTCCCAATATACAAACCATTACATAATATCTAACTATTTAAAAGAAAAAAATAAACATTTGAAGAACATATCTTAGCTTTTAAATTTTGTTTGAGGTAGCTTTTGCACTTCTGTTTTTTATATTTTTATTTACAAAAATTGTTTAAAAAATGTGTTTCATCATTTGGTTAAATTTTTAAAACTAGTTTTTGGGTTAATTTTACTTTTCAAAACATACATATAAAAACAACTCCAAATGTCAGTTGGTACTAAACTAGTTGTAACTTACAACTTCTCCAGAAAACTGCGGTTTTGGGTTCTATTCTCAATCCTTTCACTAAGAAATGTGTAATTTATTTTTTTCTCCTAATTTTGAATTTAGTTTTATCTCTTTAATCGCTGTAGTTTGTTAAATTGTTAGAATTTTCAGAATCCAAAATTAAAAAACTCGTGTGATTTTATAAAGTAAATGATTATACACTATATCTTCCTTTTGAAAAAAAAAAAAAAATCCAAACTACTTTTACCCAAACAAAATTTTCTACATAGAACTATTCACTAATTATAAAACACAAGTACAATTACATAAGAAACAAGAAAGAAGGGAAGGTACAAAGAGCCCAAAAAAGTGAAGACAACCAAATGATTCTCATTATCAACACATGCTTCTTTATCATAATTTTTCTGCACCTCACAAGTCCCAACCTAATTCTCTCTCATATAGACAGAAAAGAAAATTTGTTGTATTGTACTTTAAGCATCTCTAAATTTAACATAACAATAAGCAAATGAGGACATGATATGTATGGCTTTACATGTGAAAAAATGATTTTGTGGTTGAGTGTTTTCCCTATGCATGTGTTTGGGCCCCATTGCCTTACCATAAGTGGCCCTTTCTTGGTATTGACTCTTGATTGATGTGCCCCACAATTTTTATCACATGTGCCATTACAACCATGGCATTTTTTTTTTTTTTTTAATCACAAACATGAATGCAAAATTAACCATCTTAATTTTTGTGGGCATGCTTCAAATGTGTCAAAAAATTGTTATAAGCATTAAACAAACTCAATCCAATACACTAAGTCAAAATAATAAATTAATTAGACATATAAAAAAAATTCATAAACTTATAATAAATTCATGTTCATAAAGATTCTGATAAGATAACTTTATTCAGATTGATTATATAATAATATGACTGATTAAATTTATAAATTTATAATTGATTACGTGATATATCATTATATTTAATCAATTTATCAAATTGACTTTTGAATTAACTAAAAAAAGTGTAACATTTAATAATCTCATAAATAAAATTGGCCTAGAAAAATATTTTATAATAAATTATGACCATGCACTCAATACGTGCATTAAACTTTATGATTTAAAAATTTATTGAAAGGGGCCTCACTACACCATTTATATATTCTCTACAAAAAAAAAATATCTATGATTTTTTTTTTCCCAAAAAGATTCTCATTTGAAAGCAATGCTTTTGTGAATCACTAATACAAAATAATACCCACTACAACTTTTTTGAAAAAAAAAAAAAAACCCTTATGAAAATGAATGCAAATTGCAGCATTGCCATCACCCCACATGATCACCAAAAGAATGAACTATCACCATCAACCCCCCATCCCCATCCCAATCCCCAAAAACTCAACTGCAAAAACCAAGGCAAGTCCTTGTGATTTTTGAGCTGTCGTACCATCGGACCAAAACTGCCCTTCTACTACTTCACCAAAAACCACAAGGTATAACAATGGAGAGCAAACATTACACAAAATGGAGAATTAACCTGATACGATTAGTGATAAAGATTATAATTTTGTGATGCGATTAGTGTTTGATCAGTCATAAAGATTGTAATTTCATTATGTGATTAAGATATGTACGTAATATAATCGCATAATACATACTGATGTATTCAAATTTAACTTTTATGATTAATTCTAACATATTATTTTATTTTTGTAAAACACATGATGGTCAAAGGTATGATAATCATAATAATAATAATAAAAATAAAATTAGAAAGTATTACAAAAAATGTAAAATAAAAATAATTGAATAGGGGATAAAGAAGGAAATAAAAAATAAAAAGGGGGATAAAATTACAATCCCAACAAACCCACAATAGGCAGTTATGAATGACATATCCATTGTTACAGAAAGTAACAAAACCTTGGAGGCTTAAGTCATCTTACGTTGGCTGTCCTTCTTCTCCATTTTTTAACGTCCCTTACTTTAATACAATTTCAACCCCCTCTCTCTTTCTCTCTCTACACACAATACTTTCTCTGTCTCTAAAACCAAAAAGAAGGGTTAGAGAGGTATAGAAAGCCAAAGCCACCTGTGTTATTCCTCCAAAAACCACCACCACCACCACCAAAAACCACCACCATCACCTGTGATCAAATTGATAAAAACCCTAATTCACTTTCTCTCTCATCATTTATTGTCTCCATTTCTGACCCTCTTCTCCAAATGGGTCTGTATTTATAAGCTCTACATATTAGAGAAAATCCATTCAGATTTCATTCGAAGATCAAACAAATCTAAGAAAATCTAACTTCTTTCAGCTCTTCATAGAGAAGAAAGAGAACTGTTTTAATTTATCAGTAATTTATTTTTGTTTTTTTTGGGTTGGGGTTTGGATTCCATGGCCGCCGGTGTGGAAATGACTGGTGACGCAGCAGTAGCAGCTCCTCCTGTCCAGTCCTTGCCGAAAACTGATACTGGTGATACTAATACCAATGCTGTATCTTTAGCCAATGGTGCCAAGGACTCTGATTCGAAATCGGAATTCAAAATGCAAGACATCGTCGACATGTTATCGAAGTTGAAGCTGAATCCGCTGGCGAAGGAGTTCTTTCCGTCGTCGTACTCGCATGATCGTAGTCGCGATCAGTTGGCGGCGGATAATTTCTCTCCAGCTAATAAGCATTCGGGGAATGATGGGTACCCGAATAATCGAAGGGTATAAATTTATTTCTCCCTTTTTTATTTAATTTTACCATATTCGTTGTTAATTTTGATTCAAATTTGCATTTTGATTAATTAGATTTCCTTATCATTTAGATGACAGTTTTTGGTTTGTGTTTGTGTTGCAGACAGTTTAGTTCTTAATCTGTAAAATTCCCATTTGTGTATTTATAATTAATGTAATTAAAATTGAGTTTATTGAATTATCAGGTATTTTTGCTGTTGTAAGGTGGGATTTTTTGGTTTGTTTCATGCTTTGGGGTTTCAATATGTGTGAATGTTCATCATGTTGTTATTATTGCTTTATAACATGATTTTGTATCATAGAAAGATGGATTTTCGACATTTGGTTTGTTAGAAATTGATTCTCAACATTTGGTTTTTCAGAAATTGATTCTCGATGTTCAGTTTTTTTTTTTTTTAATAGGTAAGTGGCCCTTGGGGTGGGAGTTGAACCTGAGATCTCGGGGATAAATCCTCAGACATTTAGTATGTCAGTTTCATTATGGGGTTTTAATTTTTTGATTATCTGCTTTTGGTGCAACTGCTGATTAATATGATTCTAATTTAGTTTCTGATATGGTTCATTTTTTGCAGTTTGTATTAATGGGTATATGCAGTTCATTTTGTCGTTTTCATATTTATCAAAATGAGGCTTTAGTCTGGCTATTTATTCTTGTTTGGCTTTAAGCACTTGGTTGCTAGTGAGGTTTTTCGGGCTGGGGTTTGTCATTTACATTTTTATACCTGTAGGGTTTCAATTCCTTTAAACATTATTCATTCCTGGTTTAATCACTAATTAATATAGTTTGAATTAAGCGATTCAGTTTTGTGAATTCATTTTCATTCCCATCTCAACTCAACAAAGCCTTATTTTGACTATTTGGGGTCGGTTACATGAATCGTGTCTCATCATTCTAGTTTATATAGGACCATTTCTAGTTTATATCTTTTTTTACTATCTCTACCAAAGTTAATTTTGATCGCCCCACCCCCTTGCACTACCCTCTATATGAACCTTGTCACTCTTTCTTACTTGTACATTTTCTCCTACAGGTACTACTCTTACTATTTCAATAATGTGTTCATTTTTTTATTTTTTTGATAAATAAGAAGTATATATTAAGAAGCCTAAGAAGGGCAAGGGGCAAAAACTCCAAAGCACTACATCGGACTTAAAGACTCTAAAAAGTCAACAAAGGAAAAGACATTTACAGGGAAAGCCTTTTTGGCTCAAAAAAATAATAAACGCAAAAAGGTCTCTTTAAGATAAGGAGCAGGAAGCTCCCGATCTTCAAAGACCCGATTGTTCTTTTCGATTCAAAGGCATCATAAGAGGCAAATGAGAGCCAGTCTCCAAATTCTCTTAGTTTCTTTAGGAAGGATGCATCCTTCCCATGCCAGAAGAAAGTCTTTAACTGAGCTTGACATGACCCATGAGATGCCAAACATGGAAATAATAAGGTTCCAGCAGCTCCAAGGGACTTGACAGTGAATGAGAGTATGATCCACTATTTCTTCATCATTCTTACAGAAATAGCATCTGCTAGCCAGTAAAAAAGCTCGTTTCTTCATATTCTCCGCAGTTAAGATGGTCTTTCAAGAAGCTTCCCAAGCGAAGAAGGAAGCTTTGGGAGGAGCTTTTGAATGCCAAGTGAGCTTCCAAAGAAAGAGAGTACCATTAGAAGTAAACAAACTCTTGTAAAAAGAGCAAATTGAAAAGGATGATTTATCTGGCATCCAAATCCTCTTATCTTCTCTATCTTCCACTGCCCAAAATTTGTTGATGTGACATAAAAATGAGACCACCTCATCAGGCTTCCAATCAAAGAAATCTCTCTGAAAGATGGAGTCCAAACAAACGTGTTCCCAGTGCTCGCCACATACTTGCTAATCCAAGCCGACTTGTTTGTAGCCAAACTGTAAAGCCTTGGGAATTTCATCTTCAGCGGCACAGTCCCACTCCAAACATTCATCCCGAAATTTCACACGGTCACCTTTTCCGATAACAAACCTACATCTTTCCTTGAAAGATCTCCATTCTCTTTTGATGTATCCCCATAGACCACAACCCATTGGCCCGTCCACGCTACCCGAACACCATCCCCCATTATCGCATCCATACTTGGACAAAATGAACTCCTTCCAAAGATCCGTATCGCTTTTACCAAATTTCTATAACCATTTCCTTAAAAGGGCTGTATTGAAAATTCTCAAGTCTTTCACTCCTAGGCCCCCTAGAGAAAGCGGCTTCTTGATTTTATCCCAAGTCACTAGGTGAATTTTCCTGCAGTCTCCCTCTTGACCCCAAAGAAAGTCCCTTTGGATCTTCTCCAGTCTTCTGCTCACTGTCTTCGGAATTGGAAAAAGGGACATGAAATAGGTGAGGAGGTTGGCCAAAGTGCTTTTAACAAGAGTGAGCCTGCCTCCGTTGGAAAGGAGTTGGTCTAGCCACTCTGACAGCTTGCTATGGAACCTCTCAACCAGAGGATCCCAAACTCCAATGGATCTTGCGTGAGCCCCCAGCGGAAGACCCAAGTAAGTCAAGGGGAAACAACCGACTTTGCATCCCAAAGTGCTCGCTAAAAGATCCATCCCCTTGAATTGCCCCTACTGGAGTTATGTTGCTCTTAGCAAGATTGATCCTCAAACCTGACACAGTTTCAAAACACACGAGAATGCAACGGATGAAGCGGAGCTGGCGCACTGTGGGGTCGCTTTTTAATATTTACATTTAGCTATTTTGGTTTATATTGCTTATGTGATATGAGATGGGGTTTCTGAATTGCAATGTGTTCATGCCCAATTGTTCGATTTTGTGGGATTATGATTGTTATTTTTGTTTATATCTCTATACATAATTTTAATCTATGTATAATCGATGGTTTTGTTTTTTCAATCAATTTAGCATCCGAACTCGTAAATGTTTCTAATATAGGTTACTTATCCAAAAAGGAAAAATTGTATTTAATGTAGATAAATGGATTTAACCCCAAGGGGTAGTTCGGTGGCAGAAAGTGGCCGAGGTAAGTGCCTTGCAAGCACAACTCTCAGGTTCGATTCTCACCGAGTGCAAATCCCCTTTGGGGCTACCCCAGGATAAAAAAAAGGCTCGCTTTACCCTGCGTTGGAGGTGGGGGTACTGTAGCGCTTCCACGTTTACGCCCGGCCACGCGACCGAAGGTTGCAGTTGGTGGGGTTATAAAAAAAAATGTAGGTAAGTGGATTTTGTAGATTTCAATTATTGATTATACATGTTTTATTCTGTGAATGTATCCATTTTGTGCACACTTTTGTGTTATAGATAAATGGGAATTTAAGAATTTGATTTGTCATTTCCATTTTTATCTTTTTGGTCATCAAATCTTTGTATTTTTTACACTTTTTGTGAACATTAATGTGTATGATTGGGGTTGAATTGAACCCCCCACTCCTCCCTTGTACTGCTATGCGTACAGTGCACCACTATGTTATAGTGGCTTTGGCCTTAATTGTTGCAGATTAATGGGGCTTTCAGATTTTGTAACCATTTCTGTTTTCAATCCATATGGGTGTTTAAGCTGTATATTTGATCATTTTTTGGCTTAAATGATAATTAATATGTATTGAATTAAGTTTTTTGATTTGTTTATGTTTGTGTTAGGGGACTATTGGTTTTGTGGATGTTTTCTTTTTTAGTTCTGAGGGTTCTAATATGTATGTTTATCCATCCTTTTGTGTACTTAGTGTATTTCAGTTAAAGCTCTAAATCCTGATGCCATTGGCTATAATTTACTTCTTTTCTTTTTTCTTTTTGATGCAATCTGTTTCTTTGCAATGGAATGATTATACCAAAACAAGATTTTTCCAAAGCTTTTTGTGATGGCTTTATCTTTTTATCCTCTTGTATGTGTTCCTTTTCACCAAACTTCCTGAAATTTTGTGTTTTTCCAGAGAAGAAATAACCATAACCAGGGGAGGACTAGGTTGAATGGGAGAGCTTTTAGAGCACAAAGAGAAGATGGTATTAGGCGAACAGTGTACGTTGCTGACATCGATCAGAATGTAAGTAAAAATAAACAGAACTCTTTGTGCTTGTTGCATTGAATGTTCCATTGTTTCCCTATGATCCCAACTCTTAAGAGAATCTGCATTAATAAAACCATTTGAACTCTTCCAATTAGGTCACTGAAGAGCAGCTTGCTGCCTTATTTAGTACCTGTGGACAAGTAAGTTATGATGCTCACTTGAAAAGTAGTTTATCCGCGAGTCATTGTACATATTTTTTTCTATTTAATTTTTTTGTAAGATAGTTATCTTATTTTTTTGATTAATGATTACTTGAGTGCTTTAGTGAGCGCAAACTTGGGTGCTACATTTTAAACATTTGATAAGCTAGAGAACAATTATTTTCACCAACCTTTCGATGATTAAAAAAAAAAAGATAGAAAATGGGGTAAATTATACTTTTCACTTTAAAGTTTGTCACAACTTTCACTTTGATCCCTATGCTCTTAATTTGAACAGATTAATCCTTGGACATTCATTCATATTGCAGAGCAGGACCTTCGTCAGCTGCCCTATGAAACATGGACGTTTAAACATCTATAAGACATGATATGGATATGCTGATATGACAAATTCTTAAAAAAAAGGATATTGGATATGCCATATGGACACGTACTTAGGATTAAATTCAACATGATTGATTTTCATTATATCTCATTTCTTATTCTCTAAGAAATAATCTAAGTATCTACAACTTTTATTAAATGTTTCATTGTATTTGTATATTATGCTAGAAATGCCAATCAAAAAAAAAAAAAAAATTACTATGGATAGAAATGTCACACCTTAGTGTTCAAGACATTTTAGATGTATCTTAAAGTATTCAAGAAGTGTCAAATACGTTTTTGGAATTTAAAGGAAGGATACAATCAGGAAGTATCAAAATATTAAACACATATTTGCTTGACAGTCACACTCTCTTGCCCCCCCTCCCCCAAGTGGCGGACCTAGACTAAAGTGTTGGGGAGGTGCAAAAACATAAAAATTAAAATTTAAGGGTTTTTCTTATAAAAATATGAAAAATTTTGAGGGGTGGCAAATCTTAAATTTTTTTTTAATCACTATATAAATTAGGGATAAAAAATCAATTTTCAAAATTTTTGAGGGAGCCTAGTAGCTATAGGACCGCCATCGCCCCCCCCCCCCCCCAAAAAAAAAAAAATAAAATAAAAATATCTATATATATATATATATATCCTCCTTTCCTTTTCTCCCACTCTCATCCATGCAAGAAACAAATTTATGTTCCTTGTCTTTTCCCTTCTATCAAAATGTACTTTACATAGGTTTTGGTGCATTTTATGCTATTGGCTTTTCTTTTTTCTTTTTTTGCGTGTGGGGGGAGTCTGCCTACTGGACTGGCTACTTGGGCATATTTTCTATCAATAGAAATAAGCTTTCCATCTAAGGAAGCAAATGCTAATTATTATGAAATTTTGTTACCAATAGCCATTAAAGATTAACCACAAAATAATAAGAAGAAGCAATTCTAACATGTCATAAGCCCCAATATCTTAGGCATTTAAGTGTGTAGACCCTATTATACTAATATATTGTCAAAAGTTTATTTGACATGGGATCGAGAAAAGATGGTATATTTTCATCTGCACATATATTCTAGTTAAAAGTTTTATTTGGAGTCTTTTCTAAAAATATTGTTGTATATTCTTAGATTTAGATTTTTTTTAAGAATAAAATTAGGTCTTATCTTATTATCCTAGTGGGTATGGTTAATTTTTGAAAGCAATTATGTGCTATTATGGTTATGCAGGGCATATAAATAGGCCTCTTAGGGAAAAAGAAGCAAGTCAGGCATTGAGATGGAATTATATTGGACGAATGTTTTGAGAGTTTTGAGCTCTCTCTCTCTCTCTCTCTCTCTCATTCCCCTCCTCCCTTCTTTTATCTCTCTTTATAATCTCTATTCTCTTGTATATGAAAAGGCATGGAAGTGACCTTCGTAGCTCGCGCCCTCTGGCTTCTACCATCTCCTTTTATTCTCCCTCTTATTTTTCTCGTGAACGCAAAGCTTAGAAGACCCAATGCATCGTCCCTCTCCTGCCTTCTATATTTTTTTCTCTTATTTCTTCTTTTTCTCTCACCATATCATATATTCAAAAGAAAAAAAATGGCATAATTTATCACCCATCACATATTTAATGATCTTATGTGAGCCAAAGTGCATCTACTTGTCACACGAAAATTACATGCTCTAGGCATTATCATCTCTTGAAACTTTGAAATCCTAATTTGTTAGGTTCATAAATTATCCAGGTCACAATGGAATCCGTGGAGTGTCGAGATTTTATAGGTGCTTGATATGATTGCTTCCTCCCTCAAGTTTGGGATGAGGCTTTGTTGAGTTGAGTTGTGCAATGTAGTTATACAAAAGATGTGTAGCACTATTAAATTACTTACGTCTTTGGTCATTTATATACTTGGGTTATAAGCCATAACAACTGCGAAGTATGTTAGAACACTTAATGTTGGTTATTTATACTCAGGGGCCATTGTACGGTGCAATGGTAAAACGTGGGCTTAAGTGTGAGAATGTGGTTTTATGTTTAATAGCAACCATTTTGTGCAAATAATGTGGAGGTTAGGTCTGTACCTAGTTTACCCTCTTCTAACACCTTTTATTGACATGACTGACATCCATCTTTCTTTCTTTCTGTTTATTGATTTTTACAGCACAATTCTTCTTTTTTTTTTTTGATCGGTAAAAAGTAATTTGTATAAATGAAAGGGCCTGAGAAAGGCACCCCACAATTAAAAAAAAGGGATCGCTACAAAATTAAAGCACAATTCTTATTTCTTCTTAGTCAATTGTCCTTTCTCTCAGTAAAGGGTTGGTCTTTCTTTATTGGATGTGATACAAGGAACTTTTGTGATGTGCAGAATGAATATGTATTTTCAAGGGCAAAGAGAGTGGGTGGTGAGCCCCTCTCCCCCTCAACCTCTTGAAAATGTTCTAAGGTCTAATTGATTCGAGATATCCTCCACTTTGGTCTATTTCTCCTACTGAGGTTTAAGTGGACCTACTTCTGTATCACTGCAGAATAGTTATTCTTAAGAAGTAGCAAGTAGCCCATTTAAAATAAACTTATTAAACAATCGGCAATCATTCCAAAAATGCAATAAATTTGGGTGAATAAGTTAGGGTAGTTCACTTTTAATATGGTACTTAAATATATGGAAAATTAACTTGCTAGCATGTCTGGTTCTTTTATAAGTGTGTCATCTTTCATAGATTTATGATCGGAAAAACAGAATCTTTCATCATGTCTTTTAAGAAGAAAAACAGTCTAATAAAGTATTGACAGGTAAATTTGAGAAAATTTATTAATTAGAGAAACTCAATCCAAGTAAATTAATATAATAATAATGGTTGTTGTTGAATTCACCAACTCAACCAATACACAGTAAAGTTAGAAATGTTGCACAAATTTAAGCAAATTTGAACCTGAGCAATTTGTTGTAATTGAACTCAGTCAAAAGAAAACATCTGTTGTTTTATCAAAGAAAGCTTTACTGTTAATTATATATATTTTGGTACATGGGAAGAAAGAAAAGAAAACAGAACGACGCGACTAGAAGGCAAGGCTGCCTAGGAGTCTCTTAAGGCCACTGACATTAAGTCAGCCTTCAAGTGAATAATCACTCCATCCAGCAGTTTATCCTGAAAAGCCAATCTGAGATCCATATGATGTCCCATGCTAGGCATGAAGTCCGCACTTCTATTGCCTTCTCTCAAGGCGTGAACAAACACACATTCCTGGAAGCGGTTGGCGTAGGCTTTGCTATCCTTGACCAGCACCTCATATATAGAATCATCTCTGCCCTTTTTCCAGCAACTGAATGACAGTCCAGCAGTCCAACTCGACAATGACCCTTGAGCGATATGTCTGGCTTAGAAGGTTTAATCCCTCCCTAATACTCCACAATTCGGCCACCAAGCTTGTTGTGGTACCATGTTTCCACAGTAGCCCACTACCCATCTCTCAACTTCATTCCTCACCACTCCTCTGAAGCTAGTGCTGCCGGGGTTGCCATTCGTGCTTCCATCCATGTTAAGTTTGTGCCATCCCAGGGGAGGGGGAGGGGGGGGGGGGGGTTGAATTTCCATTGAACCAGCACTGAGACTAGGGTGCTAATCTGGCCATTGTCACCTGCAAAAGCATCCAAGAATTCATTAGCAGATTTAGAAATCTTGAAAAGAGTGGAGCTAGGATAGGAGCAGCAAGTTTGAATTGGAGATTGCACTCGTTTGTAGGTTAAACAATTTGGCCAACTTTGATTAATTACCTCTTGCTTCCAAAAATGCAAGTCTTGAAGATTTATGTGACGAATTGTGGGTTTGGGAAATTCAATATGGTCACTTGTTTGAATCAGTTGGTTTTAAGTGATTGGATTAGATCATTAGACACAAGTCACATCGAGCATAGGCCATTTTGTTTCTCAGCCTCAAAATAACATAATGTGATTTCAAGGTCCAGATAGATTTGGTGTATGGTGATGTTATGATTGTTGCCAATTATCTCTCTCATAGTGGATGCATGATGTGTGAATACATTTGAAACCTTGTTATTCACATAGTGGTTTCGAATCCATGATATCGGTGTGTCTCATCTCTTATACTATGCATTTGCTGAAAATACTTGCCATGACTCTATTAAAGTGTTTTTTTGAGTTCTGATGTCATATTATCACCTGGACTTCATTCAGTGAGAGCATGGGATGATTGTGCATTTTTTGAAAGAATATGGTCCTTTAAGTCTTGTGTTTACTATGTACTCATTTATGCATTTTTGGGTGGTCTTATCACATATTTGTGATCCCACATTAGTACTAATTTTGGTAAAAGCAGAAAGATTTCACTCAATTTCTGTTCCTGTTGGATACATGAACCTGCTGCTTAGCTAGTGTGCTTGCTGCTTCTGAATTCTTCTTTACGGGGGCTAATAATTGCTTTAATTTTCTTCCATGGTGCCATAAGCATAAAATCTTACTGGGCCTCCTTAGTGCATATATTTATAGTTCAACTTTATGGCATTGTTGATGTTAAAAATATCTCCTTAATTTACGTGATCAATTGAGGCTTTCATTCAATCTATGAGTGATTATCTTTCACCTGTGACCTTCATCTAACGCAGTGCGGAACGTGAAGGAGAATCAAACACGTTGAGGAGAATCAAACACGTTGAATTCTTTAGTAACCAAGAACAAAGGGGACTCCTCTTTCAAAGAGAACAAATCTCAAATTTCTAAACAAAAATATATTATTGATAATCTCCATAATAAAGACTGTTTTACATCATATATATAGGCTAAGACTACTACTAATCTGAATAGGAATCTACTAATTTTTTATATTAGTCCTATTGCAATTAAGAAACTATAATAATTCTAAAAAAGAAGAAAAATTTGAAATTAATAAAAATTGAGACTTTTTAGAAAAATAGAAACCATATCAAACTAGGAAACTATAGTTGCAAGCAGAAGTTAATTCGGACTTTCCTAAACAAAGTAATTGCAAAATTAAAAATTACTATAAATGATAAAAAAGTTAAATTGGAGGCCTAAACGAAGTCGTTTGGCCCCGTGGCAGCTTCGTCATGGCGAAGCGATGAGTATTGCCCAACTCGTCATTTTGGGTCAAGATAGGATCTCCGTTCCCAATAACGTGACTGACCACTTTGCGTCTACTAGTATTTTTTCTTGGAACGGGTACTTGGAACGTTCTCATTGTTCTTCAAAAGCCTCCACAACTTGTTCTACATCATCATCTCTCTATTTGATCTTAGTTGCGAATTTGTTTCTCTTGAGATACTTGATTATATGTCTCATGTCTTTTCCATTTTCCTTTTTTCATATGAAATTGTATATAAACTGTGTCCCCGTGATTGTTGATGTGGTTAGAATTTGTTTCTCCTGAGATACTCGTTTATATGTCTCATATCTTTTCTATTGTCCTTTTTTTCATATGAAATTGTATATTAACTGTTTACCCTTGATTGTTGATGTGGTTAATAATATTATACAACTTTTCTAAAGAGTATTTTTGCTATGTTTATTGTGAAGGTTGTTGATTGCCGAGTTTGTGGCGATCCACATTCACATCTTCGGTTTGCATTTGTTGAGTTTGCTGATGAGTGTAAGTTGTTTGCTTCTGCCTGTCTTTGTAACATTGTTGACATTACTTGTCTGTGTGATTTCCCACATCTCACACATCATGTGTAATCAATGCAACAGTTGGTGCAAGAGCAGCACTTAATCTATGTGGAACAATGCTAGGTTACTATCCAGTTAAGGTCTTACCCTCAAAAACTGCTATCCTTCCTGTGAATCCTACATTTCTCCCCAGGGTATGAATAACAGTGCAACCATTTTTGTTGTGTTAATATCTTTATGATTCTTGCACAATGTGCTTTCTTCCCTTCTGGTCAGTATTTCAATTTTAGATCCAGGGAGATCTCTCTTTTTTCAATTTGTTGATGATTGTTTGAAACACAGTCAGAAGATGAACGGGAGATGTGTGCAAGGACGGTCTACTGTACAAATATTGATAAGAAGGTATATAACCTTATCCTTCTTGTGGGTGGGTGGGTGGGGGGGGGGCACTGACTGTTCTGCTATAATTTTTTTGAGTGCATCTTTGTGTTTCTTATGATGCATACTGGATTTATAATCATGTTCTACTTAATATGCGTGTATTCATTGTAAATTTGTAGTTGAATTACTTTTTTTACACCTGATTGAGTATTTACATGTTCAAATACTTTGTTTTTTGTGTTTTTATAGGGAAGTTAAAAAGATTTGATTGTTAATGCAGGTTTCTCAAGCTGATGTCAAGACTTTCTTTGAAACAACTTGTGGTGAGGTCAGGACAGTGCCCGAAATTTGAATTTTCGTCTTGTGTCAAAAATAGGTAGCTAAGAATTATTCTTCAAACAGTTGGCTAAATTTTATCATATGCAGGTTTCCCGCCTGAGGCTTTTGGGGGATCATGTGCATTCAACACGTATTGCTTTTGTTGAGTTTGTTATGGTAAGTCCATGCTATTATTAAAGTGCAGTGAGTGATAACTACATGGTTTAATTTTTAGCTTTTTTTTTTTAAATAATGCTTCGATGACTTCATGAGATAAATATGATCACAATCTTTATAATGTAGCATAAAATTTTACATAATTTTGTCTTATGATGCATAAGCTACATCTCAAGGCACAATGCTAAAAGTGCCAATTTGAACCAATGAATAATGAGGCTTGTATAATTCATACTAGTAGTAGGCACTGTGTGCAGGAGTTTTAACCTTTTTGGATAAGTTTGCATGAGTTTTAACTATCAGAGAGAGGAGAAGGGGGGGGGGGGGGGTGAGAGAGAGAGAGATTAGTGGAATAGAGTAGTTACAAATTGGCGGAGAGCACTCAATAGTGTTTGGGGGGTGTCACCCTGTATAGTACTGATAGTAGATATCAGTAATTTATGCTGAATAAGATGTTTTGGCTATAGCTGGCCAATTTTACTCTGCTTTTGAACTTCAAAGATTCAGAGATTTTAGGTGGATCTGGAAATGGAATGACAATTTTTTCATATGAGAGAGAGAGAGAGACAGAGACAGAGAGAATCAAATAAAAGATCCTCACTGAAGAAGTAAAGGAAGGTAGCGGTCTGCTGGCTGGTGACTCTCGCCTCCCTGTCTCCAACTTAAAAGTGGAGGCAAGTAGAACATGCATTTTAAAATAGTAAAAATTAACCTAAATGAGTTGAAGATGATGAAAATTATGTAATTGTGACTTTATTGACCCATTCTTTTGGAGCAATTTGTTACTTAACATGGAATCAGAACTTTGGGGTTTGAGAGATCTTGGGTTGAAGTCTATCCACTCTGTTCAGTTCCGCATTTGTTTACCTCTCCACTTGTGAGTATCCACATGAAGGGAGTGTGAGAGCTTAACGTACATTGTGGCTTATTCTCTAAAAATTTAAGATTTTGCTCAAAAGTAATAACAATTGGCAAGAATCATTCCAAAAATGCTTTTCCAAACACACCTTTTGATTTAATGAGGGATGGTGTATCATTTCTTAATTTTAAAAAGTGTCATTCTTACTAATCATATCATCAAATGAAATATGGATTGAGCTATCAAAAATATGCCTCTGAAGAGAGAACTCTGTTGTCCTAAGATGAATTTGGAGGTGCTGGCAAATAAATTTAGCACAGTCAAGTTCTAGTCAATGGTTTACTTATTACAAGTTGGGTGCTCCTCATTATTTCTGAACTATCAATTCCATGTTACTCCTCTATCATATATTTGTGTTGTCTTTCTCACTTAAATATTGACCAACTGTTTATTATCAAAAGGTAAAAAAAGGAAAAGAGAGAACCCCTTTAAGGCAATTTTTTGCAAACAAATTTAGGTTCAACACTTGGTGACTATGTTATTGAATGGTCTTTTTGTCAAAAAATTTAACAGAACTCATTTTGCATGTTGGAGTATGGATGGGGCAATCATTCTCAAAACTTTTTTCCCCTTCTGTGCAGGCAGGGAGTGCTATTATGGCACTGAATTGTAGTGGGAACATCTTGGGGGCCCAACCCATCAGGTAAAAGTCCCTGGACAGTTATCTACTGAGATTTTTTCTGTTAAACCTTGAAAATAAGCTGATAACATTTTTTAACTGAATTTTCATTGATAATGTAGGGTAAGCCCTTCAAAGACGCCTGTGAGGCCACGGTTTCCTCGCCCTGCTCTGAATTAACGAATCTTCGGAGTCTGAGATACATGGATGGAGCTCAATGTATTGCGAGCCTGCTTCAATTGAGATCCATGGAGAAAGAACTAGTTGTGATGAAGGTGGTGGTGAAACTTCCTTTTGTTTCAGTATTTCCATCCTTTTCCGAGAGTAACAGTAACTTTTCCTGTGGCTGAACATGTCATGACACCCCTGCTTCAATTGAAGTTTTTACAGGACCATCCTGATCTTGAGACTTTTAACTTGCTTCACCTTTTGTTTTCACAATGCTATTTATTGACTTTGATAATTCTAGTTCCCGCTACTACCGTGATCATTGCAAGCAATGTATTGCACAGATTGTGCAGGTGCTCCAAAGTTTACACCATTTGATTTCATTCAATAGTGGGTGTTGCAGATTTGTGGTAGAATTTTTGTTCTTCCCCTAAGTTAGAGCTACCAGCCTACCAAATGTTGAATACTTAAAGCTTGGAAGGTCACCACTCCTGCTAACTACTATGGAAAGAAAGGTTGGTGTGAACTAGCAATTGATCTTCTATATGTCCTGCCCTTTCTATATCTAAAAGTGGGTAACCATGAATCACTTTTAGATGAAGCTGTTGAGAGGGTGCTACCCATCCACCAAGCTTGTGCAACAAACCCATCCACTCTCAACTGCTTCATCTAAAAGTGATTCACAATTGAGTTTGTTATCCAAAACCAAAACAAGCTTGGCATATAGTTGGTATATATATATATATATTGAACATGTGATCAAAGTGAAGTGACCAATCCAACTCAGAGATCATGTCCTTAAACTCATGCATGCTTGATATGATCATATATCAGCTAAACTTAAGAGCCCTTTTATTTTGGAGGGGGTGGTTTACCCTACCCAAACCATGATTTTGGTGCATTGGGGAATATAAAACCAATTTTTGAGGTGTTTGGTTACATTTTTCAGAATCATGGTTTGGAGAAGTGAAAAACAAAAAACAACTTTTGAAACCCGTTTAGTTTTTTTTAAACTTTTACTTGTAAACTCACCACTTATGCATTATTCAATATATAAGTATATAAAATGTAAATGGTGAAAAAGAAAATTAACAGTTAGACTAGTTTTATAAAATGCGTTCTTTTATTAATATTAAATAATGAGTAATGCTATTCTTTTTATCAGAATACTATTTTCTCACATGGATAGTGGGTTTCATAGGTCATGAGTACGGATAAACAAGGTAGTAAGAAGAAGTGAGAAGACTAACATTACTATTAATTGAGTTCTCTCCCTTGTTCCCTTGAAAAAATAAGGTTCTTATTGCCAAGCAAGAATGACAAGAAATCTATTGAATTTGCTTATGATTCATAATATGTTTGATTGTGTGGAATTGAAGTCTTGAAATTGGAAACAAGTTACCTTTTCTAATGCCCCAATTCCACACTAGTGAACAAAAAGTTAATAAATTTCTGCTCCCTCCAATTTCTCATGCCTTAATGAAAATCAATGTAGTTAAGGCATTTGAATGTTTTCTTTCTCAAATTTCCCCCGTGTGAAAATAGATTTGAAGAGAAGAATGTTACATTACAAATCATCTCATTGGCCTTGCACACCAAACACTCCGTTATGAGCAAATGTAAAAATGACATGTCCTCTATAATTTCCTTTTCCAAAAAATTATTTATATTTCTTGATAAATGATAAAAGTCAAGAAGCCTAACCCTTCTAACCCTATACTCTGGTTTTCAATCTGACTTGTCTCGTTCAAAGTCTTCCTTATCAGCGAAAATTATAAACATTTTTGTTTTTTACTTTTCGATTTTTTTGTTTTTCTTACGACGAATCCTCCCTAATCACGGATTATTTGAACTCGTGAGACGACTCGTCTCAATTCTAGTTCTTTACCTTCATTGAAATGTAAACATTTATAACTTTTTAAGAGTTCATAAATTATAAAAATAATGTGTTTTGACCTAGTCGCGATTATCGCAGTCATCAAATTCTGAACACGCGTATAAGTAAAATTGTACCAACGAACAAATATAACTATCCTTAGCAACAATGTCAATTGTAAAAATAATAATAGTCTATTATACGGTATGGTAGGTCACATAGACGAATTGTATTTCAATATATACTTTAATAAAATTAAATCATTACGTAATAATATATCATTTTAATAATATTTTAATATATATTTTAGGACTTATTAAAAAAGATATATCATAATACAAGTGATATGACATTATTGAAAGAATAATAGGACAACCTCATCCAAAAATTGTCCTTGTATTCCAACCACATAGGACATATTCTCATTTGGTTGCTTCTTGGCCCCAACCTTGATTCCCATTAGAAGTCAATATTCTCAAGTCATTCCATTTTTCTCTTGCTCTTTTAATCTTTGACTTTTCAATAATATCTACATACACTCTTGACTTATCAACCTTTTTCATATACAAAAAATATAAATAAAGAACAAATGTGTATCATGGTCATGGCAGATGCTGTTTTTGGTGGAGTGAAATGATGTATGAAAAAGAAATTATTCAATAATACAGTCAATTCATTTTATCTGATATAATATGAATGTTCATTGTATATTTTATTATTTTTAAAAAATTTAGAAAAAAATATTTTTTCATATTTTCAAAAAAAAAATTAATATAATTTGTGAGAGATACTCACATCACATCAGATAATAACGTAAAGTGACTGTATTACTAAATGATTTTTCAAATAATTATAAAATGTGAAGTTTAGGCCATGACAAACCTATTTAATGTGTGTGTCTCTTTGTGTATATTTATGTGTGTGTATATATATAGAGATGCTATTCAAATTTTTAAAATTCTTAAATGTTTATATTAGTAAAATGAGATTATAAGAATGAAATTATTAAATTACCCTTCTCACACTTGTAACCTTATTTTTACTCACAAATAATTTGATATTAGTGTGTGTCTCTCTTGTATATTTATCTGTGTGTGTGTGTGTGTGTATATATATATATATATATTTGCTATTCAAATTGCCAAATTTGTTAAACATTCGTACTAATAAAATGAGATTATACTTATGAAATTATTAAATCACCCTCCCCACACATTTATAACTTTATGTTTTCTAAGAGATAATTTGATAATTTTATTTCTTAAAGTGAGCCCTTAATTATTTGTGAGTATAAATAACCTCAGCCTAAATATATATATATATATATATATATATATAAGTATGCATAGTGCATGTATTATTAAATATAAACTATAATGTTCTTAGGAGCATGCCCAAGTGGCTTTTAAAAAAAAAAAAAAAGTAGGCAATAGCAAGCTTCCATGTGCATTAGGACTGCATGTTCAATTACGTGTGGACTCAGTTTTTAGAAAAAGCTTCAATGATCCAGACTTGGGATACAGATTTTCCTCGATTGGCATAAAAGCAATGATTGATTCCTTTCTGTTTAATGCAAAGAGGCCATGCATGCCACTAATTATACCATGGTTCCAATTAGGCAGATCGATTGCATTGATTCTTTTTTATCTGCGAAAATAGCCTAATAAACTTATTCTATTTTTATTTATAAAATTTTTTAGATAAAATGGTGAGATCAGTCTTTTGGAAAAAGCGAAATAAAATAATTAAAAATGATATATTCAGGATTTTGAATCAATTTAATTAATATATCTCGTGAATTATTTATAACATATTCAAATATGATGTAATTTATAAGATTATTCAATCTAATACTATCTAATTATCAAATCTTCCAAACATGACAGAAACAGTAAATCTCAATCTTGAGCGTGGTGGACACACGCCCTGCTTAAACGTGGTTGAACTTGGACGCACGTGCAAGAAGAATGGTTTTTCTCAACCGCATGATTTGACCCAATCCATGTTGGAACAGTCAGCTCATCTGATCAAACTCTTCGGTCTTCAACGCCCTCCATTTTTTAATCACAATTGTCAAACATACACTGCCGTACAAGCCTCTCTTTTCTCTTCTTCCAGGTTCCAATCATCCAATCCAATATAAAAACCAACATATATCTCTTCAAAAATTAGAAAAAAAAACACACACACATACCCATACACATAGAGCAAAGTCACTGCTTGACCAAAAAGAAGCTCATAATTGAGACATCTGATCTTTGCTCTATTAAGCAAAAATCTCAATGTCAAGCGGCAACAGAGAGCCGATAAAGGTGGTGATCATCAACACCCAGTATGTAGAAACTGATGCTGTGAACTTCAGGTCTGTCGTTCAGAGACTCACCGGTAAAGACTCAACGGTAGGAGTTGAGCCAGCGTCGACAACAGGGACGACAACGGCGAGGTTAGATGGGATTCAATCTGGTGGTGGAACTGGAATGCCTCGTAGTAATTCAGTTTTTTCAAGAGGAGTGTCATTCAAGGAGTTCGATAAATTGCTTATGGAGTTGCCGCCTTTGGATGAACTTTTTCGGCTTTGTGCCAATTAAATTCTCAACATATACATACATAAATACATATACATACATATATATAGATAGATATATATAAACACACACACACACACACACTTGTTTCATCATGTTTCTTAATTCTTTATTTGTATTAAATCGCTGTTTCGGGGTTCTTAATATACTTATGTACATGTGTGTGTTTATATATGAAGCTTCATACCCATTTTGGATGGATGTAATCCTTTTACTTACTGGAATCTCTCTCTCTACATAAATTCCATTCCTATTTTCCGGTGAGAATAGCACTGCAGTGTCCAACTCATGCAGCAAGAAAAAAGATGCGTGGATAAATCATGACAAGCCTTAGAAGTATGCAAGTATTGATTTTGTAAATTTATATCAATCTAATATTATTTGTTTGTTGTCGTATCTTTCATGTTTCATTAACATGTAATTAGAACTGTGAGTGAACCGAGCTAGTATAGTGTTTGAGTTCAAACAAGCTTACTTGAACTTGCCAGATTAATGTTGAAAAATCTTTAGTTTGGCTTGTAAAACGACAATTCAAGCTTAAGCCTAATTTGGTACTAATTGATATTTAATCAAGTTGAGCTCGAGTTGTTCTTGAATAATGGGTTCATTTGTAACTTTATATGGAGTGTTAGAGTGCTTCATTAAAATCCTTTGATAAAGTCATGATCAAGAAATTTGGGTGATTAGGAAGGGGAGGGGGGGGGGGGGGGGGGAGTAGAAGAGCAAAAAGAAGTTGCTGCATGTGAGGAAATTTTTTGTTATATGAGTTATGAAATTTTCATCTTCAAGTTTGTTTGTTGATAATTTATTCCAAAAATATTTATTGAGCCTTTATTTATTAGGTTAGGTTAAATCCCGTTGTTGTTATAACATTAGTTAATCGTTTTCTTAAATGCTTGATCAACCAAACAAGAATTATAGTTTCGTACTTCTAAAAATGAATATTATTGACAAAAACTTATTACTTTCAATTTATTAGAAAAAATGAATAAATATACATGCATGTCATGCATTCACATTAGTTGCATTTCTAAAATATGTGTATTTAATCTTTCAATATTTTGAATTTTCACGGAACTTATGTTTAATTGAATATAGATTAGACATGTTTTAATTTTGAATATAAGCTTAAAAGTTGCTTTGATAGTTAACAGTTTTGAACTAACGCTAAGATTTGAAATTTAAAAATACATGAAAACTCGAGCCTCGTTCGTCCGAACAAAGCAAAGGTGCATCCGAACACTGATACTTGGTTCGTGCAAATGTCAAAAAGCGAGAATTCTCATTGGTTGTCCCAATCTAATTACAACTAGGTTAGGTTAACTTATATAAAGATAAGTGATGATTTTCATCGTGTTCATATGGGAGTTGCGAGTTTTATATTCTAAACGGTATATCTTGCATTCATATAGAGAACTTTTGTACTTTATGAATCATTGTTTTTAATTCATTTATTCTCAAATATAGATTCGATATAATATCTACTTCACAAAATTAAGTGATTACAAAAGTTTTCATCTAATGGTGCATTTTAGGACATTTTTAGTACTACCACCTGAATTATATAGATTTGAAGGTAGTTAGATCGTGGTTGCTGCTAAGAGTGCGACTATAAAGCGTAGTAAAAAAAATAATAATATAACATAAAAGATTACGTCAAGGGTTAACTAACTAACGGTGTAAGTTTATCATACAGTGTAACTAGTTAATAACCAATGGTATGTTGTTGAGAGTATACTATAAAAGATAATTAATTAAATAAAGAGTAGGTACATCGCTTTACGGCCAATACAATGTTTACAACCCTACTCTTCATTTACTTTTTAACTAACAATTAGATTTTAGTCATCCATCCTTATTATACACTTTATAAATGGGCCCTATCTGTTATTTGACAATTAGTTTCGTACCATAAGCCCCATGCGATCCTCTCTGCACAAAAAGTGCTGGAGGTTACCGTGATTAGGTTTCATTAGGCGAGGCTCGGCCCATTTAGAGTGCAACACGTACTACAAATAGCTCACCCTCCATTTCCAAGTGGGTGAACCAAACACCACCCCCACTAATCCAATGGTCCTTTTCTTTTATATTGCCATAGTTGCACTAACCGTCTTCCCGAGTTACCTAAAACTACATGAATCTCTTCTATATTTTTTTAAATTATATTAGTATTTTTTTATTACACCAATAATATATAGATTTTTTTTTTTATTTGTAAAAAAATCAAGAGTATAAACCGAGCGAGTAAATCACAACATGACTTAAAAAATTACGAGTTTGAACAAAAATATATGAGATACGAACCTAACCCGAACTCAAATTTCTAAGCTCGAATTTAAATTGGGACGAGCTTGGATAGGGACGTCGGGTACCTGAGCCTAACCCGAACTTGAATTGTCCCTACTTAAAATCACATACGTATATTTTATACCTTCAATTAATATGAACTGTTAGATTTTAAACATGTAAATGATCTTGATCGTTCATTCCATTAATATTTTAAACATGTAATATTTATTTTATTATTTAATTGTATTGACTTTTTAAATCCATTTTCATTGAAAATCCTTGTCTTTTTATCTTTAAAATATGCACGAAACTCGAATTTGAATTTAAACCCAAAATCCGAACAACCCCCAAAAAACCTGATATTAGGCATTTTTTGTCTGATTCAGACTTGGTTTCACTCTTTGGATTATTCTTACGCTCGGCTCAACCCTACCAAATTGCAACTCTAAAAAAATTGTCAGTAACAATATTAAGATTTTGACTAAAATTTTTTATATGACTAAGATACTCTTATAACTTTGTTTACTTTTTCGAAGATTATAAAAAGAATTATCAATTATCATTATAAATGTTAGTATAATCATTCTTAAAGAATAAAACAGTACATTTATATTTTGTACTAATGTTCGTTTCTTTACAATTACGAAAAAAAATTAATATAATATCCAAAATTATAAAAAAATCTTATAATTATTTCATATTATAAGAGATGGGTAAGTATAATTAACCTATTTACATTTACATTTGTTCAACATAATCATCCTTAGGTGTATGTACTCGTGAGATGTACACCGTAGGATCGTAGTTGATAAACCTTTTTATTTTATGATGATGAATCACAAAAATGAGATTTTGGTCAACAAATCGCACCGTCTGAATCTGATAATTGTGGTCCAAATTTAATACAAATCTGGACAAAAGCAACCATTTCCATGGCCCACATTCGCTTTTGGACAAATCACGTACAGACGCAGAGTTTTGAAAACACGGTCCAATCATATTCTAAGGCGGTGAACTTTCAGATAAAAAGAAGCCCACAGTCTCAGTGTTGGTTTCTGACGTAATTTTTATTTACCTTTTTTTTTTTAATCTCAAATTATTTTGATCTTATTTTGTAAATTCATTTTAATTAGGAAAACATATTTCTAAAGATACGCATCTTTCTTCGTTATTTTGTTTAAGTTAAAAAAAAAAAAATCGAATGAAAGTTTATTTTTATTCTAGAAGCATCTTTTTTATAATTTTAAGGAGATGCCTTTATCAGATAATAGAAATTTTAAAAAAATTAAGTATAAATGCATGTTAAACCCATATAAATGAAACTATTTACCTCGTCTTTAGCAGCGTTTAAAAAAAATAAATTTATATGGGTTTAAGAATAATAGTGAATAAGTTTTTTTTTTTAAATTTAAATTTAAATTTGGATTTAAATTTAATTTATTATAAAAAATGCAAAAATGAAAAAAAAAAGTATGATGCAATTGTCGTATTGTATTGTATGATAACTGCTTAAATTTAAATATATATATATATATATATATATGTGAAACTCATACGGGATTCAAAATTTTTTAAATTATAATGGTTATTGTATTTTTTTTTTTACATGTGATAAGATCGGTGTTGATGTGTGCATAATATAATTTAATAACATTATAAATTTTTAAACATAAAAATAGTGGAAGAGAATGAGTGTGACTTTAAATAAAAATAAAATGACATTCTAACTTATGAATCACAGCAATAACATTTTGTAATATAAATACAATTTTACTTGTATGTCTTTTTAAAATAAAATATTTTGTCGAATTGATAAAATGTCTTGCCTGCTCTTGTTTAATAGGATTTTGATTGTGCCTTTTAAAAACACGCGCCCAACGAGCGAGTTGAAGCGGCAGTCGTCACTTGGTGGAACTTTGATTCATTCGGGGTCTACGACTCTACCGTTTGTGCTTTGCTTCTCTCTCTCTCATAAAACTTTCCGTCGGATGAAGTACAGAGGCCGAAAGAAACAAAACAAAAAACACAGATTAAATAAACCAGAAGATATATACAATACAACACGTATAAATCAATACATATATACATGTATATCAGAAAGTTCTGATCGTGTTCCCTGTTCTTCTCTACATATCTCTCGATCTCCATTATCTTCCCTTGGGGGCCCCTCACACCTTCTCTACTCCTCTCTCTCTAAAAGTCACTCAGTCGCCTATTCACAATTTTCTCAAGAATTCAAGGTTCGTTTCTCAAACCTCAATTCTTCATTTGTTCGCTTATTCATTTCGAATTGATTTATGTTTCGAAGATCTGAGTTGTGTGCTTCTCTGCAATACGTGCCTTTTTTTTTTTCGTTTGAAGTAATTTGGAATGCTTTTATCACTTGTTTTGAGTTTGCTTGTCTGATATTTTTTTATTCCTTTTGATTGCAGGATGTTAAGATGTGTTCCAGCAGTAATTTTTTGCTTGTTGGAAGTGAGAACGTGTTATTTTGTGTTGTGAATGTGTTGTAATATGAAAATTAGGGTTTTGGAATCGAATAATTTTTTTTTGTTGTTGTAATTGATTTGGTTTAATAATTCGATGGGGAATAAGCTTGGGTCGGAGGCGACAAGTGGTGGACGAAAAGTATACGAGGCCACAGGGGTTGTATCTACACAAGGATGTGGATCATAAGAAGCTTAGGAAGCTCATACTTGACTCTAAGCTTGCTCCGTGCTATCCTGGGGAGGAAGAATGTGCCTGTGATCTCGAAGAATGCCCTATTTGCTTCTTGGTTTGTGTTTTAACTGTTACTTGTGTTGTTTGGGTTCTTTATTGAGTTATTTTCATCAGACTTCTATTTGCTTTCTGAGAAATGGAGTAAAGAAAAAGGAAATTTTAGGAAAAAGGAATAAATTCATTTGCTTAACTTGGCTATACCATTGCACAAGACGTAATGAGTTCTTTTTGTTTGTTTTGGAATCAAAACGCTATCAACTCTTTAAATTTTCAGTTACTTCAATAGATTCTAGTTCAATGCATAATTGAATTTTTTTGTTCATTTCAGAACCCTAGTGATATCAAAATAAAACATCTCAGTTCAACATTTCAATTACTGGCAATACATAATTTCAATTGAATGGCATTTGGATACAAGCTCTTAATTGTTGGAAAGCAATTGGAGCAGGACATGGGTTGAATGACATTCCAATTTTGTATTTTATATAGAAGCTCATAATAATTTTTTTTTTTTTTGGGGGGGGGGGGGGGATTGAAATCCTTTAGTATTATCCAAGTCTCAATCGCTCCAGATGTTGCATGAAGGGCATCTGTACAGGTATATACTATGCACGTTTCCCATATGATTAATTTAGTTTTTAATAGCTGGATGCTTATTGATTTGTTCGCTTTGCACCAGAGTGTTTTCTGCAGATGAAGACTGCTCATTCAACTCGTCCCACGCAGTATCCTTGATTTCTTTGAACATTATTTATATCTTGTGGGGTAGAAATATTGTTTGGTTTCAAGTGCTGTTCTTTTTTCCTTGAAATTTGTGTTCTATGATTATATTTCTTAACAGTATCAGGTGTCCGTTTTGTAAAACATTGAATTATGCTGTGGAGTATCGAGGGGTGAAAACAAAGGAGGAAAAGGGCATGGAGCAAATTGTAAGATTTGCTATGCTTTGTTACTTTATTTTCATTTTATTTTATCATTGTTCATTATGGAATTATCTCATTGTGTTTAGTAACTTTAGAATATAAAATTAACAATTTATCCACATTTCTTGTGCGTTTAGGAAGAACAACGGGTTATAGAAGCAAAAATAAGGATGCGGCAACAAGAACTTCAAGATGAAGAGGAGAGAATGCAGAAAAGACAGGAGATGGGCTTTTCAAGCAGAATTATGCTACCAGGCGAGGTTGCATATAGCCCAGTAGGAGGTATTTTTATTTAAGAGTTCCTAGTTTAATCTGTACAAAATTGTTTCATTTGCCTACTTATGAATTACTTACTCTTTCTTTCTTGTTTTCTATTGTTGCATTATTTTCATTTCATATATAGAAGGTGAGGAAATTGTCTCTTCTCAACACATGTCTGCTCCTTCGACGATTAGACAACCTCTACGCCCTAGGCAGAACAGGTAACCATTTTCTTATGTAATTTTCTCCATCAGTTCTCTATAATCTACGGATCCTATTTTGTGAGTTTCTGAATCCTTGTCTAATCTTGTTCCATCATCAAACAAATATATATTGTTTTGTTAAATAAAAAAGGAAAATAATATTATATCTGATGCTGCTCTAAAATTTCTGAATTGTGCTCCTTTTATATATCTTTTTTTAGGGCTTGATATTTTCTATTTGAATTTCTACTCATATTCATTATGAGATCCTTTTATTAGATTTAGCGTTTAAGTTTAATTAGCTATGATAACGTGACTTTTTGATTAATGGTGATCGGAAATAATTTCTTAGTGAGCACTGGGTGTTGTAGAGGGACTCTACATACATCTTACTTAGAGAGAATGCACCTGAAACAATGTTGTTGATCGTAGGGAATTTTCTGTCTTGTTTAATGGATGTTTTGAGGAGTTCCACATTCCTTTCCAAATTATAGCCTGAAATTTATGATCAATGCCACATTACCTATCCTGTGTTTAGAAGACCTCTCAACAGGTGTGACTTAATGCTTTATTTGTCTTTATGAATCTCTTTGGGGATTTTGGGGAGGTTTTTAGGAAATACTTGTGGGATGGATTCATCAAGAAGAGTAATTAGTCAGAAAATTCACGGAGGTGAGAGAGACCCTATCTTGAGGTGGTGGTCGTGGGACATATATAGGATGTTCTTGTATAGTGGCATGCAAGTAAAAAACAAAAAGAAAATGGGAAAATATTAATGGAACAACTTTTCCACAACTTTAGACTACAATAGCATGGTAGGACCTCCATAAAATTCCCTAGTCAACTGCCCCCTTTGTCCAAGAGGTCGGCATATAAGATAGGCCGATATAGGGATCCATTAAATAAAGATATTGCATCCTTAATAAGAAAATACAGGTATCTCTGTGGCCTTGTGAATTGTATTTAAGTTAATTGGGCCCGCATGGAAGAACACATTCTATGAAAAATGGCCCTAAATACTTTAACTGATTTTCCTTCACACCCCATTTGAAGGCATGAAGCATGGTTGGGGAAGAATGTCATAAAGCAACTGGTCTGAAGCAACAAAAGCTATAGGAAGAATTTAGTAAGCAAATGATTATATCTCGACATAGGATATGTCCGACTCATGTTTTAAGTGCCATTTGATACACTTGTAATGTTCGTGTAACTCGATATTACCTACATGTAATTTGTGCAAGTGTGACTAAACTTATCGCTAGTGATACAAGCTGCTATCAAGGTGCATCCTCCTGAGTGTGTTACGGGGTTGAGCTAGACATTACAGAAGTAGTAGATTGAATTTGATTTTGTGAATAAGGGAGTTACTCATGTTGCACTATGATGATGTCCTTCATAACTCGTGAGAAAATGGCTTTGAAAAACCCTATTCTGCACTTCAATATCTGGAAACAGGAATGAAGGTATGTAGGATGGTTGTCAATCGTTGGCCTTGTTGTGAACACAGAGTTGAGTGTCAATGGATGTGATCCAAAAGTTCGTGACTAAAAAACACCTGCAGCATAAAAGGTGCCGTGGTTTAAAATAGTTTATATCAACAGAAGTGTTCAAAAATGTTTCTGGCTAAGAAACACCTACATCCATACAAGGGGGTGTCGTTTAAAAAAAATTTATGGAGGTTTGAGGTTTCTGTCTTGAAGAATTTCTTTGAAAATTTATGAAGGCGATATATATATATATATATATATATTTGTAACGATGAAGATGAGACAAATATTCAGATGTTGTGGGTGAAATAGACCAGATAATTTTGAAGTGCTTGACAATGTAGATCTTTTTTTCTTTTTTTTTGATACGTAATGAGAAATTAGATTTAAAGTTGTCCGGGGGGGCCGCTCCTATGTACGGTGCAAAAGAGAGAAACTCAAGTTAAAAGAATTTCATATCGCTAAAGAAATCTACCATACTTCTTTCCGAAGGATTATAAGAACCTTTAACACATATATACAAGGAGTACAAAAAAATGCTTCTAACCCTATACAGGGGGATTTCCAACCCCTCAAAAATTCCTCTATTCCTTTATTTTCAAATGTTCCAAAAAATACAAAGAGGAATGACGTCCCAAACCTTCCAAATATGCCGGATTTTGCACCCACTACTCCAATTAGCCAAACACTCAAAATTGTCCTTGACATGACCCACAAGCAATCAAACAAAGCAAAAATACACTGCCACAGGTCACTTGAAGCCTTGCAATGGAGCAAAAGATGATTCACTGTTTCCTCCTCCCTATTACACATTGCACACCTATTGGCCATATGGAAACCCTTTTTTTTTTTTTTTTTGAGGTTTTCACCAGTCAAAATGGACTCCCAAGTCGCTTGCCCACCCAAAAAAAGCTGCTTTCAATGACGCCTTTGTCTTCTAAATGCTTCTCCACATGAAAGTTTGAACTCCCTCTTCTCAAAAGAACTTTGTAGAAGGATTTGACTTCAGAACTCCCTCCCTTCCCAAGGACCCATCTAATCCTATCATGCGAGAGGAACTTGATCCTTTGCAAGATGAAGGGTGGGTTATGTGAACAGCTGGTTATGTCCTTACCTGAATGGTATTTTTGCATATAATTATGCAAGAATTAGGGCTTCTTTTGGTCACTTATATCTGCACATTTTGATAATATTTTAATTTATAGAAGTAGCAAAGTAAAACACCTTGTCTACATCTTCTTTTCTTT
This sequence comes from Nyssa sinensis, assembly GCA_008638375.1. Classification (NCBI taxonomy): domain Eukaryota; kingdom Viridiplantae; phylum Streptophyta; class Magnoliopsida; order Cornales; family Nyssaceae; genus Nyssa; species Nyssa sinensis. The sequence continues at coordinate 52,041,073 of CM018046.1, forward strand.
TTTTTATTCTTTCTGTTTTTGGATAAATAAAATGAATTCAGCATCAACTTCGTCACTTTCCCAGTAGGTAACTCACCAATTCAACAGAATGCCTGCTCCTCTCCTTTTAAAAGCTCCACTTTTTGCACAATAGAGTTTTCTCTCATGCTTTTCTAGCCCTCTTCCAAACGCATCCCCTTCGCGTGGAGGCTCTTCTTTGATGGTCCCTGTCCACCTGGCCTGTTGGCCTGCTCTAAAGAATTCTTGGGCTGGCAGCCTGGCAAATATACATCCACAGGAATTTTCTTATCAACTTCCCTGACAAGAATCGGTACTGGAATGAACTTCTCAATGCCCAATTCAAAAACACGGGACCAGATGGGAAAATGAGTGGTGTGTGCAATAGCTTACTTTCTTTCTCTCGCTTGATCGCTCCCGGTCCTTTCCTCAATTGTTTGAGCAGGACCGAACAACTTAACAAGTCCCAAATTGACACTGACATAGCCCACACAACAACGTAAAGAGCAAACAAGGTGCATCCACAACTCCCTGGCATACTCATGTTGGAGAGGAAGGTAGTTTGACTCTCTTTCTTGTCTTTTGACACACAACACCTTGCTTACTAGATCTTCTCAATTGAGGGGAGGAGTTACGTCAACAAAAGCTCCACAGTCCACAGTACTAAAATTGTTCCTTTTAGCAAGATCATGTTTTGATGTGAGGTTTGTACTATCTACATATGGGGTAATAGTAGACAAGAAAGATGATAATCATGGAAAATTGGCAAACTTTACAAGTCCATTGATATTGTTCTGCATTTCACATGTTATAAACCTTGTATCCTCATTAAATTTAAGGATATAGACAATGTTAAAGTAGATTGCTATAATCTGCAAGTCCATTTGTGTGGCTGATACTGTCTAGCTAATACTTTGGTTGCTAATCCATCTTTTAATGAGTCGCTACAGTTATTTTAACCTTGAATGGAAATTGTTTTTGGATGGAGATGTCAAATTCTTGAGTTCTTCTGGAGGGTGTTATGGAGTAACTTTTGGTACTAAGCTACTCTATTCCACCACAGTTTGTCCTTAGATGGTCAAAATGACAACCTGAGGAAATTTGTTGTGTTGTTTGTTAGAGTTCAATTATAATGTTAAATCTATCATTATTAAACACTAAACATTCACATAATTGTAGAATTGCCATGGAACATACACCAGCTGAGATGACAAATGGGTGTTATCTCCCATCATGTGTTGGGTTAACATTTTAAATAATGCTATGTGGGTTGGTGTTTATTCCTAAACTTTTGTAAATTGATTTTGGTAGTTGCATGATTAAGTGCAAAAGAATTTTGAAGGAAGAATATAGGTTACAAAGACAGGACCAACTTGTGATGAGGGGCCAATAAAATGAGGTTGGTGATTGTGTCATGATCTATTTGCAAAGGGAACGACTTTCGGGAAGCAAGTAAATAATTTGACATAGGTGGAAATGGATTTTCCAATGTAACCATATTATGAGATCTTTTTTGCCAGTTTAAACCTTTTTGGATGGCCTAAGTTCTGTGTTAAATCACCAATTTATCTAAAAGTTTAAGTTGTTAGAGAATGGACCTACAATATATATTAATCTCTCAACATTCGCCCTCATGTGCAACCCTGAACTCGCACGTGAAAAGACACAAACATAGGAATGGCAACGGGGCGGGGTGGCCCTTTCCCAACCCCGACTCCATTTATATTTTTCGTCCCCGACCCTGACCCGTTTAGAAGTTTACCCCAACGCCAACCCCATTTATATTTCCCAACTTCACCCCGCGCCCCCCCCGGATCTCGAACTCCGATATATATATTTTTTAAGTAAATTAAAAATTTTATTTTGATAAGTAAATTAAATTTTTTTTGTCAAAATAACTAATAAAAAAATATATGAGAGTGATATAAAAAACTTTAAAACTAATTTTATATAGTGTTATTTATTGGTAAATATAATATATATAAAAATAAATAAAAAAACTTAATATATAAACGGGGCGGGGCGGGGGCGGGGTGACCATCTCCCGAACCTGTCCTTGAACTCGACTGGGTTTTAAAAGCCCTACCTCGCTCCGATCCTGTTTATGAGCACCCCATACTCGCCCCTAATGGGGCGAGGCGGGTCTTCGACGGAGCGAGACAAATTGCCATCCCTACACGAACAACCATATACAAACACGAAACAGAACAAAGTACAATTTTGCATAAACAATTTAAATGGGGAATAAATACAAATGGAGAGACTTGAACCCAAGACCTCTCATAATCAAGGTTTTGATACCATGTTGAACTATCAACTTATCTAAAAGTTTAAGCTATTAGAGAATGGGCTAATAATGTATATCAAGTTCCAACACATAGGAACTTCCTGCTGGACCATTGGTTGAATGTTGTTAGGGTAAAATTTTCATTCGTTAAATAGGAAGGTGTCAGTAATCTCAAGAAAGCTGGTAGTTTTACCTACCGGTGTGGTCTATGACTACCACCTGTGCCATACCAAGGCATAGGGCCCTATGGTCAACTGGTGCGGGCATGTAATAAGCATGCTACCATGAGAAAAAAATTGAGCTGCTAACTTCTTTGCGATCAATATCTTATCACTCGCCTGCATAATATAGCTTAGAGCTACCTACCGAAAAAAAAGTAACTTAAGAGCTATCATAAATCTTCTTGAATGAGGTATGTTTTCAAGAAGACACATGGAATTATGTTATTTTTTCATGGCGAAGAATCCTTCCAACCATGGGTCCTTTGGTTGCTTGGCTACAAGGCGAACTCCGGAAGTATGCAATCACCCCTCAGCCCATGTGCATCGCTTTAAGAGGGGGACTTGAACTTGCAACCTCAAGATATATATATATATATATATATATTTTTCTTTTTGATCGGTAAAATTGTAGTATAAAACATGGCGCCTGAGGGGGGCGAACCCATGTACAACCTCAAGATATTAACCCTTAAGACTTTCCCATCCGAGCTAAAAACTATGGGTTATGATGACTAGATAAAAAAATTACTAATAAAAGCCCATATTGTATTTTTATATATGGATATTTTTGAATTGATAAACATAACCATAAACATACTTATAACAGAATGGAAATTTTTTATATTTATTCCTGTGAAATATTCTAAGATGCAGCTATCAGCAGTTTTTGGCATTAGTGCTATTGAAATAAATTACTATTCATTAGTTGTTGAGTAATGGGGATACATATTTTTAGACTTTTTCATGGTGTGTTGTTCCAATTTTTGACAAATGTAATTGATGTGGTTTTTATACGATGATTGGCATGCCATGTTAGTTTTTGTTTCTCTGATTCTGACTTTAAATGCAGGGATGATGATTTTGACTTGGATCTTGAGGACATAATGCTTATGGAAGCCATCTGGCTGTCCATTCAGGTATTTGTTCTAAATCAATTATGCATGTGCTTACGGAATACATTTGAGTGACAAAATTTGCGGCTTTGAACTTCAAACAGTAATGTGTTGTTAGATTGAAGCACATGAATTCTCTGAGGATTCTTCCATAATGAACTAAACTACATTCGACCATGAATAAGCACATTCAGAGAAAATATTACCTTATGAAATGAACACAACCATCCAATTGTTTTACTGCTATGAACTGAACTAGACTACATTCGACCATGAATACTGGTTGTCCACAACTCATTCTGCCGTCTTTCTTATTGTTTACCACTACTGTTGAACTTTTGTCAATTTTTGATGTGCATTTCTAGCTATTTACTCGCATAGGTACAGAAGTTCCAAATATATAAAAGCTTTAGATCTATGTTGGAAGATTTTAGGTCCGCTATTTCTTTCTTGTGGAACTGTAGGCTTCAAGATATTCCCACAATTCCTTTTAAAGATTAGCAGTATTGCATGATTTTGATGTGGAACCATTCGAAGTATTAGTGCTATGAAAACCTCACAGCCCAAGTGATGGTGTAGCATGTTCATTTACAAATTGATATTGTTTCCCATCTCTGCTTGCAGGGTTGGAAAATTTAACCATTGCTTTTATTCTACATTTTTCTGAGTTACTCCAGATGACCCACACTGACATTGTACTTTAAAAAAAAATGATGACAGGAGAATGAACGTCAGAGAAATCCAGCCTATGTTGATGCTGCTCCATCAGAAGAATGCATAACAGAAGATCGCTGTGTTTCAGCAGCAATGGCCCCACTGGCTGAATCATCATCATCAGTCATCATCATCCCCATCCGGTGGTCTGGCTTGTGCAATTGCTGCCCTTGCTGAGCGCCAGCAAATGGGTGGAGAATCCTCTAGTAACTACAGTGGAAATATGTCGGGATTCAACATGCTTCCCAGCAGTAGCAGGTTTGCCAATAGGGAGGAGCAAGTGGCCGAGAATTATCCTCCTGCAGGGAGCTTAATTGAGGTCTCACCTGATAGCGGGATGGAAGGGTCTAGGGATGATGGAGAATGGGGGATAGATCATGGTTCGGAGGTGGCTGAAGTAGGGACCAGCTATGCAAGTTCGGATGCAGCGGAAGATGGTGGTAGGCTTGCCTGCATTGCCACCACAAGATGAAATTGAGGGCGGTTTTCAAGCTGTTGCAGGGCCCATTGTTCCGGAGAGTTTTGAGGAGCAGATGATGCTGGCTATGGCAGTTTCGCTAGCTGAAGCTCGAGCGAGGACAAGTGCGCCAGGGGTTGCATGGCACTAGTTTCTAAGGTCAAGGTACTAATGAATCTCTCTCTCTCTCTCACCCTCCATATACAGATGTAAACGGAACAGACGTGATTTTAGTAAATGAAAGGTCATTTGGGTTTTATGCCATTTGGAATTATTCCGATCCATACCCGAGTGTTTTACAAATCGCAAAAAATCTGCAATTTGATGGTCATTTAAGTTCAGAGAAGGAACTTATTATGAACGGCTTTGTAAAAACACATTTATATCTTTCCATGGACATCACCGAATCTGCCCTTTCGGAGGCAGAAAATAAAGCAGAAAGACGCGCTGAGGCCACCCAAAATGTTTCTTGGAAAGTAAATGACAATGAAATGAAGTTCTCAAGTATTTTTGTGTGGGAAAGAAAAGTAAAAGGAAAAAAGAGAAAAAAAGTTGTTTATTTTTCTCTTAAAATTAGATATTATTAATATCTTGGAAATAATTGGGAATGAAGGGAGAAAATTGGGAAAATGACATGTAAATTTTTTTAAAAAAAAATCTATTACATTTTATCATATTTCCCCCCTTTTTAACTTGTATTTTTTATAATAAAATATAATTTTTATATTGAGCTTTCTTTCTCATTAATTTGTGAACCAAACAGAAATTTAATGTATACAAAAAATAAATAAAAAATGAAAAAAATGAGTTTGGGGCTCGGGGGAATCTCAGTAAATTAATACATGGGGCTCGGGGGAATCTCAGCCGTAGTCTGATGTTTGTGAAGAGGAGTAGCTAGTTTATGTTGCTGCTTGCTTAGTGGTTTTACCATGGTTTGAAATACTTTATTGTTTACAGAAATATTTTGTGAAAAATATAATTTTACTTAGCTTGCAAAGTTGGGTTTTATTTTTTTAGCTTTGTTAGTTATCAATCTTTTTTTTTTTTTTGTTAACAGAAATATTTTTGAAGTATATCAAATTCAACATCAAAATAGAACATGGTTACATAATTCTCAAGGTAACTGATTTTTTTTTTTTTTTTGGACAAAAGATTATGTATTATAATCCAATTTAAGCTAGAAATAGAATTCTTAATTTCAGTTTTTATTATTACAAAATAATGTAATTAATCATTTTTAATATATATACATATACATATGTATTTTTTTTTTTAAATAACTAATATAGAAATTGAAAAATGAACTATTAAGTAATACAAATTTTTTGGGGTTAATAGATTGCAATAATATAAAGCTAATTATAGAGGATATAAATCTATTCTATGATTTAATAATTTTTACTAATTAATATTTATCAATTAAGTAATAGAATTATTAGTTATTTTTCTTGAAAACGAATTTAATTTCTTAATAAAAAGATAAATCAGGTATACATATATAATACACTTATGCATACATGACATATCATCCCACTATTGAAAAACAACACTCATAAAAAATAATCACTTGTCAATGAATTGGGTATCTCAATATTTTTTTTTCAAGATCTCTTCCGTATTTATCGATCACCATCAAAATAACGGTTGTGATTGATCCACTTAGTCAAAGGCAAGTGAGACAAGTGTCAATTAAAAAAGGGAGGGAAATGGAGTAATGAGTTATGAGGTAGGGCGTTCAGAGTAGTTGGAGAGACATTTAAGCTCTCACATGCAAACATAAAGAGAGCTCAGCTACTTGTTTGGATTCACATGAATTGTTATGGATTAACCTTCTCCCCCATTCTTTTCATTCAATGATATCATAACCTTTTTTATAGTATGGACCACAAACATGGAAGATGCTAGAAATCGCTTTATATCCTTAATTGTAATTATATTTCAAATGTGATAAAAAATGACAAATTCAGTGTTCGTTACTGCAAGGTTTGAAAAATATTAAATGTATGCGGTAGGTTATTTTTACTATTTTAATTGCTAACCTTCAGGTCACAATAATTTGAGTCTTATAAGTTATATAAAATAATTTTACCGTTACAACAAAACTTACCCCAAGTTATTATATATTTCATATGTCTCGAATTGAGAGTTCAGTCCTTTTTGAAAAGTCAATGTATAAATTATGGATAATGTTTTATGACATAATATTTTTGAAATAATTAGTATAACTATTCACATGAATGTGGGTCCCATGTGAGTGTGATGAATGAGGATCCCACACTTGTGTGAGAAGTTGTGCTACAAAAATATTGTGCCATAAAACATTACCCATAAATTATTGTTAAATTTGTAAATCATTTTTTTCACCAATTTAATGTGAATACACTACTCAAAGATGTTAATTTTGTAATTTTATACTTTTATTCAAGTGTTAAAACATTAACGTTTGTTTACTGTTTTTAAAAACAGATTTTTAATTTCAAAACGTGGGATATACGTTTGGCAAGCTATTTATTTTAATTTTTTTTAATTTTTTAAAATTTAGATTATCATATTTAAATACATTTTCACAATTTTTAAAAAATTAATTACAAAAATTTTAGAAATATTTTTAAAAAATTATATCTGAATCACTATCCAAACGTAATTAACAAAAATTAGTTTTCCCAAAAGGAACTATTTTTATGAAAGAGAGAGGATAATACTTAATACAAAAAAAAAGAAGGTAATAATACTTTTTAAGCATACATGATATGATTTTCAATACATCACATCCCAAATTCTTATTCAAATTTGTGAGTCATCTCAATTTTTTGTTAGTTATTTGTATCTAAATACATTCTTGTTAAAAAAATGTCATTAAAATCACATTTTCAAAATATAATTTTAAAAATGACATGAATTTAAAAAATAAGTTAAAAATGGCTTAGCTAAGATTAAATCACCCCCAAAACATTTAGGTAAAAAATTCCACATCTCAAGTTCAAGAGATGGTAGCTTCAAAATATGTGTTTAAGATTGATTCAAATTTTGTGTTGGATTGTCCCACATCGTCCAGTTCCAAGCACTTTTATGTTATATATAAGACTTTAGATCCTCTCTCCTTAACACCTGAGTTTTAAGGAGCTGTATGAGATAGGCCTTATTTTCAACATGGTATCAAAGCCAAAGCGACACTGGACCTGGTTGCTGTCAGCCGTTTCGGCCGCCCTGGTCTAGGGGGTATGTTAGGATTGTCCCACATCGCCCGTTACAAGCTCTTCTACATTATATATAAGGCTTCAGATCATTTCTCCTCAACACTTGGGTTTTAAGGAACTGTGTGGGCTAGGCCTTACTTTTAATATGGTATCAGAGTCAGAGCGACATTGGGCCTGACCGCAGCCAGCCGTTTATAGGTTTTAAGGAGTTGTATGGGTTATGCCTTATTTTTAACATGATAAGAAGCTGAATAGGTTAGGCCTTATTTTTAACATGGTATCAGAGTTAGAGAGACACTGGGCCTGACCGCAGCTAGCCGTTTATGAGTTTTAAGGAATTGTATGAGTTATACCTTATTTTTAACATAGTATTAGAGCTAAAGCAATACTGAGCCTGATCGCAGCCAGTCATTTATGTTAGATTGTCTCGTATCGGTCGTTCTGAGTTTCTTTGCTGCAAGTTCCTTGCCCTATATATAAAGTTTTAATTTTTTTTTGACACCTAAATTTTAAACAGTCGAAAAGATTAAGCTTTATTTTCAACCGTTTGAAAGTTGTTTCTTTTTGATGGCGGAAGCTGAGATTCAAAAAGCTGAAATTGAAAGCTTAAATGCGTGCAGTGTTGTCAAAAAGGAAGAAACAAAAGTGGGGTTTGAAAGGGACAAAAAGACAACAGTAAAGATACCCAATTACTATAAAGTTTGAGATTTTCGAGATATATTTGTGTCCTTCCTCACACCGTTCAAAAATTTCTCCCTCCTCCTCTTCCTCTCAGATTCTCTCCCAACGGACACTCATCCCCCCTACTCACTACCTTTAATTCAAACTTCAAAATTCAAACCTCTACAAATATCTCTCTCTCTCTCTCTCTAGCCTTGTTGGTAGAGCTGTGTCTCCTACTGGTCTTGTGTGTGAGGAAGAGATATATATAACACCATCCTACCCGCTGCAATTAAAGCTTTTCCTTCTTTCCATAGTCAATTACCTTGCATTCATTAAAGGGTCTCTGGAGATGGACGTTTTCTTCACTCGGATCTTATAATTGAAGGGTTCAGAAACTTCAGGGGTGAGATCTATTTTCTTTCTGTTGCTTTATCTTATTTCTTTACTGCTGCTTCTTTTATGATCATGAGGTTTTCTTGGTAAAGTAAATCATTTATCTGTAGCTGGGTTACATTTTTTTTTCTTTTTCGGTTTGATTTTTGTTTGGTTGATGAGAAAGTGTGGGAAAAGAAAACAAAATATGGAAAGAACCTCACAGCCAAACTATCCCAAATGGGCAAGGAGTTGTAAGGTTCCATGTTGTATTTTCTTAGGTTTTCTTGGCAACCAAATGGACCATTAGAATCTGGAGAGAGATTTTTGGGATTTTATGTTATTTCGAGATCTGATATATATACATCTCTCTGTTTCATTATGGCACTTTCAAGTTTGACGCTGTTTTAATTGATGTTCTTGAAACATTGAGGAACAACTTGCTTTAAGCCTTTAGCTGGTTATTGTGTGAAGAATGTGTTAATCATTATATTTTCAAAATCTGTTTTATATTTTCAAAAATTGTTTTATATTAGCAATAGAGTAATAAAAGAAAAATACAAAACTTGTTATCTGTATTCTGTAAATACAGAATTATTTGTTTTGTATTTTATAAATACAAAATAAGAATTTGCAGAGAAAAAGAAAACTAATTATGTACTAAGTTTTAAACAAAGTAATTTTTTATTTTGTAGAATTAAAACTCAGAATAAGATAACTGTTTAAAACAGTATACAAATTTGAACAAAAGTAGAAAACCAGACATGGAAGAAACTTATAGGTTTCAGGATCAGATCAAGTCTAGTGTTTGACGTTATCTCCTTAAGACAGAATACGCCTTTGCACTTGGTGTTTACGATTGAATGGATGTCTGCCTCCTAGGATGAAATGGTTTCACACAGAGAAGAAGCACTGCAGTCTCTTCGTACAATGAACCAGACTTCTGTTTCAGAACTCTCTCAAACTATATGAACGCACAGAAAGAATGGAATGAATTCAATTCAATGCATGTGGGTGCGTAAGTAGTGTTTATATAGAGCATTGGTGTCTGTTTGGTACGGACATGAAAGCTTACAGTCGTAACTGTTCAAGTAGTGTTTATATAGAGTATTCGTGTCTGTTTGGTACAGACACGAAGGCTTACAGTCGCAAGCTGTTCAATGAACAGCCGCAAGAAGAAGACGATTCAGTCAAAATTCAAATCAAAGGTTTTAATCGCAAAATGATGTTGTTTTTTGGATTTAGACCAAAACCAAACGCAATCGCAAAACGACAACGTTTGGAATTTAATTAATCCGGTAACTTAAACGAAAGTGTTTTAGACTGTTTCTAACAGTAACAGAAACGACAATGTTTTGAAAAATTATTTAAATGAATTTTTCCTAAAAAGATATATACATAGCAGGCCAAGGCCCAAACTCGAACCTGGCTCGACTCGGCTCGGTTCGATTCAGTGCAGGTGGGGCCGTGGCGATGGCGGTGCGCGGCGCGCTTGTGTGTGGTGAATTAATCATGTGCTAGGTCCTCTCCCTTCTACAAAACTTGGGTGCTCTTTAGGGCCCAAACCTTTTTTTAAGGTAATTGTATATATACACTTTAAAAGCCTTGTACCCATCCTATGTAAGACACAAGCCTTTTTTTTTTTTACAAGCTTCAAGCTTTTGTTATCATTTCCAAGTGGTGATGTTTGGAGGCAATTTCTCATTCATTCCTTAATTGTTTTGAGCAACCCAATATATGATCTTAATCTCATCATGGAGGAGAACACATTTTCACATGGACTTACCAAAATTAATGTGTGGGGCCCACTTTAATTTTAGCGCAAAGATAGCTAATTATTATGCTCGAAAACTCACTTTTTCTAACAATATGACTTATACATTTTCTCAATGTATAGCTGTGCTAATATACATGCAATCTTATCTTTGTTATCTTCATATCTTGTTGCTTGTATTTTTTCTGTGGAAAATATGTGAATGGCTGTTCTACACTTGATTCCCCCCCATTTTCTTTATCTTTTCATTTTTGTTCCTCATTCCTTGTGTCTCTCTTTTCTATTCTTTTTTCTGCTGGTCTCGAAAGGAGAAGTTGAAATCCACCACATTTTCACTTCTTCTCTTTTAACCACAATGATATATATGTTTGGTGAGCAAAGGAGATTGTGAAGGCGAGTAAATATTCAATGGTTCCTTTGATCATCGTCTTAATGACTTGAATAGAACTATTTTTGTATGAGAGTACATTCAAATCATTGGGACCATGGTCCAAGGAACCGATGAATATTCTCCGGACACTTTCACTTTACCAGACTATGCCCACTCACTTAAAAAAAAGGAAAAAGAAAAGAAAAGAGTAGGGGTACTTTGGAAACACTAATGCTACACTTTTCAACTTCCTTTCCCAACACTCAGATAAAGTAGAGTATATTGAGGCCCAGAGTGTGTGGACCACCCATGTGAGTGTTGAAAAATTAAGTTGGAAAGTGTAGCATTTGTCCTTTGGTAAAGTGAGGGAAACCTTACTAACAACCTCTACTTTGGTTGGTATATTGTTAAACCATCTTGGCCTAATCGTTATTATGTATATTATTCTAGGTTTGTCCTTAGGCTTAAGTTATGTACTTTTCTAAAATACATCTTTTCTACATGTATAAATTCTAGGCTTCTTCTGGAGGAATATATATATATATATATATATATATATATATATATAAAAGAAGTATTTTAATTAGGAAAGTACATAACTTAACCTTAAAGACAAATTTAAAATAATGTATACAATAAAGATTAGGTCAAGTTGGAAAATACATAACTTAAACCTAAAGACAAGTTTAGAATAATGTACACAATAAAAATTAGGCCAACTCCACCTTATTGTTAAGTAGGCTCTATTTTATTGAAGATTGAAATAATTATATAATAAGATTATTGAAGATTGAAATAATTGCATAATAAAATTATTAAACACTAAAAAAGAAATATTACTAATTTACGAAATATAATACAATAATTGAATAAAATTATAAATTAAATGAAAATAACATACTTGGTACCTTGAATAAATGGGTTAGAGAGAAGAGGGAAAACAATGTAATGAGAGCTTCTATTATGGTCTGTGGGTCTGTTATGTCTTTTGGAGTAGAAAATATTTCAAATGGGACATGGATGGCTACAAAAGATTGACCTTTTCCCTGATAAATGTATCGTGTGTCCAAGTGAAGTGGGACCCAACTAAAAACTATCACAATGCAAGGCTTCTAGTGGAAGTCTATGTAGCATGTCCAGCTCAACTGTTACATCGGTTGGGAAAATATATAGGAAGGTCTAGCATTAGTGAAAAGGAAAAGCAAAGAGCAGGGGTACTTTAGAAACACTAATGTGCTACACTTCCCACTTCACTTTTCCAACACTCACACAAGTGGGGTTCCAAGGTGCGTGGACCCCACCTATGTGAGTGTTGGGAAAAGGAGTTGGGAAGTGTGCATTAGTCCTTTGGAAAAGTGAGAGAAATCTTACCAACAAGCTCTAGCTTTGGTTGGTATCTCCTCCACCTCTTCATATTGGAGGTTGAGGGTTCAACTCTCCTCAATGGGTAAATTAAACACGTGTTTGTGATTTACCTATCAGAAAAAAATCTTACACTCTTTTAAAATTATCTGGTTAAGCGGGGACATTGATCTGCATGCTTAAAATAATGCTATTGTTCGAACAAGAATAACATTAGTCTAAGAATAATAAGATACACAAGGACATTTAATGATTTAAGTAAAATAGATTTCAATTAATAATGCTCTTGTATCAACGCCTTTTATTTTAGTTGAGGTGAGTTCGTAGGTGATGCCTCATTTAAGTTGTCTCACCTAGAGTGTTCTAAGGGGTTATGTCTCATCCTCACCTTGCTTAAGCGAGTGCACAGTCATGTTGACAACATTATTGTATATATGATTAGAATCTTAAAGTGCAACTTGAAGAGAGAAAAAGGATCAAGATATACCATTTTATGAATTTTATGTAGTAGAAGTGTTCAAAAATACACTAAAATACCATAATTGTTTTATTGGTTTGAATATTTAATTATTAATTTATTTTTAAGGATAGTCTTATTGAACCACTTTTAATTTTTTGCACTTTATTATTGAATATTTTAATGGAAAAAGTTTTAATGAATTTGCTCAATTTGTACCCAACCTCATACATGGAATGGGACCCGTCATTTATAGGGCCCACCAGTGGATCCCACCCCATGTGGGCAAATTCAGATAGGCATTAAAATATTGCTCTATTTTTATTCGTTCACAATGTGAGATGAGGTTAAAAGTGTAGTGTCAATATGTATTTCCTTTTCAATATTTCATGAGATGCTATACATACCTTTTTTTTACTACATTTTCTTATCTACAGACACAAGGTAGTAGGATCCACATTAATAAATGTATGTGGGGCTCACTTACTTGTGTTTATAGATAAGAAAATACAGTAAGAAAAGACGGAATGTATAGCATTTTTTTATCTTATAATGAAATTCTTTGAATATCTTGATAAAGGGAGGTTTGAACTCTATGGTTATAACTATCAAGCCAAGACGATAGCAAATTTGATCATTTGCTAGTTTGGAACCATATAAATTCCTTTTATTATAGATGTATAGAAATATAAAGTTGTCTTGTTGGCGCTACATTTTTATCTTTCTACACTTCACTTCTAAGTTTTTTTATGCATTCACAATGTGATTTGCGAAAAGTTAAAAGTGGAGTTCAAGGAGGATTGCATTTTTTTTTTAAAAAGATAATAGTTTATTTTTGCCTATATTGGTTTTGTTTGATTGGGTTGATTTTTATTATACTTGATCTACTCAGTGAGACTCATCATACGGTGAGCCTTAACTATCATTTTCATACTAACTAGTCATTATGTTATTGAGGCCTAATATATAGTCATTATATTATTGAGGCCTAATATATCGTCATTTGTGCGTTCATTAAGTAGTAATTTGAGTGTACTAAAAATAATTTCAATTTGATCAACAAGTCTATGGGTTGAGCAAACTCTACGATGTTTTAATCAAAGGCTGTTACTAATTTGATTAATTGAAAATTTTGAATTATATGATTCATTTTTAATAAAATTGAGCAAAAGTATAGTTCGATTGCATTCAAACACTATGTTTTGTAGATGGACAGACCTATTAGTACTACATTTTTAACAACTTACACTATTACTTTTGAATTTTTTATACTTCCATAACATGAAGTGCAAGATGTTAACAACTTACACTATTACTTTTGATTTTTTTAACAACTTACACTATTACTAATATAAAAAATATTTCGTTGACTTTTCACTCTACATAGACTTAGGTTTTGTTTGGTTAGATTTTCAAAAGAGGATTTTGAATTTCAAAACGCGGGATACGCGTTTGGCAAATTATTAATTTTAATTTTTTATAATTTAATTATCATATCCAAATGCATTTTCACATTTTTTTAAAAATTAATTACAAAATTTTTAGAAAATTTTTTTAGTATACTTGATTTATTAAATGAGACTTATCATATGGCGAGTCAATTTTTTTTGGCTAAGTATTATATTATTGAGACCTAATATATCTCTGCTATACACATTATAAAGTTTCTAATGCTTATTTGGATAATAGAAGACCCACCATTTGATGGGTCTCATTTAGTAGATCAAGTATATTAAAAATTAGTTTAATTAAATGATTTTCATCATTTAATTCTGATCATACTTTTCAAATGTCTTGAGAAATGGTGGACGTCAAAGAAAGTCAATTTAGACCCTCTCGGATTTTCATTTGGCGTCAGGCATCATTAAGGGTAAAGGAAATTTTACATTTACATTTACTTATTTTACATCAATGTTACTTTTGAATTTTTTATACTTCCATAACATGAAGTGCAAGATGTTAAAAAGTACTAATATAAAAAATATTTTGTTGACTTTTCACTCTACATAGACTTAGTATTTTTCTTGGTAATTGAGTTGATTTTTAGTACCCTTGATTTATTAAATGAGACTCATCATATGGCGAGTCAATTTTTTTGGCCAAGTATTATATTATTGAGACTTAATATATCTCAACTATACACATTATGAAGTTTCTGATACTGATTTTGATAGTAGAAGACCTACCATTTGATGGTCTCATTTAGTAGATCAAGTATATTAAAAATTAGTTTAATTAAATGATTTTTATCATTTAATTCTAATAGTACTTTTCAAATGTCTTGAGAAATGGTGGATGTTAAATAAAGTCAATTTAGATCCTTTCGGATTTCCATTTGGCTTCGGGCATCATTAAAAAAATAATGGTAATTTTACATTTACGTGTCTTAATTTTTTGGGATCCCGTCTCGTAAAACGAACCTTGTCATTGGGTCTAGAGTATCGAAAAAAAGTTAAAATATACTACCCTTTAATTTTATTTGGGTAATAGGACATTTTACTATAATTAAATTAATTATTTAATTTAATATTATATATATATATATTCTGTTAATATAATAACACAAGTGCCACGGTGGCATAGTGACACATGCGTGGGGTTTTGGATTCTCACATGCACGAGGTCAGAGGTTCGAGCCTTGGGGAGTTGCGGCTCCCCTTTATTTTTCTGATTTTCAGGTTTCCAAACAGCGGACCCGAACAATGTCGTCTTCCCCAATGGGGACGACACTGTTCATCCGAAACCTTAGTTTTTTGCAGGCCTATTTCGTGGCATTCCAAGAGCCCATTTCCTCTGTTTTCTTCTCTAATACATTGATGGGAGTTAGGAGAATCTTTTGGCGTTGGTTTGAGGGGTCGATGTGAGCTCGAGGGCTCGATTGGGGAGTTTGGTGCAGGTCTGGTTATGGAGCTCGTTCATGGTCCCTTCACCAAAATCAATGGGGTTGGGCTTGTTGTGATTATCTCATCATGGGGATTCAGTCCCCGTTCTAAAAATAGAGCTTAGAACTCTTTTGGTGAGGTTGGGTTTGAAACCTGTAACTTGCAACAAGGTTTTTCTCCTTCATTTTTTGGCCCTTTTTATGTGGTCATGGTGGATTCTTGATCCTTGTGGAATCTAGTTTAAACCCCAAGTGGTAAACATCGGTTTCTCATTAGTTGATTCAGTCCCACCTTCAAGGTGGTCCAACAATGGTGGATTTCGAGTGGGGGCGGCTGTTTTGGCTCTCTTGGGTCTCATTTTTACTTCCAAAACCCTAGGACATCACAATTAAAACCATGCATGCATTTTAACTCCATTAAACAGTAGGTTTTTGCAATGTTTTTCTAGAGAGAGAAACTTAGGTTTTTAGGGTTTTTTGATATTATACCTTCAACAGTGAGGTTTTTCTCCCTCTCTTTGGTTCATTCTGCACTTCCTAAGCTTCTTGGGCTAGTCTAGGGTTGCATGCACATCTTCTCTCTTCTTCTCATTCCCTTCTTCTTATTCTTCTCTTGACTATTTTTTTTTCCAATAATGCTAGAGATCCCACCTTTTTTGTACTTTTTTGATACCATCCTCTCACCTCGGTGGGATCCACATGATGGCCTATGAATGGATGGTGGATCCCATCCCTGTGAGAGGGTGGTATCAAGGTGGTACGAAAAAGGTGGGATCCTTAGGATTAACTTAAGAATCTAGAAAATTGTGTAGTTGGAACTGTATGCAATTTAGGGTCAATTATTGGAACAATAATGCCAGGGACACCACCTTGTGTATCACTTTTGCACACCACCTTCTCACATGGGTGGGTTCCACTTGTGGATATCGTGGTAGGCCCCACCCACCCATATGATAAGGCTGTGTCCAAAGGGTGGTATAGTAAGATGGTGTCCCTAGCATTACTCTGGAAGATGATGACGTGCGTCTTCTTGTACAAGTCACCACTAATTACTCTGGAAGATGATGATGTGCCCCTTCTTGTACAAGTCACCACTTATACGTTACTCATATTGCATTCCCGTTTTTCTTTCATGTTCTTGTTTTGTTTTGGACATTCAAAAATTGAATGTACTTTTTGAATTTTATTTTATTCTAATTATCTTCTCACATTTTTCCATGCTTTCTTTGCATTTTCTAAATTTTGTTGAAAATATCAAACTAACCCTTGAATTTCAGTAAGAAATATTGATTTTTGTAAATCTTATAACATAAAAGAGTGTCATATTGGTAGCTACGATGGAGAACACACTAGCAAACCTTGACAACCAAAATATTTTCATCTCTTTTGTTGCTTGACTACAACCAAATCTAAACCAGGTGGTGGTGACTAAATTCATAGGAGTTGATGGTGTAGCCCTGAAAAATGGAATAGATGATATTCTCTCTCATCAATTTTGGATCTTGTGCATTTTTTTAGCAATTTTGTTAATGGATGATAAGGCTTTATTCATGACATGATGATGGGGCACATGACCATGGAGGTTCGAGATGGAGATAGGGCAACTTGGTGGTTGTGAGTTCTGATGATTCAAAGAGAGAGAGAGAGAGAGAGAGAGAGAGAGAGAGAGATGAGAGGATGGTGGTGTTTTCTGTCCCGGAGATGGTGTTGGCAGCATTTGCCAATATGGGCTAGGGTTACGAGGGGGGCAGGAGAAGGAAATGAAATTTTTTTAGGAATATCTTCATATTCATTTGGATTTGAAATGAAATTCAAATAAAATAAAATGCATCTCATTTCATTTAATTGTTATGTCATAATGAGATGATGTTGCCATTTTATTGGGAGTCAGAATTTAAATACAATTTGGAAAGTATAGTATTATTGCATTGATTACATAGAGATGTTGGAGCAATTTCCCTTTTTGAGTAATGTTTTGTGGCACATATGTAGCACATACATTCACATGGGTGTGTGGAGTCCATGTGAGTGTGATGGGTGCGGGCCCCACACCCATGTGAGTGTATGTGCTACATATGTGTCACAAAAATATGTAACACAAAACATTACTCTATGTTTTTTGATAAGTTATTTTATTTTAGTTGAATAAAGATGGCAACCAAAATAATAAGAACTCCCTTCACAACAAGTATCTCCTGCTTCCCTCCCAACTTTTCCCTCTCAAATTTAGATTTTTTTTCTTCATATTTTGTAAATGTTAGAAATTATTTTCACCCTTTAACTTTTATGTACATTAGAGGGGTGAATTACAAGAAAACTTAAGAAAATTGACTTCACCTTTTAAATTTCACAAATCTTAGATGGTTAGTTATAAGAAAATTTTAAAAAACAATTGGGCGTCATTCTTTAATTTTCATTAGAGGGGTCAATTTTTTTAAAAATAAATATTTTTAAATAAAAGATGTAGACTTAGTTTAACTTTCAAATTTAGTGGGGTCAGTTGACCCCACTTATTGATATGTGGGCGAATAATATATTGATTTGACATGAAGAAAAATAAATGAAAAAAATACAAGTGTCTTGCTCCTGTAAATCTACAATAGTTTGGGGGTAAATAGAATACAAATAACATCATTTATTGTTTGATTTGAGGTTGTATGACAAGTTTTGGGATGTATGGCCAAGTGATGCATTCATGCATTCCAAGGGAGACATTTTTATCATCAAATTGTGATTTCATGTTGATTGTATATAGTGTTTTTGCTAACTACAGTGACATTTTCCCTTTTGATCATTGCTTCAGTTGCAGATAGCAAGCTTTTGAGTAGAAAGCCCTCCTTATTACTTCAGTCACTTGCATTCAAGTCGATCAAATGCCAAGATCAAGGTTAGAGAATTTAATCCAATAATAATGCAGCTCTCTTTCGCAGTTGTATTTTCAGTTGTATTGCTATAAAATGTGATCGTTAGTTTTTAAAGATTTCGGTTTAAAATTCTGAAACATCTGTTGTTTTGGTGTATTACCCCTTCTTGCAAGCTAGGAAAATTCAAATGAAATCATATTGATGTCGAAGGTGCATTTCATTGTAAATTGATATGTACAACTATAAACTCTAGTGGATGACTACCACTAGAGTGTATCATTGCTTAACTAAGATGAAAGGGTTCCTGGGACTTGTTATAATATTTACAACTGCAATATGCTACATGATTAATCACTCCAACGCATTGTGCTACAACTGCATTGCATATGCTACATTTTATTACAACTTCTGTTAGCAATGCTTGACAAAGTTCTTGCTTGTGGCTTGACAGTAGAGAAAAAGACCACTCTTCACAGTTTATTGTAATTTATCAATTATTCAAAATAGTTGGAGGATGTCCTTTCATTGTTTGTCAACATATTTAATGGTGAGGTCTTGTGCAAAAGGTGTGAATAGAGTGTTCCCTGCTGACTTAATGGAATTCATAGATCACTGACTTAATGGTGCCTATGCAAATATTGCTCAAGTTGCTGAATTTTCTTCTGGTACACGTGCACACCATTGCATTAGGTATGAAGATATGCCGATACCATGTTTTTTGATGATGACTCAGTGACTAATGAATGGTGCAAACCAAAAGAAGATTTTGCATAATGTGAAATATAATTTTTAGTCATTGTACAACCATTTTCTATATCTTTGCCATGTGGTTGGAATGTTAGAATTTATTACGGTAGCTTTTTGGTTAGAGACGGACGGGTGTCAAAGGGCAAAAATAAAAAAATTCAGGGAGAGAGAAAATTTTAATTTTATTGTGTCTGTCGACCTTTTCCTCTTATATATAATGCTACATAAGACAATGGGACAAAGAAGATAACGTGGGGAGTTGGTGATCCATCAGATTCTGGATTGAATCTAATAAACTTTCAAGTAATGGGTTTTTTGCACAATTTTTTATTTTTTTTTAATACTACTAGCATAACTATTCACATGGTGTGTTAGTATGATGGGTGTGAGTTCTATACCCATGTAAATAGTTGTGCTACAAACAAATTATGACACAAAATATAACTCTAAACTTCCTGGCATTTTAAACGAATTTTTTACTTAACTCGCGTGAATTTGATTTGATTTATTCTGATCTATGTAATTTTTCGATTATTTCCTAAATTTATGTTGTTTTTGAAATCGCATCTTTATATGAAAGAGATCAACTAAAGTTGTTTTAAAATTACTTGCTGAAAAAGAAAGTAAGAATTTCTTCCAACATTTAATTCATGTTCATTTTATTGTACATAACCTTCCAACAAATACCCTTTTATGTCTGATGAATTAATTTCTTCAAGCACCTCATTGGGTTGACTTGTGGCAAGCATCAATTTTTTTTAGTCTCTATCATTGTCTGGCAGTTCAATATATATAGTTTGATCTATACAGGAGCCATTAAAGGCAGGTTTGTTAGCATGATAGTTTAGGACATCTACATAGTTTCCCGACATGCAGCCAACGTTTAAATTGTTATTATATTAACCTTTGCGGAAGATGATGAGCTTTTGAAGTTTAGCATTATGTTTGATGGAAATTGGTGTTTTCATGTGGAACAGGGGGTCAGAAGTGCCTCAAAGGCAATCTCCACGGGTGCCACTTCAGCTCCGAACATCAAGCTCCAACTCTGATCATTTGCATCCTCGACCCATTACTGACCGGAGTCCTAAGGTAGCAGACCGAAGATCCCCAAGAAGTGTCCAATCTGATTCACTAAATCAAAAGAAACTTGGTACCCGCCTTGCAAATTTAGAATCTCAGCTTGGGCAAGCACAAGAAGAGCTTAAGATTCTGAAGGAGCAGTTAGCCTCTGCAGAAGCAGCCAAGAAAGAAGCTCAAGCAGAATTGGAGAAGAAAATTGAAAAACCAAATGTTCTGGAGTATGTGGAAATCCAAGAGAAGCATCCTCCAACTGAAAACCAAGAATCAAACAAAAAGGGTAGCATTGTCCCATATGAAATTCCTGATGACAACCAGCAAGAAACTGATGTTTTTGAAGTTCCAGTTGAAAAAATGACAGTGGAGCCGAAGGCTGAATTCAACCAACCGACTGATCAAGTAGACAATGAAAGTAAACCAGTTGGAATATCAACAGAATCACCAGTTGTTTCTGAGCTAGAGAACTCTTCAGTTAATGACTTGGCTTTGAAGAATGACGAGATAAATTCCTTGAAATCAAAGCTAGAAGAGAAGGAAAAGGAACTAGAAGTGTTCAGTCAAGAGAATGAGAACCTGAAAAGTCAGTTGAATAAAGCAGCTTTAGAGATATCATCGGCTTTAGCTAAGGAGGAGGAAACGAATTTGAGGTTGAGCCAATTAGGAGAGGAGCTGGAAGAAACTAAAGCTAATGCAGTTCAGTTAAACGAGAAGCTGGAAGCTGTGGAAGGAGCAAAGGAGGCATTGGAGACCGAAATGAAGAAACTAAGAGTACAAACAGAACAATGGAGGAAAGCTGCTGATGCAGCAGCAGCAGTGCTTGCTGGGGGTGTGGAGATGAATGGGAGAAGAATATCCGAGAGGTGTGGGTCCATGGATAATCACTTTGGCAGCGTCTTTGATCCACCAGTTGGTGGGTACACTGGTTTTGTGGGTTCACCTGGTTTGGCTGATGATTCCGATGACGGATTAGGAAGTGGAAAGAGGAAAGGTTCTGGTATTAGAATGTTTGGAGACTTGTGGAAAAAGAAAGGAGGACAGAAATAAGAATTTCTTTGTTTGATGACTTTGAAAATTTATTTCATTGTTATCTTTTGCTTGGAAAAATGGTTGCTTTACCATTTTTTATTTGGATGGCTTTGGATAACACTGGTTTTGTGGGTTCACCTGGTTTGGCTGATGATTCCGATGAGAATTTGAAGTCGAAAGAGGAAAGGTTCTGGAAAATGTTTGGAGACTTGTGGAAAAAGAAGGGACAAAAATAAGAATCTCTCTGTTTGATGAAAATCTCTTTCTTTTTTTATCTTTTGCTTGGAAAAATGGTTGCTTTACCATTTTTGCCAGAATCTCTCTGTTTGATGGCTTTGCATTTGAATTGTTGCATCACTTTGGCTTTGAAAGAATATTTTGCATTGGTTCTTTCTGCCCTGTTGTTGGTGGGAATCAAGAAGAACTTCATGGACCAATTTATATTTGATTTAGGATAATATTATTTTATTTATGTAATTTTATCTTATTCTACTTTTAAGATTTAATTTATCTATGATTTGTTTGACTTGGTTTAGGATAATCTTTATTTTTAGGATTTGGTCGGGATAGGGCGTATTGGCAACGTATATGGACAAGAGCTTGACACATGAGCAATGCTAGAGACACCATTTTCATGTATTACCATCTCTAATATGCGTATTTTTAATTTTGTTGATATTTTACTAATTTCAATGCTATTTTCATAAAATAAAAAAAGTAGGTGACTGACTTTTAAATTTCTGAATTTTTTTTTTAACAGAATCATAATTTCACCCATTTAAAAAAGAACCTGAGTAAAAAAGATGAGAAAAAGAGATTCTAAACGCTAAACACTAAACTCTATCCCTAAACACCTAAAACCCTAAAAATCCTAAACCCTAACCCTCCCTAAACACCCTAACCCAAAACCCTAAAAACCCAAACCCAAACCCAAACCCTAACCCTAACCCTGACCCCTAAAACCCTAAACACCCAAAACCCTAAACCCCACACCATCAACAAATTATTTATTTCATTCCTTTACTACACTATTTCATTAACTGCGTTGAAAGAATGTTTGGGAAACGCAAGAGAGGAGGCCATTGGCGTTTTTGACATTACTATGACGACAAACTAGCCAATAAGCAGTTTAGAAAAATACTAAAGAACTTCACTCTGACTTAGTTAACACATCCTTATCCCTCCCTGAGAGCAACCATTTATATGAGTGTAATTTGGACAGGTCAATCCGAACCTAACTTGAGTCCAATTTGAATTTTTTAAGACTTAAACTTTATTTTTCACACTTTAATTAGACTTGGACAAAAGAATTAAAGCCTAATCTAAATTAGGATTGGGTTTGGATTGAAACTTTGAAAATCCAAATCCCTGAACCTGATGTTTAATTATTATTTACATTTTTATAATTTTAAAAATAACATTTTTTAAAAATTAAATTTTGTTAAAAGAATTATTTTAACCATTTTTGCTTTCTTTTAGAAGAGAAATTATTGGAGCTCTTAGTGTATAATCAAGTTTGTCTAATCTAGGTTCTAAAATAGTCAACTCGAACCCGAATAACCTAATCCAAGCCTGATCGAAATTAAAATTCATGAGCATCGAGTTCAACCCAATCCCGAATCGAACCCAGTTATTAATTCTAATTTTTAGCTTTTATTATCTATCGAGTTTGTCTAAATTTTCAATATGAGATAAAAAAATATTATTATAAATATTAACTATGTAGCACAAAAATAATTTATTATTTTATATAATAAAAATGGGGTGGGCTGGAGTAAGATACTTTCACACCAAAATCTAACAAGATTCACATAACATCTTCAACGAATTGGATTAAGTATCCGTTAGAGGTTGCTTTAGATTATAAAAAATTGTTGATGAGTAAAAGTACTAATAGAAAAAGTAGTGATAAAGAAAAGTAGTAAAGTGTTTAGTAAAAATGTTTTAAAAGTGTTTATACGGTATAAATTTACTTTTGTAAGCTTTATAAAAGAATGAGAGGTGGGATTGACGTGGAAAGATATAAGATAAAGATGTAAAATTAAGAACTTCTTTCTAAAAGCACTTCACGGGTGCTTCTCCCAAAATGGTGGATTGACAATTTTGTTTGTGGAAAGATATAAGATAAAGATGTAAGCTTTGTATTTGTATTTGTTTGGTTCTCTCCCCTATTATGCTATGCAGCTATTGGACAAGAGCTTGTTGAATATACAATGCAAATAAACTTTAGAATCGCATGATAGTCACGTAAGTGGGTCCGTTTGGACTATACTATGTATGAATGGCCTTTTATTGTATATGTGACACGTCATAGTGCATATGACGTTATGTAAAATGATATTTTTCATACCTAGTTTAGACCTAATGACATTGTACGATTTAGGGTTCGGCTAATGTCAATCATAATTTTTTTTTAAGTATGTAGTGAGGCCTCGACTTTGTGATGCAACACAAAAATGTGAAAAAAATTTAAACATATTAAATTTCTTAAATTCTAGTAATATGGGAATTACTCACTTAATTAGAATTTTTTTTTTTTAAATTCGAAATTTGAGATATTATTAATAAAGTTGTCTAATAAGAGTCTATTATACTATATTTGTAAACTTAAAGATTACTGATCTGAATATTTGATATATTATTAATAAAGTTGTCTAATAAGAGTTTATTATACTATATTTGTAAACCTAAAGATTATTGATCTGAATAGAAAACTATTATATCCTATACAAGTACTAATTCAAACAGGATTTAAAAAAATGTTCAAAAAAGAGTCAACACTTTTTTGGGCTGCCTCAGGTTGCATCGGGTCACAAAAAATCTAAGAAGTTAAAGGCCACTTATTCTACTAACACTTTGCCCCAAATGGGGACGCTAAGAGCTCACTGCCTCAAACAACTATCCATAAGAAGTTTGAAATGGCTAATGTACAAATGGCATATCATGTAATGTATTATTAGTACAGAGTACCCTACTATTAAATTTGAATAGATAAGTCAAAGTAAAAAGTTGACTAGACACAATGAGACATTATATAATTTATTGTGAGCTTCTAATTTATGGAGACTTACCTGCAATCAATGATCCGATATTCTCCCATGAGCAAAAAAGTTACCTACAATCAAGAATCCACCTTCTCTATGTCAAACATCTTTTTATCTAAATCCTAAACCTCACCATAAATAGGTATGCAACATCTTACACAATTGATCCTAGCCTTCTTACGTACATCTTTCAATTCTGTAATGTATGTAAGTGGTAATTATTAGGTCCGGCAAAATGGACGAGTTTTGGCTGGATTAATAGGTTGGGTTAAAACGGGTTAAATTCATATTTAACCTGCAATTAAATGGGTCAAATACGAGTTGGGTCACATATAGGTCAAGTCAACTTGAACCCAACCTGTTATTATTTTTTTTTCACTCTAATGAAAAAAATATTATTTTTAAATAATCACAATAATTGTTTTACTTTGAATCTCTTAAAAACTTAACAAAATACCATAGTTATAAGAAAGTCAAGAATACAATTAAAAAATTAACAAGTCGGTTTGGTTTCAGTTTAAAATTCGAGTAAACCGAACCAACTCGAGAACCGAATTCTTACTTTTTTAAACAAAAATTAATATGTATATATATATATATATGAATATTATATATATTATACTATATATATCTACATATACATATATACAGTATACTATGTGTATATATGTATGTATGTATGTATGTATGCATATATATAGTGTATTATGTATATTATATATATATGCACTATATATAATATATATATATATGTCATAAATATATATTTAGATATAGATGTAAGTACTGTATACATATATATAACATACTATATATATGTCATGTATAATTACATGAAACTACTCATTAATATTTTTAAATAATTAAGAGTTTATTAATTTTTAAAAAGAGAGAGATAATGAATTTTCAGTTTCACAATTACCAAATTGTTTATGAAGTGTTCACTAGTTATTGTGTCTATATAGTTTATCATTTTACTAAGTTTAACTTATAATATATATTCAAGCATTATAAGTGTCAAATATATATATATATATATATATATTATACATAGACAAATTGTCCATTTTTAATTTAGATTCACAAAGATTTTATATACATTAGATGAATACATAATTTTTTAGGATTAGTTTACAGATAAAAACAAAATAAAAATTTTGGGATTAGTTTGAAGGCAAAAAAAAAGTAAAAAAACCTAACTCGAACGGGTTGAACTAACCCAACCCGACTCAAATTGAATTTTTTCGAGTTGGGTCGGGTCGGGTCGATTCTGTTCTTAAACTATTTTGTTCTTTCTTATTCGCAACCTGTCAAATATTCATATTTAATCCGTATTGACTCGCTAAATTAACGAGTTTCTTATTACTCAATTCGTTTATAACTCTGACGTAGCGGAAGCTTGTAAAGAAATAGGGCACCGCCTATCTCTTGGAGAATCGTCCGAATCCACGAACAAAAGTAACACACCCGAATCCACGAGCACAGAGAATAAGATCTCGAAAATAAAATTCTTTATTATATAAAAGTTAACCTTACAATGAAAAGAAAAGCCTTTATATAGGCAACAAACCCTAATTCAACTAGGACTAGGAAAGCAATAATTAAAATAAGGAAAAAGTCCAAAAAATAGAAAAATTCTGAAAAATAATAAATCAAAAGTCCTAAGCTTAAGCAGCAATCTGGTTAAAAATCAATTCGAAACGTCAACCGTAGCCATAATAAATCAAGCAGCACATTTTTTACCAAAAGAAGTAAAAACGCACTTTTGCCGGCCAAAACGAAAGAATTCGCCCGAAAAACGGCATGCGTCATGTCTAAGCAATGACTATTGATCAGCACGTCGATTCCAAGTCGCCCACCAAATTTCACACAATTTCGACCATTCTGGCGTCGCACGCAGTTCCGTGCTAGGAATTGAATTCTTGTGTTGTAACCTGTTCTACATCAGTCTCCCCTGCTCGAAAAGAACTCGACCTCGAGTTAAATAATTGAGAAGACGACACATCAGGTGGATGATATTCAAACAAGTCAGCAACGTTGAAGGTAGGAGAAATGGCCATATCAGTAGGAAGGTCCACAACATAGGCATTATCATTAATTTTCTGCAGGATCTGGAAAGGACCATATTTCTTGTCGTTCAGCTTGTTGTACGTGCCTACTGGCACTCGGCCCTTGCGTAAATAAACCATCACGAGATCCCCCTCCTGAAAGACTTGGGCCCGCCGCTTTTTATCAGCAGCGGCTTTGTATTTGGCATTAGATTCCTCCAAATTTTTTTGCACCTCTTCTTGAATAGCCTTGATACGATCCGCCATATTTTCTGCTGCAATACTCAATCCAAGAAGCTTTGGTAGAGGAGCCAAGTCTAAAGCGTGGCGTGGAGGGCAGCAATAAACAACTTGGAACGGGGTCTTCCCAGTAGAACGATTCAGCATACTGTTGTACGCAAACTTAGCCTGTGCAAGAGCAATATCCCACTGCTTGGGTTTCTCTCCCGAAATGCAACGAATCAAATTTCCAAGAGTGCGGTTCACCACTTCCGTTTGACCATCAGACTGGGGATGACTTGTGCTACTGAAATTCAGGGATGTGTCAAACCTCCTCCAAAGGGTCCTCCAAAAATGACTCAAGAATTTGGTGTCCTTATCTGAAGTGATAGATTTGGGAACCCCATGCAAACGAACAACCTCTTTGAAAAATAAATTGGCCACGTGCACTGCATCTGAGGTCTTCTTGCAAGCAATAAAGTGAGCCATTTTTGAATACCGATCAACCACCACAAATACAGAATCAAATCCGCGTTGGGTTCTCGGAAGGCCAAAGACAAAGTCCATGGAAAGATCTTCCCAAGGTGCTGCAGGAATGGGCAAAGGCATGTACAGACCCGTATTTTGAGATTGGCCTTTGGCAGCCTGACAAACAGGGCATCTTTTAACATAACTGCCAACGTCTCGTTTCAGTTGGGGCCAATAATACCTTTCCTCAGCAAGAGCTACTATTTTGTCACGACCCAAGTGCCCGCCCAAGCCTCCACCATGTAATTCCTGAATTATCTGATCTCGTAGTGAACTCCTTGGGATGCATAATTGGTTACCTCGAAACAGATAGCCCTCTTGAACATGCATTCCGTCAACGGAAAGACCTGACTGACATTTTGCCCAAATATCCTGAAAATCTTCATCATCTGTATACAGCTCCTTGAGACAGTCAAATCCAACCACTTCAGTCCACATTGTGACAAGCAATAACGCCCTCCTGCTTAGAGCATCAGCTACTCGGTTTAATTGACCCGCCTTATGCTTCAGAGTGAAAGTGAAGCGTTGTATAAAATAAATCCAACGGGCATGCATCCGATTGACACTATTCTGGCTATTGATAAATTTCAGCGCTTGGTGGTCACTGAATAAGACAAACTCCCTCTACACCAGATAGTGTTCCCAAACCTTCAAGGCTCGGAAGACAGCATACAATTCCAGCTCATAAGTAGACCACTTTTGGCGAGCTTCACTAAGCTTCTCGCTGTAAAATGCAACCGGTCTGCCCTCTTGAGAAAGTACAGCACCAATGCCAACAATAGAGGCATTGCACTCTACCTGAAACAGCTTGTCAAAATTAGGTAGTGCTAAAACTGGGGCAGATGATAATTTCTCCTTAATGAGTGCAAAACTCTGTTCTGCTTCCTCTCCCCAATGAAATTTTCCCTTCTTCGTGCATTCAGTAATTGGCGCGACTATCCGGCTAAAATCTCTGACAAATCGCCTGTAAAACGTTGCCAGACCATGAAAACTACGAACCTCGCCAACTGTTTGTGGAGTTGGCCACTCTCGAATGGCACGAATCTTTTCTTCATCCACTTTAATCCCATCAGCACTTACCACAAAGCCCAAAAATAGCAAACTGTTGGTCATAAAGCTGCACTTCTTCAAGTTAACATACAGCTTATTTTGCTGCAAAACTGTAAGTACTTCTCTCAAGTGTGCAAGGTGGTCAGATTCGTTCTGGTTATATATCAATATGTCATCAAAATACACCACAACAAATTTTCCAGTAAATGGTTTCAATACCTGGTTCATAAGTCACATGAAAGTACTGGGAGCATTAGTGAGTCCAAACGGCATCACTAACCATTCGTACAACCCCTCCTTGGTCTTGAAAGCAGTCTTCCATTCATCCCCAGGCCTGATTCGAATCTGGTGGTACCCGCTCCGTAAGTCAATTTTTGAAAAGACTTTGGATCCAGCCAACATGTCTAACATATCTTCCAATCGAGGAATAGGGAACCTATATTTGATGGTGATCTTGTTGATTGCCCAGCTGTCGATGCACATGCGCCAGCTGCCATCTTTCTTTGGAACCAACAAGGCTGGAACCGCACAAGGACTCATGCTTTCCTGCACCAATCCTTTCTTAATTAGCTCTTCTACCTGCTCTTGTAGAATCTGACTTTCCTTGGGACTTATCCAGTAATGTGGACGATTAGGCAAACTGGATCATGGTGTGAGATCAATCTGATGTTGTATATCTCGCATAGGAGGCAGCCCATCTGGTAGTTCTGATGGTATAATTTCCTGAAATTCTTCCAACAAAGGTTTAAGTGCGAGTGGAATTTCCAAAGACTCCTCGCCAACTTCTCCTCCAACTACCACAACAAATATCTCTCCAGAGTCCTTAGTTTCTTCCATGAATTCGCCCCCATCCACAAGAAATATTGACTTGCCCTTAGACTTTGGTTCAGCAATTGAAAATTCCTCTTTTATGGGTCCTAAAACGATCTTTAGGCCCCCCTTCATGAAAACGTACACATTATCACGGCCCCTGTATGTGGCATCCACATCGAACTGCCATGGTCGTCCCAAAATCATATGGCACGCATCCATCTCCACCACATGACACACAACCTCGTCTGCATAATTCTTCCCAATTGAAAATTTAATGCGGCAGATTTTTGTTACCTTTACTTCAGCCCCTCGTTTTATCCAGCCAATCTTATACGGTGAAAAGTGTTTCTCAGTCTGTAAGCCTAACTTGGTAACCATTGCCTTCGACACTATATTTTCACTACTGCCACTATCAATAATGACATCACAAACCTTTTTGTTCATTGTACACCTGGTTCGGAATATATTATGCCGCTGAGATGGTTCCTTCCGCTTTGGTGCTAACAGAAGTCGTTGAACCACCAGAGAGCGTGACAACAGTTCTCTTTCGTCGCCTCCCGTTACCTCTTCCTCTTCATAAGTATAAGGAGCTTCATTCTCGTCTTCCTCTGTCTCGAATCTGCCATCTTCTTCTGGCTCCACTAAGTTAACAGTAGCCCTTTTAGGACACTCGTTGGAACGGTGCCCTGGCTGCTGGCATCTATAGCACTTATCAGAACCTGGACGAGCATAAGGGTTCCGAGGTGCCACCGTTGGTGGGACAGTGTTGGCTGGCTTTGAAGGACCTCCACTGCTACCTGTCCCGCGAGTGGTGTTAGACAAAGGTGTCTGAATATTTGGGGCTTTTCCTTTATTTACTGTAGCACGATTAGAATCAACGGAATTTCGTACTACCATCGCCGCTTTTGACCTGTCCAGTTGAGTTTCTGCTTTGATAGCCAATGCCACGGCTTCGGTTAAGGTATAGACTGTTTGCATCGCTACTCGATCCTGTATAGCCCAGCGCAGCCCCCCAACAAACCTAGCAACTTGTTGCGCATCTGTTTCCAACAGGTTATTACGTGACGATAACCTGTGGAATTCCTCTAAGTAGGTCTCCACTGTTCTACTCCCCTGCTTACAATTTTGATATTGTTGAAACAGAATCTGCTCATAATCTGGAGGCAAATACCTGGAACGTAACAGTCGCCTCATCTTAGCCCATGTCTGAACCATCCCCTTTCCTTGTCGCATCCGTGTAATTTGTAACTGCTCCCACCAAGCAGAAGCCCCCCCCCCCCCAACAATCTGTATGCGACTAATTTTACATTTTTATCTTCAGGAATAT
Source organism: Nyssa sinensis (assembly GCA_008638375.1). NCBI lineage: Eukaryota > Viridiplantae > Streptophyta > Magnoliopsida > Cornales > Nyssaceae > Nyssa > Nyssa sinensis. The sequence continues at coordinate 52,071,461 of CM018046.1, forward strand.
CCATATAATCGAAGAATCTCTCGACTAATACCAACCAATCAAGAAACCCCTCGATCTGAAGTTGACCATTAAAACTGGACATGTCCATCTTTATACGAAAGGTCTGTCGGTCCTGCTCCCCTTGGTAACCCCTCTGATTATTCTGGAATACGGCTTCAGCCTCCTCTTCATCCTCACTCAGATTATCCTCATAGGCTAGCTGCCTATATGGAATCTCTGGATGGCGTTCACGCACAACCTCAGCCCTCTCTCGGTAAGGTTGACGACCCATAGGATCGTCGCCCCTCTGATTATTCCCTGCCGTCAATCTAGCAAGAGTCGTTTGGATCTCACGCAACGCTTGCTGCGTTTCACGTTGAGCCTGCTGGGCCTTACGCTGGAAAATTCTGAATTCAGTCCTTGTAATCATATCTCCCTCACGGTCACCGCCGTCAAGGTTTTCGCCTTCGTTCCGTGCGTTCGCCATCTGAACAGGATTAAGCCTGCTCTGATATCAACTGACGTAGCGGAAGCTTGTAAAGAAATACGGCACCGCCTATCTCTTGGAGAATCGTCCGAATCCACGAACAAAAGTAACACACCCGAATCCACGAGCACAGAGAATAAGATCTCGAAAATAAAATTCTTTATTATATAAAAGTTAACCTTACAATGAAAAGAAAAGCCTTTATATAGGCAACAAACCCTAATTCAACTAGGACTAGGAAAGCAATAATTAAAATAAGGAAAAAGTCCAAAAAATAAAAAAATTCTGAAAAATAATAAATCAAAAGTCCTAAGCTTAAGCAGCAATCTGGTTAAAAATCAACTCGAAACGTCAACTGTAGCCATAATAAATCAAGCAGCACATTTTTTACCAAAAGTAGTAAAAACGCACTTTTGCCGGCCAAAACGAAGGAATTCGCCCGAAAAATGGCATGCGTCATGGCTAAGCAATGACTATTGATCAGCACGTCGATTCCAAGTCGCCCACCAAATTTCACACAATTCCGACCATTCTGACGTCGCACGCAGTTCCGTGCTAAGAATTGAATTCTTGTGTTGTAACTTGTTCTACATCAAACTCGCTAACTAAATGAGTTATTCATAGTCGTTAATTAGTAAACATGTTAAGATAAATCGACGAATTTAGATAATATTTGACACTTTTAGTATTTAAGTTAGGTGGGTAAAATGACCATTAACGAGTCTATGTGAGAACTCCCCCCAATTTATTATGAGTTACACACAGCAGAGGAAGAAGCTTAGGCTAGAAATCTTGTCCATTTACAGCAGCAGAAGAATTTCAGTCGGGTCACTGACCCTCGACAGAACCAATCCTAATACAAATAAAACAAACTATAATGGACTCAAGATTCGTCTCACTCATTCGTTTTGGAAAAGTGGCTGACCCAAATCAATAACGCAACAGCTGATGCCATGGACGCCATAGAATAGTAGGCACAAATTCTTGCAATGCGTGGCCTGTGGGGAATCATCATCAACGCAGAATAAGCACCTGAGAAAGCAAAGGTAATGGAGATTAGGAAGGCATGAAATGTAGATGGGAGGCCATTAAAGATAATGGTAGGCACTGGATTTCCGTCAATGTATTCGCAAGGAACTAGAATGAGCATGGTGGCAGTTGTGAAGGAGGCGAATAAGATCAACTCCAATATGGCAATTTGGTTTCCTGCATTTGAAGGGATTCTTGGAATGGATGTAGGAAAGCATTTCTCTAATGCATGCAGGAGAAGAAGCCATTGGCTTTTTTGACATGTCATGAGGATAAGGTAGCAAATTATCACAGCAAAGGAGCTCAGTTAACACATTCCCAGCAAGAAACCATTCATATTTATAGACTTGAGGCAGCTCCTAAGAAACTCTGCATTGTCAGTTCTTTTTTTCTTTCTTCATGGGCAGGTCCTAAGAAACTACTGCACTGTCGGGTTTTTTCATGGGCAGCTCCTAAGAAACTTCTGCATTAATTGTCAGGTTTTTCCATGGGCAGCTCCTAAGAAACTTCTGCATTGTCAGTTTTTTTTTTTTCTTTCTTTATGGGCAGTTCCTAAGAAACTACTGCACTGTCGGGTTTTTTTCATGGGCAGCTCCTAAGAAACTTCTGCATTAATTGCCAGGTTTTTCCATGGGCAGCTCCTAAGGAACTTCTGCATTAATTGTCAAGTTTTTCATAAAAGTTGTAAGCTATTATTGTGAAGCCCCGAGGAAATTTCATACCCTCTCAGCTTATCCTTCCTAGAACCTCAGCCACATTATTAAATTACCCAACGGCCTCAAGAAAAAATGTTAAAAAAATTATTTTATTCAGGACATCAAGAGATTAAAAAGGGTACGGAGCTTTCTCGAAATAAGTTCTTAGATTGTGCCTGTGATTCTACTTTTATGTTTTTAAATAATACTAACTGGTTTTTATAAATAATTATTTTGATACATTATAGAAAAAATTAAGAAGGAAAAGAGACATAAGAGGGTGACCAGAATTTTCCGTGGTTTAACTGAAGAAATAGTCTCAAATATAATAGAATAGGGAGGCAAGATTCATCTAATAAATAATCCCAAATTATTGGGATCAAGAAAAAAATATCCCAGGGATGAGGCTTTATTCTTGATATATGCATGGGCGAAATAAAATTCTCAACAAGGTACACTGTAGTATTAATAATTACTGACGTTTAAATTGGGACACGCCCAAGTTCAAAGCAGTTTCCACTGAATTGGAATTTTCTGTGCAGATGAAGGGAAAGCATGCAGTGGTTTATCCACCAACACCCCCTCCCACCTCCGCCCTCTTCCCTCCTCCGCTCTCGTGCACATATATAAACACCTGCACACAACACGAACAATTACTTTGCATTCAGGGAAAATCCAGCCCCTTATCGCTCTCAGTTCTTGCCTAGATTACACATTCCTAATTGAATACCCAATATGGGAAATTGGGGACTCCACGCACAACGAAACCCGCCGCCGCTGTCAAACGATTTTGATATAGAGAGGCAAATGTTCCCAGCTGATCAGAGTACTCGGGATAGAGGAGGAGTATCTCTGGGGAAAACCTTCCTTGGACTTACTTTTCAGGCTGCACTCGCGCTGATGGTCTTTTATTACCAGAACCTGTCGTCTCCTCCTCCTCCTCCTCCACCACCACCTTCTCCGTCTTCTTCTCACGATATAAACTCGCTTCCTCATCCGCTGGCTCTACACGTTGTTGAGGCTGCCATGGCAATTGGCTTTGCTGGATCTTTGATTGGAATCTTCTTGCGAAATGCTTACCCGGTGACCGCCGACATCATTGAAAAAACCGGTTCCTTATCTGCTGCATTGGGTTTCTTCGTAGTGGTGTGTATGCTCCTTCCTGGAATTTTTACTTGCATTGGATGGCTCGGCGGCGTTGGCTCCCTGCTGGCTTTCTTTGTTGCTCTTAACAAAATGAAATGTACTTAATTTTTTTTTTTTCTGTCCTATTTTATACCACGTCGCTTGGCAGAGAGGTGCCATGCAACAAATAAATATACGGCGGTGCTTATAAAATTAGGAAGCGCCTAAATGTTAAATGTGAGATTATGATTAAGATATGTGTTCTAAGAGGATAAGTGTCTTTTTCTCCAGCTTTGAACTAATTGTTGTCTATAAAAATAGGACGTATGAATTTTTTTTTGCAAATTCTTACAAGTTTTGCAAACTATTATACACATTTATCTATTATGTATAGTAATGTGTTTCTACTTGGTAGTATAATCACAAAATAACATGGTGTGACGGATTCCCTTCTCTTTCAAATTTTATGTACTTTGTTATTTTTTTTTTTGGTAAGTTAAAAATATCTTTTAGTAGATAAATTAAAATTTTATTATCAAAACAACCAATAAAAGAAAAAATAATATGAGAAATTTTAAAACTAATTTTATATAGTATAATTTATATATAAATGAAACGGAATGACCATCTTCCGATCCTGCCTCCGAACCTGATCAGGTTTTCAAAGTATAATTTTAAAACTAATTTTATATAGTATAATTTATATATATATATAATTTATATATAAGAGTCTTTCAATTCAGTTTATTAACATAAGCATTGGAGCGGCTACCGTCGGAGCCAATTCGGTGGCTCTCTGATCTTCTTCTTTGAGTGTTCTTTAGAAAGCCGAGTACAGAATCTATGTCGGCCAAAAAGTGCACCATCAGAAAGTCAGAAATTCAAGAACAACAAGATTTCACCATCTTTTTGCAAATACAGTGAATAAATTTGCACGTATTAATCTTTTTTATTCGCTATTTTCCATGGAATTGTTAAGAAAATCATTTTTTTGGTTATTTGAAAACAGACTATGGTACATCAGGAATGTAGATATGGGAAAAGGCTTTGGAAAAATAAAACTTCCATTGGGATTTTGTTTCTAATAATATTAGAGTAATGAATGATATGAGATGACACTAAATTGTATACTTTGCACACATCCCATAAATTGAATTTCCAAAATGCAATCGGTGATGTCACTATGGCCTTGAGTTCTGCAGCTACACATACGATCCTGAAGCTATAAACACGGTTCTAAAGCTATACACGATAAGCTTCAGATTATGGCAATCAGAGAATTTGAAAGATCAATACATGAGCTTGGCAAGCACTGATCCACACTAAGCCTTTGAGAAGGGCTGAGATCGAAAGTCTTTCGGCGTGATGATTTGTCTGGGTAAAAAGGATATCCTTGTCATTTTAAAAAGAAAAAAAAGAGTGACAACTTATTAAAATGGACTTGAGGTCAAAAAATAAGATAATTAATTGTCCTTCAACTTAAAAGTAAAAAGTACATGACCTTACAATAATTTCATATCTTTTGAAAGAATTTAAGCCTAATTAACTCTTAATTAAATACAATGAATGATTCTATTTAAGAAAATTTATACTTAAACTGAACTGTCAAATGTAATTTATAAGTGGATCATTTAGTAAAATTACACATAAGCTGACACGAAAAAGAAAATACACTTAAGCGAAAAAGTTATTTCACTATGTACGACAAACAGTTCACGATGTGACACTTAGTGAACTACGATAGCTAGGGGCGAAGCCAATGAAGGCTCGAGGGGTCAATTGCTCCCCTCCTCAACTTTTTTTATTTAAAATTTTGGGTAAATTACATTGACTTCCCTTGTGGTTTCTGACAATTACAGAGACTTCTTCTGAGATTTTTGAAATGACAGTGACTTTTCCTCCAGTCTTTTTTTCTTTTCAAAATGACAAAAATGCCCCTTTTATTTATTTATTTTTAATTTTTTCAATTTTGACCAATATTTTATAACTTTTTTTTCATGTTCAAATAAATATTAATTAAATATTCTTTGACTAAAAAAGTATAAGTTATTTAATTTAATTTTATTTTTATATAAAATGAAAAAAAAAATTTAAAAAGTTAGAAAAATGTCAAAATTTAAAAAATTCAAAAAAATAAATAAATAAAATGGACATTTTTGTTATTTTGAAAAGAAAAAAATGTTATAGAGAACGTCTTTATAGTTTTTCAGTAAAAGTAGAAGAAGTTAGTATTATTTAAGAAACTTCAGGGAAAGTTTCTATAATTATCAAAAACTTTAAGGGAGGTCAGTGTAATTTATCCTAAAATTTTTTTCGTACTTTTTGAAGAAATTTAAAATATATTCCTTTAATTTTTACTTTTGCCCCCCTCGATCAAACTTTTTTACAATTATCCTTACTAAAGTTTCAATATTACTCCTCTTTATTTATTATTTTCAAAAAATGTTGTTGTGTATAATTAAAGGGTGTCCCACTTACAGTACTATTCAACCCAAACATGGTAGACTTAAAGCCTTAATACATTATTCATTTAATTCTAATGGAGAAAAAAAAAATCCTCTATGTCACAATTCTCATCCATTGTGGACGGCTTTCTCACAAATATGAAAATTTTCTTGAATACATACGCCAAGTCTAATGAGAGATCAATGAATAAATAATAGTTTGATTTTATATATCAAAAAAGACATTTTTAACGTCATCGATATTTCATGTTTCCAAAATATAAAGACTTGTCGAGGATAATTGTGAATATGTTATTCAGGACACATCTAACACACTTAAAAATACGAGTCTTCTTTTTTGAAGTTTTAGTGGAGAGAGTTTGTTGTACACAATCCTTTTTTAAGATTTTTTTTTTTGTATAGCCTACCATTTTTTTAGGGTCTCTTTTTTGTTTGGACTATTGTCTAATTCATAATATCTAATATATTAATAAATATAGTTACTTATCAAAAATATCATCAATCAATATTAAATTTTTAAACTTATAATTGAATATTAAGAATAAATTTTGCTCCCCCTAAACTAAATTCATGGCTCCGTCCCTAACGGTAGCACATAATGAACTGCTAGTAACACTTATCAGTATAAGTGTAGTTTATTTTTTCTATGCCAAGTTGTAATTATCGAAACTATTCAATCGACTTGTAATTTGCCTTTCCGAATTTATGTCAAGTGTAATTTTCTCTTCTATTTATTAACTTATTCAAATTTATTGTATTTTAATAATATTAGTTCAAAAATTAATTTTCAAGTGTAAATAATGTAGAATGAAAGCGTGAAAGGAGAATTGAACACGTTGAATTCCTTATAAAACAAGTAATATGGGGACTCCTCACCCAAAGAGAAAATAATTCTCCAAAATTCGTAATTTAATTAAGATTGATAAAAAAGTTAATTATAAAGACATATTACATCATATTTATAGTGCTAGAATACTCTTATTTTGACTAACAAAACAAAACTCCTATTTTTATATTAATCCTACAACAATAAAGACTAATAATTTGAATAGGAAACTATTAATTCCTATATTTTCTATTCTAATTTTAATAAAACAAGGAAACAAAATAAATTATGAATAAATTAAAATTAGAAACTAAACAATCCTACTACAATTCTAAAACAACCTTTCTTATTTTTAGTGTACCAAATTTATTTTACATTAGTCTCTCCCACTTAAAAACAACTCGACCTCGAATTGACTAGATGTATACGATCTTGAATTCGTCCATAAACAAGTTAAATCTTTTCGAGTACAATTGTAGACTCAAAAATTTCTTCTACCACGTCTTCCATGAAGTTGGTAATTTTAAGTCATTTTTCTAATGATAATAATGATCTAGTAATTAAAAAAAATTATCTTGATCCACCACAATTTCAATCTTACTATAAGCATTAGAATCATTTTTCACAAATTCAGGTTCAACTTCATCATCCTTAGTATTGACAACTTCAATGTGATTTTCTTGCTTCTTTGTAACAACTTCTTCTTTATCATCTACATCAACTGTTTCAACAACATCAATTGAAATAAATTCAACTTTATTTTCTATCAACTCTTTGTGATCTTCTTCAAAGCATGGAAGACTTTGATCTTCGCTTTTTATGACAATAACATCTTCTGTAAGGATGGGCATGTCCCTTATAAGGATGGGTACATCTTCCAATGGTATAATATCTACAACCTTATCACTCAAAGTAGTCTCAACAATTTTAGATTTTTCTTACACTTTTTTCTTGGTGCTTTCCCATGTTGACTTCTATTTATTTTGTAAAATCTGTAAATAATTCTTTGGAAAAAACTTATTCATTAACATGTTTATCATTCTGGGCCATGAATGAATGTACTTTTTTCTTTTAATTGTTTACATATCTGTAAATCAAGACATCATCTTTTTGCGAAGCCTATAAGCTTATCTTTAGTCCAAAAATATTATTTTGCTTCTGAAAGTCTCAAATCAATAAGTCAATCATTCAAATCATATACCTAATCATGAAAGTCTTCAAAATAAAAGTTACTATCAAAATCAGGAAGTCTTTTGTAATTGCGAATAACTCTGTCTTCAAGCTGGCCTCAGGCAAATCCTCCAACGCGGTTCATCATTCTAGGCCATGAATAAATGTACTTTTTTCTTTTAATTGTTTACGTATTTGTAAATCAAGCCATTATCTTTTTGCGAAGCCTATAAGCTTATCTTTAGTGCAAAAACATTATTTTGCTTCTGAAAGTCTCAAATTAATAAGTCAATCATCCAAATCATATACCTAATCATGAAAGTCTTCAAAATAAAAGTTACCATCAAAATCAAGAAGTCTTTCGTAATTGTGAATACCTTTGTCTTCAGGCTGGCCTCGGACAAATCCTCCAATGTGGTTCCTGTTGAGTAGAAGATCTCTAGAAGTATTGAGATTTGATCGCATAAGCATCTGTTGTATTGTACCAAGCTTATCTTTGAGCTGTGCAAACGGTTGCCTTTATTTATCAATCGTCGTCCCAAAAGCCTCCGTCCCACGACAAACGTCAATGAGTTTTTTGATTCTGTCTCTATTAATTTTCATCAACCCAGGCAAATCGTCGGTTCTGTTTGGTTACAAACTTGAAATCAATTTTAGAATTCAACTTTTTCAAAAAGTTGTTTGAATACATGTGTTTTTGAGTTAAAATGTATCTCACTTTCTAACTTTTTGAAATGTATCTCCAACAAATGAAAAACCATCCTCCTTTCATTCTGATATCTCTCTCACCCACCGACACCCTCTCCTCCAACCCATTACACAGCCCCATTCTCAACAACTTTTTCTCTCTCACCCACCGACACTCTCTCCTCCAACTCAAACACAGAGGCCATTCTTGGTCTGTCTCTCTCACCCAGCGACACTCTTGCCATCAAACCCTTACATCGCGCTCTCTTTATCACCCATCGACTCATTTTAGAACCCCTTGTTTGCATTTTTCATGGATTTCCAGTACTGCAATTTTGTTCTCAAAGGAGAGAAATCAAATTCCCTAAAAAATGAAAACTCGCATAAAAAAAAAAGGAAAATAGATGCGTCAGACAGAGTTGAGCGGAGGTTTTCGTTTTTCTCAGGTTCCAAACAGAATCAAAATCTAACTTCCTTTTCTCTTCCGACATTTTCTGAACAACCAAAGTTACCACAATGAGTAATACTATGGAAAAAATACCTTGTAATGCATCATGTTAGTGGAGATGGTGGAAACGCTATTGCAGAAAACGCGATTGAGTCTCCTGAAAAGACCGAAATTGTTTGAAGCCAAACGAGGAATTGGGGAAGAAGGACTTGTAATTGACGACAAAGTAGGATTCGAAAACGATAGAAAGGTCTTCGGGGACAGAAATTGGAAGGTTTTGATTGAGCTTATAGAGAAGCAGCAGGAAGAAGCAGTACCAACAACCCTTTTTGCTTCTGTATAAAATAGTGGATAAGAGCAACAATAGTTGTGGGTTTTCTTTATATAATAAAATTGCATTTTAATAATTAATATTTAATAATTGAATAATAGTAAGTAATAATTTTTATAAGCTTCATTGATTAATAATTTTATAACTTAGTAGGTAATAGTCAGTCGAATAAAAATTATTTATTAATAATTATTAAAAAATATATATATATATATATATTATAAATAAATATGTTTATATGAAAATTTTAAAATATATGATGATTTTAATTTTAAATATATTATAACCATATTTTCTTTGTCAATAATAAAGTTAGAAGACATAATATGTATTGCAGTACTCGTTTGTGTTTTTAAATAAATGGATTAAGAGTTAGTTTTGAGTAATTTAATATTTTATATATTAAATTAAAATATTTATTTATTTATTAAATTAAATTAATACAATTGACAATATGTTTGGACTTAATAAATTAAAAAATTTTATCTCCAAACGCATTTTCACAGTTTTTAATTCAGAATCTAAATTCTGATTAGCATAACTAAACGTATTTTCGCAATTTCAAAAAATCAATTACAAAATTCTGAAATACATTTCAGAAATATTTTTCAGAAAATCATATCTGAATCACTATCCAAACGCAGCCCTCATTTTTATAGTGCTAGAATACTTCTATTTTGAGTAGGAAATCAAAACTCATATTTTTATATTAATCATATTACAATAAAAATTAATAATTTGAATAAAAAACTACTAATTCCTATATTTCCAATTCTAATTCTAATAAAACAAATAAACTAAATAAATTATGAATAAATTAAAATTAAAAACTAAACAATTTTAATACAATTTTAAAATAATTTTTTTTTAATTTTTAATGAACTAAATTTGTCCTAAATCAGTAAAGATATATTCTACTGATTTTATTCTATAAAGGCCATGTATAAAATAATTATAATTACGTACATATTTAGAAGAAATAAGAAGTATTATTCATGTCATATAATCCTCATAATCGTTGGCAAACATTTTCCCATACAGGAATTTAACAACAATAATTGCATCAATACAGGAAGACACACACACACAATTAATGGGTGCCCAATGCTATTAATTATTGGAGGTGTCTAACTGGTAATTTCTGATAATAAATCATAGCTTTAGAAGTGACCATGGAGATATTTCATTAGCACTGGGAATCTTTATTTTGGAAAAATGGCTGACTGCAAGTACCCAAATCAATAAAGCAACAGCTGATGCCATGGAAGCCATAGAGTAGAAGCCACAAAATCTTGCAACGCGCGGCTTGTGGGGAATCACCATTAACGCAGAATAAGCACCTGAGAACGCAAAGATGATGGAGATTAGGAAGGCATGAAACGCAGATGGGAGTCCCTTAAAGATAATGGTGGGCACTGGATTTCCGTCAATGTATTCGAAAGGAACTAGAATGAGTGCGTTGGCAGTTGTGTAGGACGCGAATAAGATCAACTCCAAGATGACGATTTGGTTTGCTGCGTTTGAAGGGATTCTCCGAAAGTCTTTCTCTAGCGCAGGAGAAGAAACCATTGGCTTTTTTGACATATCACGAGGACAAGCTTGCCAATAAGCACAACTAAAAGAACTCAGTTAACCAGTCTCTGTTAACAACATTTTAAATGTAAGACTTGAGGCTGCGGCTCATAAGAAACTTCTGAATTAATGTAGAGTTTTTTTCATGGGCACGCAGCTACTAAGAAACTTCATGAATTGTTGTAAATTATTACATGCATTGACAAGAGCTAGGCAGCTCCTTCTAAGAAACTTCATATTCTGTCCCCCTCTCCTTCCTAGAAGCCTCATTAATTATAACATTGCCTTCCAAGAAACTTCATACCTTCTTCTTCCCCCTCCTTCCTAGAAGCCTCATTGTTATATGCATATATATATACCCTCTCTTCTTTATGAAACTTATTTGAAATCTCTCAGAAGGAGCTCTCTGATGCATCAAAAGTTTATAAAGTTTCTTGGGAATTGCCTTAAGTTTTCGTAATTATGTTCGTGATGTAATTTGAGTTAAGTAGTTAAGTGTTTGAATTCTGTGTTAAAAAGTGTAACTATCAAATGAGATATTCGTATTAATTAATTTAATAAAAAAAATTAGACTTATCAGTTTAACTCAAATCACACTTAATGACAAAGTTGTAACCAACAAGTATGATTAGAAATTTCATCTCAAACCGTTTATATTAATTAAGTACTTAATAAATTCTTCAAAACACATTATGCATGGGACAAGTTAAACCAAACATAACTGAAATCATTTTGAATTCAAGAACTCTGTTTTTCTCATTTTTTTTTCAAATTTTTCATCTCCAATGGTATAATAGTGCATTGTTGATTCATATTAGTCACATAATTTGATGCACCACTATTTATTAATATAAATCAATAATACACTGCCATATTATTTAGGATACAAAACTTGAGAAAATTTAAAAATGAAAGCATAGACTTTTACAATTTCCTTGCAATGTAATATTGATTGTCATTAAGAGATTCCAGGAAGGAGAGGGTTTGGAGTTTCTTAGGAGTTGCCTAGCTCGTGTCTATGCATAACAAAAACACAATGATATTTGCTAAATCGATTTAGTGACGTTAGTTGAAAAAACAGAGTTCAACTTAATTCTCCCGTATAGAAATAAGTTAATAGAAGTTTAAAATCATGAACTCTGATGATTATCTAGGTTTTCAAAGAGAAGAAAGAAAAAAAGAGATATTGCAAATCTTAATGGAATGGTCATTTTATTCAAAAGAAAAAAAAACTGACAATATAATTGCATGTTAAAAAATACAGAAAAAAGAAAAGAAGGGAAGTGCTTGAACAAATGAAAACCAAATTGATAGGACTTACAAAAATGATTGGACAATGGATGATAATCATACTGGAGAAAACCAAATTTATCACTCTATTTTATATAAAAAAAGTACTATATTAATTTAATTTCAGAAAATTTTAAACGCTCATTATATCAAATAAAAAAAAAGGATCAAAATATGTTATAGGATAGACCATATTCATCAGATTAACAAAGTCAAGTTGATTAATATATGAGTTTTGACCCTTAATTTAATTACATTTTTAATGGTTTAATATTTCCCGAAAACATTCTAATCAAATGGTTAACCTTAATTCAAAATGATTTTATTTTTCACTAAAATTTTAGTATTCAACAGGTGAGGCTTTGTTCTTGCAATGTTGGGAAATATATATATATACACACACAAGCTATCGAAGTCCAAATGGGATATTTTCCCCGTGGAAAGCAGTTTTCGCTGAATTTTCCGAACAGATGGAAGGGAAAGGGCAGGCAGTGGTCTCATTCTCTCCTCCACTCCACTGTCGAGTAGTATATATACAGCCATTTGGTTTTCTTCAGCAAATCCAATCCACCAACACTAATCTTATTCCTTTTCGTACTTCTGAAGACTAATTTGGAAGGAAATTGTTGGTCTCATCAGCCCTTTTCATGGCTTCCTCAGCATCTTCGAGCAATCCCAGCAGTGACCCTTCCCCGTTATCCTTCCTTCTCCCAGAAATCAGACTGGCCTTGTATCATGCTCCAATGAAATTAACATTGTCTCGCATGAATGCCGAGTTAGAAGGGACGACTCGTACTTTTCAACAACGTTCTGTTGTATATGAACAAACACTGATCACAGAGAGGAGCCATGGATCTTCAGCAATCACAGCAAGCTCAAGCTCAAGCTTACCTCCTCTTCCATCTGGGTTCCTGCCGGAAACGTACTTGGCATTCACAGAAAACTCACCCACTTTCCGTTGTCGGTTCCTGCCCGGACTACATATGCCCAATATCGGTGTCACTCGCTCCGTTTCACCAAATTGGGGGTTCCAGGCGCAGCACAACCCACCGCCACCGTTGTCTAACGATTTTGTTATAGATATGCAAAGGTTCCAACCATTCCAAGCTGAGAGTCGGGCTAGAGGAGGAGTATCTCTGGGGAAAACTTTCCTTGGTCTCACTTTTCAGGCTGCACTCGGTCTCATGGTCTTTTATTACCAGATCTTGTCGTCTCCTCCTCCACCACCTTCTCCGTCTTCTTCTCCGGCTATAGGCTCTCTTCCTCCGCCGCTTTCTCTACACATTCTTGAGGCTGCCATAACCGTTGGCTTTGCTGGTTCTTTGATTGGAATCTTATTACGCAATGCTTACCCGGTGCCCGCGGACATCATTGAGAAAACAGGATCCATATCTGCTGCACTGGGGTTCTTCGTAATGGCATGTATGCTCTTACCGGGAACTTCTACGTCAATCGGATGGCTCGGCGGTGTTGGCTGCGTCCTGAGTTTTGGTATCGCTGTTTTTAAGAAAGTGAAACGTACGGAGAATCTAATTTTGTAGTCCTACTTTTTTGTTTCTTTTGGTTCTCAAAATATAAATCTAATTTGCAAAGTCAATTTTAAAAATTTTTAATTATTCTTTTTTGACCAATTTGATGTGAGTCATAAAAAAAAAAAAGACGTTAATTTTATAAATGAATATTTTAATTAAAGTGAAAAGGCATTAAATACTTGTCCTCTTTTAAGAGTACATGTTTGAGAAAGATTCAACCGGCTGTGTAAAATTTAAATAAATAAATTTTAAATTTTTTATTATTTGATAAGTATTTTATATTCAAAAAAGAATTGATTTTCTTAAAATAAAATAATTTAATGAGAATACTCTAACCCGATTTAATTTGAAAAATTCTTAAACAACCTAAGAAAATCAACTATTCTCCGGTTTGATTTTATTTAAATTTTAAGTATTTTTTAGAACAAGATATAAATCAATATATTGTTAAAAAGTATTTATCAAACATAAAAAAAATTAAAATTAGTTTTGTATTTTACAAAACCGATTCTGACATTTTCCTAACAGATTTCAAATTTTTAAGAAGATAAATATTTAATATTTTTTACGTTAAATTAAAAGTATAAATTTATAAAATTAGCGTCTTTTTATATTAGTTATTACATTCACATCAAAATTGATAAAAAGTGTAATTTAAAAATTGTATACTACTTTGCACATTGACTTTTCTAAATTAAACTTATATTTTGAGACATCAAAAAAAAAAATAGTGACTCTTAAATTAGATAAAGAAGTGAGGTAGATAGTAATTAGTGTCCTTTTGGGGGTTTTGAAGTTGTTAGACAAGTGATTATGTGATAAATAAGGTTGTAAAGAGTGATTTTTGAAGAAGTAATGCAGTGTTTGAATAGATATTTTAAAAAATAATTTTGATATCATAAGTTATTATTTAGTGTTTTAATAACATTTTTGATAAGTGATTCTAAAAATTATAATGTTTTTTCCAGCCTTCAAATTTTGTGACATGGCTTGTGATGTGATTGGTAATTTGTTATTTAAATAATAATTTAAAAATTTTATCTAATAAATAAATAATATATATATAATTGTATTAAATAAAGGGTGGCTCTATTGCACTCCCCAAGAAGGCAATAAAGCCTGTCGAACTCGAACTCACAAATAATTAGTTGAAGCTCAAGAGATCAGCTGGAGAGTGCCAATAGGACGGTCCAATTAAATAGCACCTTCACGGAGGCCGACAGTATAGATGAGGATCGCAGCAATCACAGAAAGGGTCTTGGCACTGACAGCGAGCACGGGCCACGTTTCAATGGATAAATTCTTGAATGATTGATACAGTGTTATTTTAATATTTTACTATGTATGATATAATTTAAATTTTTTAATAAATATTTATTACATGATGTTATTATTCTCTTACATCGGTTAGCAGTCGAGTACTACGGTCGGAACATAAACACTCAGTCGCTCTCTCTCTTGTTAGGGCCCTTTCAAGTTAGGACAAAACCGTGAGCTAAGGGCAAAGCGGACAATATCTCGTACGGGAGTTTACGGTGTGCAAAACTAGGATCACAGTTTGACGCCGTATGTAGAAACGAGGCATGGTCACATATCTCTCTTCCTATGCTCCACAGTCCTCGACGAGGACTGGGGGGCAATTGATTTTACTATTCTCTTACATTGGCTAGGAGTCGAACACTACGGTCGCACATAAGCACCCAGTTGCTCTCTCCCCTGTGAAGGTTCTTTTAAGGAAGGACAAAGTCGTGAATCCAAGGGCAACGCGGACAATACCTTGCATGGAAGCCTACAGTATGCGAAAATGAGATGTCTTCAGTTTATCACCCTCTGTGGGAACGAGGCATGGTCACATACCACGGGAGCCGATGTGGGAGAATGGTAACATCAGTTGCCCCCCAGTCCTTGTCGAGGACTGTGGAGCATAGGAAGAGAGGTGCGTAACCATGCCTCATTCCTACAAAGGACGTCAACTGTTTCACGTCCGCTTCGCCCTTCGATTCACGGCTTTGTCCTTTCTTAAAAGGGCCCTCATAGGAGAGAGAGAGAGAGAGAGAGAGAGAGAGAGAGAGAGAGAGAGATTGGGTGCTTATGTGCGACCGCAGTGCTCGACTCTTAACCGATGTGAAAGAATGGCAACATCATTACATATAACATACTGTAATTGGAATGACTTATTTTCACATGGTATAAGAATTATTTACTGCCGGATATGATAAAACTTGTGATAAATCATCTGTAACATATATTTAGAATTCAGAGGAGATTATTAATCAATTAACTAAAACTTGAATTACATGCATGGTACAAGCTGATAAGCATCCTGCTTACAGACTTTTATATCGCTTACAGTGACGACATATAAGTGCCAAAATCAATAACGAAACAGCTGAAGCCATGGAAGCCACAGAGTAATACCCACAAAATCTTGCAACGCGCGGCTTGTGGGGAATCACCATTAACGCAGAATAAGCACCTGAGAATGCAAAGGTGATGGAGATTATGAAGGCATGAAAGATAGATGGCTGGCCCTTAAAGATAATGGTAGGCACTGGATTTCCATCAATGTATTCGTAAGGAAGTAGAATGAATATTATGTTGGCTGTTATGAAGGTGGCACATAAAATCAACTCCAAGATGACGATCGATTTCGTCTGCTGCGTTTGAAGGAAATTGGAATGGACGACGGAGGGAGAGTGTTTGTGAAACGCAGTAGACGAAGCCATTGCCTTTTCTTGGCATATCATGAGGACAAGAAGCTATGCCAGTAAGCACATGTTGAGAACTCAGTTAACTTCCTCCCCATGTATTGTTTATATACGAGGACGAACTGAAAGATCCTAAGAAATTTCGGATTTGTCAAGCTTTTTGTTTTTAATTTTATGGGCAGCTCCAGGAGATTTCATAAAGTCGAAGTCGCTGTCCAACGCGTTTTCGACAGGAAAATTTCACAACCCTCTCCTCTCAGCTGAGAAGTTTTGAATTATAGCGATATAAAATATTAAAATCTTATAAACTGAGATACAGACTCACTGATTGTGGGAGGTTGGACGCGCTTTCGCACGGTCCCCGGTCCCCACGCTTCTCCACCCCCCCAACTTGCGTCAAGAAACTTCGTCGTCCCCTCCCCTTCCCAGAAGCCTCACTCTAAAATGTATATTTGTGGCCGTGGGTGCGACGAAATAACTGGTTTGGAATATTTTTAATGCAATTTTATTTATTCAGAATAGTATTTTATGATCTAAATTTTTATATGCTCAAATTTATGTTTATTGAAAATTAGAGCATCTCATTCAGTGTTTTAAAATCAGGAGTTAAAGAGAAGGACAGCCTAACTAGAGACAGATGATATGAGAGCTCCTTAAAACCCAATCAATACGCCCCTTGAAGTACATTGTCTAGCTAGAGACGGATGATGTGGGAGCTCCTTAAAACCCAGGTGTTAAGGAGAGGGGCAGTCTGCTATATAGATAAACCAGAGGAGCTAGAGACAGGTGATGTGGGACAATCAACACGCCCCCTGAAACACATTGCCCAACACGCCTCCTGGAGCGCATTGCCTACGGAGGGAGGCTAGGTGAGCGTGCCCCGACTCCTCTAGCCCAAAGTTAGGCTCTGGCCTGACTCTGATACCATATTAAAATTGGAGGCGCAGCGCATTCAGCTCCTTAAAACCCAAGTGTTAAGGAGAGGGGGAGCCTGCTATATAGATAGACCAAAGGAGCTAAAAATGGACGATATGGGACAATCCAACAATGTTCAAATGAGAAAAAGCAATAGACTTCATCATATTAATTATTTTTTAAAAAATTATCTCATTAATCAAGAACTCTTTTTCATTTGAGCACATGATTTAAGCAACAAATATTATCTTTTTTTTTGTGAAATTAAATTTTGATATTGTTACAATGTTAAAAAAAACCAAATCTTGACATTTCTGCTCTAATTATATGTTTAAAAAATATGTTATATTTTAATATAATTATACAATTTCTTTTTAGTAATTGTCATTTTGCAACTATTTTTCTATGTCTTTCATTAAAAAAAAAAAATTCTCATCTGTCATTCTAATAAGTTGGCAGTTTAGCATATGCTATATCTTGTGTCAAATATTGTACAATCAAGAGCAAATGCAAGAGTAAGTTGGGGTAGGCTATAACCCCTTCACCCAAACTCTGGGGAGAAAAAAAATTTACATGTAAAACTTAGGCTTTTTCAAATTAGCCCATCTCTATTTAAACCTATCCGGCCCACTTGTTGACACCACATTCTAGTTCTAACTCTACTCTTTATCATTTAAACTTAACCCACCCAAAATTGTGACAATTTTAATTCTAACTTAGTCCTTATCACTTAAATTCTTATTTAAATTTAACTTATCCCAAGTTTTGACCCAATTTTAATTTTAAGAGTATCTGTGACTCAAATTTAAAAATTTGAATTAAAATTTACAAAAATATGCTTCAGTAATTACTTAAATTCAGACTCAAACCAACTCCAAGATGACATCGATTTCGTCTGCTGTCTTTGAAGGAATTGGAAGGGACGACGGAGGGAGAGTGTCTGTGAAACGCAGGAGACGAAGCCATTGCCTTTTCTTGAGTTATCAGGAGGACAAGAAGCTATGCCAGCAAGCACATGTTGAGAACTCAGTTAACACGTTCCTGCGAACAGAAAGATCTAAATTCTGATTTGTCAAGCTCCTTTTTTTATGGGCAGCTCCTGGGAAACTTCATAAAGTCGAAGTCGCTGTCCAACGCGTTTTCGACCGGAAAATTTCACAACCCTCCCCTCTCAGCTGACAAGTTTTGAATTATAGCGATATAAAATATTAAAATCTTATAAACTGAGACACAGACCCACTGGTTGTGGGAGGTTGAACGCGCTTTTGCCCCGTCCCCGATCCCCACGCTTCTCCACCCCCCAACTTGCTTCAAGAAACTTCGTCGTCCCCTCTCCTTTCCAAAGCCTCACTCTGAAATGTATATTTGTGGCCATGGGTGCGACGAAATAACTGGTTTTGAATATTTTTAATGTAATTTTATTTATTTAGAATAGTATTTTATGATCTAAATTTCTATATGCTCAAATGAAAAAGAGCAATCGACTACGTTAAATTAATTATTTTTTAAAATATTATCTCATTAATTAATAACTCTTTTTTGTTTGAGTACAGAATTTGAGCAACAAATATTACCTTTTTTTTCGTAAAATTAAATTTTGATATTGTTACGAGGTTAAAAAATCAAATTTTGACATTTTTGCTCTAATTATATGTTTAAAAAATATGTTATATTTTAATATAATTATACTATTTCTTTTTAAATAATTGTCATTTTACAACTGTTTTTCTATCTCTTTCATTTAAAAAAAAACTCTCCTGTCATTCTAATAAGTTGGCAATTTAGTATATACTATATCTTGTGTCAAATACTGTACAATCGAGAGCGAATGCAAGAGTAGGTTGGGGTAGGCTCTATAACCCCTTCACCCAAACTCTAATGAAAAAAATTTTATATGTAAAACTTAGTCCCTTCTCAAATTGATCCATCTCTATTTAAACCAATCCATCCCAATTTTTGAACAAAATCTAGCTCTAACTCCGCCTTTTATCATTCAATCATTATTTGAGCATAACCCACACAAAATTGTGACAGTTTTAATTCTAACTCAGCCCTTATCACTTAAATTATTATTTAAACTTAACTCATCCTAAGTTTTGGCCCAATTCTAATTCTAAGAACATGTGCAGCAGTGTCTCAAATTTTCAAAACTCACAAAAATATGCCATGTGATTACTCAAATAAAGTTTTACTCAAATTCAGACTTAAATTAGTGCACTATTACTCATAAACTCAAATTCAAGTAACCATTGGAAAACATGAGACTCAAATTCAACTTTTACTCAAATAAGTCATTAATTAGATAAAAAAAAATTGAGTCACTACTGGAGACTGGAGATGCTTTAACTCAACACAGCTTATTAATCAGAATTTGTTAATCCCTCATCATCTTCCAGAAAAGAAAAAAAAATTACCTAAAATTTTTCCCTTCTCATCTTCCTCTTTAAGAAAACAAAATTTACTTGTAAAATTTTTTAATTTGAGTGGAAAAAAACTCTAATTTTTTCTTAGCTACCTAATTTTTTCCTTAGTTCTGCTCTTGAGCACAAGATATAGCTTTGTTATTTCTTAAGTATGTCATTGGAGCACTCTCTTTTAATAATTGTGACATTATTTAACATTGCTAGATTAGATAGCATGACCATTAAAAATGCTTTAAATGGTTTACTATTTGGGGAATGAATTCTAATTAAATGGCTAAAATTATTTTATTTATTCAATAAATTTAGTGAAACCCATCAGTTGTAAGGAAGAGCTTTATGGAAATAAGTCCTTAATTAGAATGTGCGCGTGATTCAACTTCTTTTATACTTAAAAACTCTTCCATTATTACTGGTGACTGGTTTTAAAAAAATATTTATATTATTTTTTATCTATTTATTTATTTTTAAAGATTATCCAACTTGTGGGACTTTGTTGAATAATGCTATATTTCTAAATTTTTGTTTCAAAAATTGTATCTTAATTAAACAAATATTATTGACTGTGCAGCTAATTGTGTGAATTAATGTTATGTTTTAAAAATATAAAATTTAAAGAGGATCAGATCAATCTAGTATTATCTTGGTAAATAGAAAGGTTATTTTTGTTATTTAAATTTACAATTTTCAAGTCACAATGAGTAATTTTATTGTTGCACTAAATACTTTACTTCTTTTCTTAAAAATACGTGTCTGTCACATATACAATTTTAATTAAAAAAATTATAATTAAAGAAAATAGAAAACAACATGTGCATTGCATATAATATATATATGTGTGTGTGTGTGTGTGTGTGTGTGTGTGTTTGGATACACCATCTACTACGAACCGGCAAATTGAAACGTTCGAATTTCCACGAATTTTCCGAAGATGAATGGAAGGCAATGGTCTCTCCAATCCTCTCCTCCTCCTCCTCCTACTCCTTGGACCTATAAAAAAACCACAGAAGCCAAAGAGCATGCATGCCCAATCCACCGGACCACCGGCACTAGTTTCTTAGTCTTCCTTCTAGTTCTGAACTGCACTTTCCATGGCATCCTCAGCATCTTCGAGCTCTCCCAGTGATCATTCCCTGTTATCATTCCTTCCCCCAGTAATCAGATCGGCCTTGTATCGTGCTCAAATGAAATTAACTTTGTCTCGCATGGATGCTGAGTTAGAATTGACGCGTAATTTTCAACAACATTCTACATCTGTTGTTGTATACGAACAAGCACTGATCGTCAACGACAGCCATGGATCTTCAACTGTATCAACTCTTTTCTACACTCCGCCGACTATCGTCTCGCCGGCCCACTCCTCAAGTGACTCGTACGATCCCCACTCGGCATTCATAGCAATCTCACCTCCATTTTCATCCTTGTACCCGCCGGCCAACTCTCCACACCACTTGTCCCAAAACTCAGCCTCTTTTCATTCTGGGTTCTTAACTAGATTACAAGTTCCCAATATTGGAGTCGCTCGCTCCGTTTCACCATATTGGGGACCCCGGTCACAGCAGAACCCGCCGACACTATTGTCTAATGATTTTGATATAGAGCAAGGGTTCCAACAATTCCCTCAGACTCTTGGTCCGGCCGATAGAGGAGTATCTCTGGCGAAAACTTTCCTTGGTCTTACCTTTCAGGCTGCACTCGCTCTGATGGTCTTTTATTACCAGAGCCTGTCGCCTCCTCCTTCTCCGTCTTCTTCTCATGATATAAAGTCATTTCCTCATCCGCTGGCTCTTCACATTGTTGAGGCTGCTATGGCAATTGGCTTTGCTGGCTCTTTGATAGGAATTTTCTTGCGAAATGCTTGCCCGGTGCCCGCCGACATCATTGAAAAAACCGGGTCCTTATCTGCTGCGTTAGGGTTCTTTGTAATCATATGGATGATGCTACCAGGAATTTTTACATGCATTGGATGGTTCGGCGGCATTGGTTCCTTGCTGGCTTTTTGGGTCGCTGTTAAGAAAATGAAACTTACTTAGGTTCTTAGTTAAATCATCATCAGAGTTGATGTGATGATGTTAAATCACCATCTCATTAGCTTAAGCTCTCAGAGTTGATATGATGAATTATTTGTTAAATTACCAGTTCATTTAAAAGTTTAAGCTCTCAGAGTTGATGTGAAGATGTTAAATCACCGGTTCATTAGCTTAAGTTCTTAGAGTTGATGTAGTGAGTTATTTGTTAAATTACTAGCTCATTTAAAAGTTTAAACTCTCAGAGTTGATGTGAAGATGTTAAATCACCGGTTCATTAGCTTAAGCTCTCAGAGTTGATGTAGTGAGTTCTTTGTTAAATTACCAGCTCATTTAAAAGTTTAAGCTCTCAGAGTTGAAGTGAAGATCTTAAATCACCGGTTCATTAGCTTAAGCTCTCAGAGTTGATGTAATGAGTTATTTGTTAAATTGTCAGTTCATTTAAAAGTTTAAGCTGTTAGAAAGGGTATAATTTTATTATTATATTCTCTAACATGTTTTCTCACGTGTGGCCAGTTTGAGCTTACACGTGTTAATTCATATTTTTCAGGATGACAGTGACTTTATTATTATATTTTCTAACACGCCTTTTACGTGTGGCCAGTTTTCTCAGAGTGACCGTGAGATTTGAAATCAAGGCCTTTGGCTTGCTCTAATACTATATTAAATCACTAATTTAACTAAAAGCTTAAGCTGTTAAAAAAATATAACTTTATTATTATATTCTTTAACATTATTAATACAGGATTCATCTACATTCTACATCAGGACTAAAAACAACTCTGATGGAGTCTCTAAATAAATTCTTTAGCAATTATTATGGGAAACTTCTATGTCTATAGGATATCGCGGCGACGTTCGATGCGTCCTGACTTTCGGTGTCCCTGTTTATAAGAAAATGAAATGTATTGAGAATCCGATTTTGTTGTCCTACTGTTTTTTTTCTTTTGGTTCTCAAACTATAAATCTAATTTGCAAAGTCAATTTTAAAATTTTTTAATTATTCTTTTTTGACCAATTTGATGTGAACCATAAAAAAAAAAGGATGTTAATTTTATATATTAATACTTTTATTAAAGTAAAAAAGGCATTAAATACTTGTCTTCTTAAAATGTTAGATTTTTTTTTTAAAGATATCTTTTAAGATTTTCTCCGTCACCAAATTTCTAAGAAGATAAATATTTAATATATTTTTATGTTAAATTAAAAGTATAAATTTATAAAATTAGCATCTTTCTATATCAGTTATTACATTCACATCAAATTGATAAAATTATAATTTATAAATTATACACTATTTTGTACATTGACTTTTCTAAATTAAACTTATATTTTGAGACATTAAAAAAAAAAAAAAGTGACTCTTAAATAGGATAGAGGAGTGTGAGGTATATAGTAATTAGTGTCCTTTAAGGGGTTTTGAAGTTGTTAGATAAGTGATTATATGATAAATAAGGTTGTAAAGAGTGAATTTTGAAAAAATAATGCAGTGTTTGAATAGATATTTTCAAAAGTAATTTTGATATCATAAATTATTATTTAGTGTTTTAATAACATTTTTGATAAGTGATTCTAAAAAGTTACAATGTTTTTTCCGTCCTTTAAATTTTGTTACATGGTTTGTGATATGATTGGTCATTGGTTATTTAAACAATAATTTAAGATTTTTATCTAATAAATAATATATATATATATATTTTTTTTTTTTAAAGAAAGGTGATGGAGATAATGAAGGCATGAAAGATAGATGGCTGGCCCTTAAAAATAATGGTAGGCACTGGATTTCCATCAATGTATTTGTAAGGAAGTAGAATGAATATTATGTTGGCTGTTATGAAGGTGGCACATAAAATCAACTCCAAGATGGCGATCGATTTCGTTAGCTGCGTTTGAAGGAAATTGGAATGGACGACGGAGGGAGAGTGTTTGTGAAACGCAGGAGACGAAGCCATTGTCTTTTCTTGACATATCATAAGGAAATTAAAGAATACGTAGAATTTAAAATTGCTCTAATACTAAATGTAAGAGTTAAAAATTATTAAATATATTAGTATAACTTTTCATGACTCATAGATTTATAGACATACACAATTATGGCACATACAATTCGGCTTGCTACATAAACACACACACTCTCACGGTGTAGGCTCTCGGCTTACAACCTCTTTTTCCGACTACCACTTATTATTTTTGTGACTTACAACTCAATGTGACAGAAACTCACACACACACACACACACACACATATATATATATATAACATTGATTTTAAGTCTTATATTAATTAGTACATCTAATTTCATACAAACTAGTATATCTTATTTAATTATAATCAAAAAACTAATTCTCATTACAATATTAGTTTAATTAAAATTAGAACTACCCAAAAAAAATTTTTAATGTTATTATGACTTAATAAACTAAATTAAGAAACTTCTTATAAAATTTATGTGTTTTATTTAATTGGGCAAGAGAAGCTATGCCAGTAGGCACAAGTTGACAACTCAATTAACACGTCCGTGCCCACAAGTTTTCTATGTAGGAAGTCTGAACAGAAAGATCTTAAGAAACTTTCTTTTTTTATGGGCAGCTCCTGAGAAACTTCATAAAGTTGGAGTTATTATTGTGAAGTTTTTGCGCTGTCCCACGCGCTTCCGACCCGGAAAATCTCGTACCCTTTGGTTAATCTCACCAAATATTAAAATTGTTTGAACTGTGATGGTATCATTTTTCGTGGCAGGTTATGACAAGCAAAAATTAGGTGATTCTGAGGGTGAGATGAAGTGTTATTTATGTAAGAATATAAACGTGACATATCATTTAATTATTATTCTATAGTATATGATATAATTTTTTTAAATATAATAATAATATATTGATTGAATAACAATTGCAATGTATCATATTCATAAAAAAAAATATCTTCTTTTTAATCTAAGAGACTATTAAATATTCTCTTCATAGGAATATGCTTTTGCACAGTCCCACGCGTCTTCACCTCAAATTTACCTCACAGAACTTCATACCATCTTCTCCCATCCCACCCCACCCACGGTCCCACGCTCTCCACCTCCAATTTACCTTACAAAACTTCGTACCATTTTCTCTTATCCCACCCCACTCCCACACACACACACGCTTTTGCACGGTTCCAATTTAACTTGCAAAACTTCTACCATCTTCTCCCAACACACACACACACACACACACAAGCCTTACTCTGAAGTGTATAGAAAAATAATTTTTTTCCCCAATTGACAGACTGTTTGTTTTCTTTCAAAAATATATTTGTATTATTTATCTCTAATGATTAAGTGTATCTCTAATGTAAAATATTATTTTTTTTGTCTCAAAGTTATATTTATATTGATATAATATTAAAATATTATATTTCTCTGATAATACATTTCAAAAATAAACATTTAGAAACCTATACCATTTTCCGTTGTTGAAATGACTCTAGCTCCATTGACATGACTTATCTTTTTTCACTTCACAAGGGAGGTCACAGTTTCAAATTCTTTAAATGTAATTTGTAGTTAGTTATTGTTGGTCTCTTGCTTGCGACAGGTAGCGGTTGAGTTTTTTGGAATTTGGAAGAAAAAAAAATTGACAAATTCTTATAAATTAAAATTTTTAGAAACATTTTAACTCCCACCTTAGTCAACAGGAATTGCATTTTTCCATCAATCACAACTTTGTGAGAATTGTTAATAACAAATCCAAGTTCCATTTTTATCCAAAATTAAAATCTTGGAGATAATTTTTGAAAACTTAAATTAATTTTAACCAAAAATTGCTTGGTAGCCATTCAAGGATTTTTTGGCCATTTTCAAAAGAAAAAAATAAAAAATTATTTTCATGAAGAAAGATTGAAATTTTTATTTTTGCGTAGCAAACCAATAAACTAGAAGAAATACATATATTTAACAAAATGAGTTTAATTATTATTAAGGATATTTAATTAAAAATATATATTAAAAGTCTGAAGAGTTTATAAATCTCAAGAAATTGAATGAACCTTATAGAAAACTCATATGACATTTCTTATTCTCCCCTGCTCCTAACTCAAATTCTCAACTTCTCTCTCAGCCCAGGAAGAAGGACAAGAGAAGAAAGAATGACAGAGGCCCAGAAACACGGTTTCAGTCCGCGACGCGGGTTGGCCTGTAAAATGGCTGTTTGGGTCTCCGTTTTATCTTTTATTCCACAAATCTTCGTTGGGTTGCTTCGCCCAGGCCCGAAGCACGGCGTAACAATTCTAAACATGTATTTATTAATTTAAATGTAATATATAATTTATATTTAAATATATGTTAGTTTATATATTAATTATTTAAATAATTCAAAGTGATGGAAACAACGATCGGTGAATCAATATTCTAGAATATTAAATAAGAAAGCATAATGCATGATGCCCACTTGAGGGATTTATAATTCTCTTCCATCTAGTAGCCATGATGACCACTTAAAAGCAGTATACCTTTGAACATTTTCTCATCCAACCAATGGCCATACATGGCGTCATGATGTGGATTGGGTGTTGTCTCAAATTCATGTCATTTGATATTTTTTCAAGCTTGCTTTGTAACTTGGGAAAGCAATGGAGTGAGATTGGATGGAGGAGCAGAGGAGGGGGGAGCCTACGTTGAGGACTTGTGTTTGGATCTGGATTGCTGAACTAATTAAAAGGTGGTATTTTAGTTATTAAAAAAATATCACATTGTCACATCATCATTTTTGAATTTAAACTCAATCAATTTAAAAATTCAAGAGATTTTTAAGATTAAAATATTTACCTTTAGACCTTAGCCACTAAAATTTATTTTGATGACCTTCTACTAATTAATTCAAAAACTTAAAGAATGAATTTGCCTCAGAACATTATTGCAAGAGAAGCCTCTGGAATCTTTATAATCTCCATTAGCAAAGCTCCATAGCTCTTCATAATTTCACAAGTAGAGGAGCTTCCAATTGTACTACAAAAGATGTTTTCCTGGTTATGCAGCTGTTGTCAATATTCAATTTAATCTGTGATCATTTTTTTTATCCCCAGTAAAGGGCCAAAAAGAAAAGAAAAAAATTACTTTAAAATAATTTATTTGGTGAAATTGTTTTTTACTAATTTAAAAATAAAATACTGAAAATTTATGTTACTAAAAAAAAAGAATTAGCCCCAGCTTTCTTACCAACCCCAAATAAATTATTTTGGGCATCGAAAGAGTTAGATGAATAAATTATTTTTGCTATTCAAACACGGGACCAATAAGTTACAATAGAATAACTTTATTGTTTTGTAAAAATCCAATCTCGACTCGAGTTTTTTTTATAGTCTTTAAGAAATTATTGAATAGGAATATCTTTAAGCTAAGCCCATGCCTATGCATTTCCACAACCTTTGATTCATTAGGGACCACTATTTTTATGAATTTGATTGTGTCTAGGATAGAAAAGTGAGCAAGCCCATGCATGCTTTTATCATTCATACATGCTTTCTACAACCTTCCCATTCAATTGGAAACATTATTTCCATCAATTAAATGCTTTTGCTACTTATTGAACTCTTCCCATGCTCTGAATGAGACACAACAGATGGGTGATAAGCTGGAATGGGTCATAGAAATCTCACTCCAACTCTGGGAATGTGCCAATCCCATTTTGTCTGTGCAGAATTGGCACATCATTCACTGCGAGATGTTGCAAGTGTGAGAGCGAGTGAGTGAGTGCAACTTGTATAGAATGAATAAAGACTTGAACATGTGACTTCTCATAACTAAAATTCTGTTAAAGAATGGACCGACAATAAAGATCAAATGCTAACAAAAATAATCATAGCACTAGTTTAATATGCATATATCGTATTAAAAAGGGCAGTTCAGTTTTTAATTTTATGAAAATATTTGTAAATTTTCAATGATTTATTAAAGTTAAAATGGTAAATTCATACTGAGATTTGGAATTTTTTTTTTTTTTTAATATCACAAAATGTCAAGAGCATAACGGGCAAAAGAAGGTTTATTACCCAAAGCACTAGAAAAAATTGGCCACTTGGAAAAAGAAAAGTACATTAGTAAAGAAATAAGAAAAAAAATTTATATTCATGCATATCAAAATTTAATATGTAATATATATTTCATATATAGAAACAGATAATATTACTTATTTTATATGTCAGATTTTGATATATATGGCCATAATACTAGACTTTTTTCGGACCCAAGTTCTTGTTTGTTTTGGGGTTGCTTTTATCACAAAAGCAGCCCTCGAGAAGCATGAGTATTGATGTCCTCAAGCAATCAGAAGAGCTTTTTCCTCCAAAATAAAAAGATGGTTGTCTCAAAATTTACTTCCCATATGGTCCCAACACTGATGAGACAATGTGAGGATGACATACTTTTAGAGGCCAAAACAAAGCAACATACATGGCTTGCTATTGTGTCCTATGACTTAGACAATTCCATGAATTTCTAGATCTGATTCTGAGCTGTTGTCTTGCCATTCTTCATAAATTTCCAACCAACAGCTCCAAATTTCCCCTACATTTATCAGTGTTAATGTTAGCTGCGGTGTTACCAACTACCATCATTTTCTCGGTAGATAGCCTTCTTCTGAATTTTCTTATCAAAGAAAATAACATGTTCATGTTTGATTTTTCTCTGTTTGCTTCATAGGGGAAATGAAAGCTGAAAAACATGATGGCATTGAGAATATATATGTGTGTGTGTGTGCACGCGCTCGCACGTGTGTGTGTGTGTGTATATGCATTGGCAATCTATTGACAAGTCTAAAATTTCAGTCCAATAACGAGCGTTCACGGATTTATTCTTGACTCTAAACCTTAAAAAATATTTTTCTATGTATAAATCTTTCATGGACATGATTTACAAATTTCAACCAACGTGAGACACGCTAACATACATATACATATATATATATATATAGAGAGAGAGAGAGAGAGGAGAGAGGGAGGGGGGAGACGTGAAGGAAATGTCTTTGACTGTTTTGGAATATAACTTTTAGACCATCCTGTTTTATTTTAGTTAATCAAGATTGGGAATCTTGACTAATATTGATAAAGATTGGTTAGGTTGGAACCAATGTGAAAGGAAGACCAACAAGTCCACTTTTCAAAAGGCTCACAGAAAACTTTATGGCATTGTATATCAAATGCTTCATGAAATCTACCGAGATCTTTTCTAAAACACTTAAAATAAGATCTCCACACTTTTATGCTCTATGTACAATTTTCCAAAGCTTTCTATTCATGTCTACATGCTTTTTCATAAGACTTTTCACCTATCCTCTAATTGTATCTATCATGTTTTTCATAATCCTTTTGGGTCAAGGATTCTAGAACAATTTAATATTATTCCATGGGTAATGGCACAGTAATTTGAAAAACAAGTTTTTTAAGTGTTTAAGGTACAAAGTCTAAGTATTTGGTATGAATTTGAATTTCTATCGTTGTATCCTCCATGATTTAAATAATGCATGTTTTGTAAAATCAGTGCATGTGTCCGAAATTTACTCTACAGTTCTATTTTGATAAATGGCAATAAATATCAATTTCGAAGTCGCAAAAACAAAGAAGAAGATTTATCTTCATTACCCAATAAACAATTTAATATTTCACACTGGATAAATCATTCACTGTTCCTTCTCTTGCTTTCATTTTTACACATATATAGAAACTAAAATAGACTTTAGAATCTAACCTGTTTGGTTATGTTCTAAAAAAAAAAAAAAGTTTAACCAAAATAAATATATTTTTATCCTCAAAAATTAGAAAAATAAAAGCATTGACAAAAAACATTTTTTGCATGGCAAAATTAAAAATTTTTTATGACCCTTTTTTTAATAAACTATTGAAAGTAATTTTTATATTTTTAAAAGTTTAAATTTATTAAAAAAAGAAAAGAAAAAAATATATTTTTGAAATTCTCAATATTCTATATATATTATTTGGAAATGAAACATATTTTTCAACCTTAGAGTATTAAAATGACCTCAAAAAAGGAATTTTACTACACTCTACCTACAGTTTTTTTTCCTTTAATTTTTTGACATGTCGCATTCAATTCAAGAATTTTTTCGATTCTCTATGCAATAGCAGTAATAGTAGCATGTCCCTGCAACCAATGGGCCTATGGCACATTGGTCCATTCTCTACAGGGTCCTGATCTGACCTAGCATGAAAGCCACCGGATCTTGAAAGGGTTCACAAAAGTAATGAAGTTGGAAGTCCACTATAATTTTCACGTGACCAAATTTTTCTCATTTGGGATTGATCCAGAACATGGTTTGTGCCACTTGTTTTTTTGGGAGCAGTGACAGGAAGAGGGGCATTGAACCTAGGCATCAAAAAAAGAAAAAAAAGGAAATTCTTTTCAATAAGCCTGACATAACAATGACGTGGTGCAAGTATGGTAAATTCTTCATCCTCCTCAAATACCATTTAAGTTCGACATTCAATACATACAACTACAAATATATATATATATATATATATCTTGATTGAATTATTTTTTATTTCATCATTAAACTTTAAAAAAAATAACAACGAAATGATGATTCTTTCTAATAATATTATCATGTTATAGTTTTTTTTTTTTTAATAGATCATAATATATATGATAATATGACGTTAAAAAAATATAAGATTTGAAAATTATGAAATATTAATCTTAATTATGTTCTTCTAATCTGTACTAATCTTAATTATATTTTAATTTATTCCCACAAACAACATATTCTAACTTGGTTAAGAACAAAATTCTGAATGAATGCAAATTTCTAGTTTGTTTATGGTACTTTTTTTATTAGACCACATTATGCTTTAGAATCTAAATTAAATAAAAACGTTATAAAAAATAAATGAACCTTTAATACTTTAAACCAACCCCCCCCCCCCAAGCTTTATTTTTGGATGAGATTAAATGTACTCTTTTTTTTATATTTATGCAAGTCACTCAAATTCTGACACAAATAAATTTAAATTTGAATTAAAATTTATAAAAAAGTTTTCTAATAATTATTCAAATTCAGACTCAAATAATATTTTATTCAAATTCATATCCAAATTAGTGTATTAATGTTTATACACCCAAATTTAAGTGATCATTTGAAATTATGATATTCAAATTCAACGTTTACTCAAATTTTAACTTAAATTTGAATACAAATTTGAGCTACCATTAAAGACACTCTCATAAAATATGAGTGAAAGTGTACAAGTATAAAAATATTTTAATTAGAGTGTGTTTACTCCATCCAGTTTTTTAATTTTAGTTTGAGTTTTGGACATGAAAAGGAGTGAAAGGTAGAAGTAATTGCATGATCCGGGATTATTGATCCCGTCAAGCACAACTTGTCACGTGTATGATATATTGTCTTTGAGGAATCAAAGAAATTATTTTCTCGTATATATCAATTCATGATTTATTGGAATCATTGTTCAGATCAATATTCCATGACCATAAAAATAATTACTCTAAGCACTTGGGTTGACCGAAAACGGTTTGGGCAATGCTCTGTTTTGTAGGGTGCCACTCTCCATGCATTGGGATGATTAGAGTAATTCTAAAATTTATCATAAAAGCTTCTGCATTTGATAGTGGTAGATGTTGATGATAATGATGATGAACTTGTACAATTAACAAGAAAGATAATTACATGAAGTATGAGAAGAGAAAAGAGGGGTAAAGTAGAGAAAAGAAAAGAAAAAGTTTTCCATCTATGGGGGAATTTGATCAACTATTCTAAAAACCTATTGGGAGGGTTGATGACACATTTTCCTAACAAGGTGGGACTTAAGATAAGAGGACATTATGAGGCTGCAACTTTCTCAAACAGGCCCAGCCTATTATCAGCAAGTCTGGACTTGTATGCAGATTTTTTGTACTCAAACCAAGTAAACTCTTTGTACAAGCTGTCCTCTCCTTCCATGAGTGAAGGTAATGGAGCTATCAGTTCACTCAAAGGTGGTCCTCCAAAATAGATCATTGAAACCCTAGATTTCAAACTGTTTGCCAAAACCCTATGCCTCACACTTTTGAACTTTCCATTAGTCATCACCTGCAAATGCAAAAGTAAAACCACCACCAAAGCATTTACCCATTAGGCAAGATTCAATGTTAAATCCATTGCAAGACAAAAGGAAAGAAAAAAATTGAAATATAAGTTCTTTTCCTTGGAAAATATTTAAATGGGACTGAGAAACTACTGTGATGGTATGCAATTTAATGATATTATGTTATGTGTTATGACTTCAACTTTTCTAATAAATCATATTACATATGATACAATGATATTAGAAGTACACAATATCACGTGCTGGTCTAAACACACTGAATAATATCTCCTATTACTCCAATGAAAGAGAAAGCTTGCCACATCAAATTTAGGAAGTCACTGCAAAAGATATGTTTCTTTTAATAATGCCCATTGGTAAAATCAGAAAAACCCATAAAGAAAGCTTGAACTTGGCATCCAATTAAAAACTGTTATTCATTGAACATGGCATTGCTCCAATATTTTGAATATATATATATATATATATAGAGAGAGAGAGAGAGAGAGAGAGAGAGCATTAAAACAGTAGTTGTACCTGCAAAGAGTCACCAACATTGATGAAGAAAGAATTCTGATCAGGTGGGACTGAAATCCAATTTCCATCTCTCAAAGAGATTTGAAGCCCTGAGGTGTTGTTGGATCTTAGAACAGATATGATTTGTGGGTCAGTGTGCTCTCCAAAGCCAATCAAATTGCTACCATTCATATCTTGAAGTTCAGGATATGGAGGGTAGTGATTGAGCCTGAAAACAGAGTCACTGTGTTCATCCATCAAAAGTTTACTGAACACATTCCTTGGTTGAATATCCAACCCATCAGCCAATAATTCAAGAATCTCACAACCCATCTTCTTCACAGCTGAAACATAATCATTCAAAGCACAGCTACAAGAAACAATTACAAAAAAAAAAAAAAAAAAAAACAAAGTTAAATTCAATGAAAGAAATCGATTTTCAGTGAACCAAAATTAAATTTTGAACAACTCTGTTTCGATTTCTTACCAAAATCTTTCTGGGTTTCCACCAAAAATTGACACAAATCTCTGATAATTGAATTCTGGGTTGGTGGGGAGAAGAAGATATTCAACCCAACCCACATCACCGTTTGGTCCAATGCTCTTGTTTCCATAGCCAATCGGATCAGGAGGCCCTGCCTTTTCTTTTTCAGTCAGGGGTAAGGAGAAGAATTTGATGGCTTCTGTCTCCAATTTGGAGATGAATTCAGTTGGGACGCCATGATTGATCACTTTGAAGAATCCAAATTCTTCACACGCCTTAACGAGGAGGCTCTTAGAGTCAGGTTTCGATAGGTCTATAATGGGAATGCCAGGGAAGAATGTGGTGGGTTTGCAGGTTTTCATAACAGAGAACTGTTCAATTGCTGGTTTGGCCACGACCACCATGGTTGATGAAGTCTAGAATCAGAAAAAATAAAGAAGTGTTTGGTCAGAGAAGTGGAAATTTAGCTATGGGCTTGTGGTGGTTTGATCAATGAGAGTGTTGTTGATATAGAAAAATAGAAGAGATGATGGTTTGAGCAGAGTATATGAGCATAAATGGCTTCGGGTTCTGCTTGGCTATTTATAGAGAGAGGGGGAAGAGGAGAGAGAGTGAGGTTAAAGTTTTTTTTTTTTTCTAAACAAAAATTAAAAAACTAGATAATAGAAAAATCAAGTTCTTTTCGGTGGGTACATGGTACACAAATCAACAAATTCCTGTGTGTTTTAAATTTTAATATTAAAATAATATATATATATATATATTTTTTTTTCTTTTTTGTTTTATGATATTTTGCATATTCACTTTTTAAATTGAATTAACATCTCTAAGAAGAAAAAAAAAACCTTTTATTGCAACAAAGGGAAGGAGTAATTGAGATTAATGAAACTGAATGTAAGATGACTAACGCTATGTTTTAAATTTTTGTATCAAAATTTGTATAATAAATAATATGGTAATAATTTATTGGTAGATCATTAAATAATTATTTAAAATATCATCATTAATTTAGTGTCACGTCATTTAAAATTTAATTTTTGATATAAAAATATAGGGTATTAAACATTATTATTGTAAGATTATTTTCAAACATTACACCCGAATCAATGAATATTTGATGCATCACTTTCTAAAGTTGTATCTCAAATGATGTAGTATTTATGTGACATTAAATTATTAATAATATACTAAATCATGTAATTAATGTAATTCTATAACATCAGTATTATATCATTTTGAATATATATTTAAAAAACTTAAATGTTTTTCTAATTTTTATTAGTTCAAGTACCAATGCTCAGTGTGATTTCAATTTTTTTATTTAAAATAAGTTCTAATAATGTAGGGGAACATTAGTATCAGCTTATTTAAGATAGAAATGAGCGCAGAAGATTAATTATGTAAGTATATATATATGGTCCGTATATGTATATGGATATAGATATAGGAAGTGAACACTATTATTGTGAGCCATATCTGAGTCAAAGCTGACTTGTGACTAATCAGCCAGCTTTTTAGCCATAGTGATGGTGGGCCCGAGATTGAGATAGACCTCTTTCAAAGATCCCTTCGTCCCCGCTGTCTATATCATCAACATTAATAATAGCCACCTTCTTATTACTAGTATTTCTTTTTTTCTTTTTCTTCTTTCTTGGTTCGTTCATTTCTTCAAATTTCTTGGGACGATCAAAACACGTGTTAAAAGGCTAGCCTCCACTTGAATAGTTAAAAATTGACGCGTGGATCGATGGGGACACCGGGGGTCATTCTTGAACGACGTGGCCTCTTTTTATTCGTAGCTTTCTCTGTCGGTCAATTCATTCTACTGCTATTATTGTTGGCGTGGGTGGTAGTTCTTGGGGCCTATGGGAATCTCTATGCCAGGTTGGCCAACCGCGCCACTTTGGGCCCCTTTTTCTGTTCCTACTCTTTTTTCCTTTTTTATTTTTTTCTTTTATACTAAATCCTAAAATTAAAATATAAAGCCTTTGAATTACAATGGATATATAAATATAAATATATATATACATGTGTGTGTGTGTGAGAGTGCTGCTATAATCATTCATAAGAGTCGAACGCCCCGACGTGTTTAATATGTGAATATATAATTACATGTGCCTATAATACATGAGTTAATTATATTATAAAAATTCAATCTTTCACATTCTTCTCTCTCCATTTCTCTCTCTCCCTCTCTTTATATATATATATATATATATATATATATATATATATAAAATAAGCTATGAAATGACAAATGGTGTACATTGCTTTGAGTCCCACTTTAACATGGTACCAATAATTAGGGCTGTTCACCGTTCAATATTATTGAATTGGTTCTATTTATATCCCATTGCTTTCATATTTAATAAAAAAAAGGTAACATGTCGGTGAGCAGTAATTAATTTTTTAATGTTGGCTAAATTTATATGACAAGAGTTCAATTCAAATTTTGCTTTACCAATAGTTGTGATGTTTTGCTATCAATAGTGAAATAATAAATAAAATAAATAAATATTAAAATAATTGTGTAAAACATAAATTTATGTGATTGACCTTTAAGTCCAATTTTATGTACAAAAACAAAAAAAAAAAATTCACTATAACGTGAAGAGAGTACCAAAATAATGGCAACTCCTTGCATCCTAAAATCATGACTAACTGAAATTTTATGACATTTAATAAAAGAGAGTGTTTCGTCAAATAATTTTAAATTTTTATTAATCTTAAAATATAAAAAAGTAATATTTTTGATATATCACAAAAAGACAGATCACTCCTAGCATAACACGTGTATATACAGAGCATCTATGTACATAGACCAAGAAGAACTCTCCTGTCCAGAACAGGCAGACATACTAGGGATTCAAAGATTCGTTGTTCAGAATGACACAGGATTTCTAGTCTTCCCTCCAGAGTAGGAAATACTGGGTACATACATGAAGGGATCACAAGCTGATCATCGCCTTATATGCCTTACCGACCTCGAAATAAGGAAACAAAGTCAACATGGTAATTGCTATTCTCGGATATTGCCAAATTCCTATTCTTGCGACTTCTAATCTTAATCAACTTAGAAAATTTGCAGCATATAAGTAAAATCCTAAGATACGTTTTTCAATTACAAGTCAATCAATTCTTTTCAATTACAGTATTTTATTTTACTAACTTCATCAGTGGAGCCTACCTAGTGACCCTCTAATTTTTTGAGTTCTTGACAGGTGACGAATAGCAGAAGTCTCACTGATCAGAAAGTGCAACATCAATTTTTAAATTAAAATATAAACTTACAAAATTATTAGATTCATAGATTGTTCAAAAACAATTGAAGAATAACTTCAAAAAAAAAAATTCAATTGAAAATATGTCGTCTATTTTTAGATAAAGAAAATGATTTCGGAGTTGTGTTTGTCAAGATCTCACATAAATATTCAAATTTGAGAAGTCCCACCTTGTCTATGAGACTTTCTCACTAAGCTTTTTTTTCATTTTTAATAATTCAGAGCATCTCTCATCTATCCCATCCCAATTAGACCCGAGTTACATTATATTTGGACAGTTGAAAACTAATTCTTGAAGGCCTTGAATTTAACGACGAGATAAACTTTTCATAATTTTTTAAAAAGATTCAAACTCAAAACCTTGAATCTTATTCTCATATTTTTCGGTGGTGAAAATGGAGGGGAGGGGTGTGTGTGTGAGAGAGTATGTAATGAACTACTGTATCTTAAAAAGTTCTAAACACATGAATATTGTGATGCATTGTATTAGCTTGATTCCTAATCTAACCAAGTGACTTAAAAGAACAAGGGGCGGTTCATCTAAAAAGAACAAGGGACGGTTCATCTTTGGCCCTACAAATAATTCTATGACCTTTTCATTAGCATGTTGAACGGACCTATTTTTTGGATGGCGCCCATCATTATCTCCAACATTCTTCAATTTTAACACTACTTCTTCAAGTTTCAAACCATTTTTTTTTTCTTTTTTACAATGATTGAACTGCCGCTAACATAGAAAAAAAAAAAAAAAAGAAGAAGCAATATTCAATCCAATTTTTTAAATACTGTAGTTGACTACTCTTGATCAAGTGGGTGTTTTGACTTTGGGATTGTAAATGTATCTTTGTGCATTTCAAAAAGATAAAATTAATAGAATTTTTTTTTTATTTTGCAAATTTCATCAAAAAAAGGTCAATTCTCGAAATATTTTTACAAATGCAAATGTAAAAACGGAATATAAATCTGTCCCAAACATGCCCTAATATTTTTATACGAGAATCAAAATTTGTTTGATATAGTCTGCAACTTGTCACTTCATTTTTTTTGCCCTAACTTTCAAATTTATAAATTATTCATTTGAAATCAAACAGAGACCATAGGTTCAAGTCACAGTCTCAGTCTTCTCAATGAAAATGTTACAAAATTGTGCTTATTTGTCACATACCTATATTAGAGTGAGTTTTGTATTAATATAATTATAATTATTTGATATGTATATAGATTATGTGTGTTATTTGATATTCTCGTGGTTTGTAACACATGCGTGATATAATCACTGTATTAAAAAAATTAATTTATGTAAGCGCACACATTGAAAATTTATATTTCTAAAGTATTTTTTACTGGTTTTACAATTACCCATTCACATAAGTGAATTTTTTTTTATCCTATTCATATCTTTTATGATTAAATTTTTTAAATGCACATAATTTTTTACTTATTTATCAAAATCATATTTTCAAATAATAAAGAAACGTTGCTTAACAAAAATTTAATGTTTTACCACTAATTTATTGTTACATCATTTGAAATATAAGTTTTAATACAAAAATTTAAAACACGTAACATTAATTTTTTTTTCCAAGAGACGTCTCTCTAAGCTTTTATCAAAATAGGCCTTTTAACTCAAAATATAAAATCCTGAATTAGTAAATCCTTTCAAATTTAAAAGTCAATCAACAAAGATGCTTTTTTTTTTGGATAAATAATATGAGTTTAAAAAATAAAACTAAAACAGTGTGGTGTGAAACATATAATTAAAAATTCAATGACTTTGTTTGGACAATTAAATTAAAAATTCGAATTGAATGGAATATATTCGAATAGAATAAGATATAAAATCTTATGATATATAAAATATTCTAAATCAGCGTTTGAAATATGATCGGATAAAAGGTATGTATATGTTATCTTTTAATTTTATATTTATACAAATACTAAAAAAATTAATTGCATATTATTATATTTTTTATTTTTATAAAATAATAACTTTTTTAAAAAATATTTACACTCTTATATAATATTTTTGCAAGATCCTAAGACAATATATATTTTTTCAAATATCTGCAAAAAGAAATTTTGAAAAAAAAAAAGAAAGAAGAAAAGCAATAAAAAATAATATATATATATATATATACACACATATGTATGTATGTAAAGAGTGTATAAAAAGAAGAAGAAGAAAATGATTAGACATGAATAGTCAGTGCATCTAAAATCTATATATTGTAATATCCCATGGTTATTATTGGTAATGATGATAATGTGGTAAGAAAGGGTTTATCGGGTAAGGATAAGAATGCTGGTCAGCAAATAGTCATCTTCCTTTCTCTCTCTTATTTATCTTTTTGTAAGAAAATGATTAATGATTTATTTTTTATTTTCCTTCTAATCATATTAAAAGTGAGATAAAATAATATCATCAAAGTGATAGTATTATTAACTAATCTCATCTTGAATGAATGTTTATACATTAAATAAGAAATAATTTATCATATTCTATCATTTTCTCCCATTTACATATGTTTAATTAAAGAACGCTATTTTCTTTATTTGTGAAAAATAAATTTTTCAAAATTTGACGATTAATATAATCATACGTAAGTATATAA
Source organism: Nyssa sinensis (assembly GCA_008638375.1). NCBI lineage: Eukaryota > Viridiplantae > Streptophyta > Magnoliopsida > Cornales > Nyssaceae > Nyssa > Nyssa sinensis. Next base: position 52,110,129 of record CM018046.1, read on the forward strand.
TAAGAATACGTGTAATACATCAAATGGCCTAATTCACAAACATCAGTTGCTTTGATATCATAAATGGGCCCGCATACATGCACGCATGTTTTTGATGCGATGTGTCTTGCTGCATGATAATTTTGTGATTAAATTTGATATCATAAATGGGCCCGCATACATGCACGCATGTTTTTGATGCGATGTGTGATGTTGCATGATAATTTTGTGATTAATTTAGTCATGATATTAACATGGAATACTATGTTTCTAATCAAACTTTTAGTTTGTTTAAAGTCAGATTAGAGACCCACTTAATTGACCCATAGACCCACTTAATTGACCCATACATTTAACAATACAATTATAAAAGATTCCTCAAATAAGTGATCCAAAATGATTTAGGGGTCCCAAAAAACTTCTCTCATTTAAAAGTTGGTGTACAATGAATGTATAATCTATGAGTTATTTTCATGCCACGTGGTGCTGTTTGGTACTGATATGTGGGTGACAGAGAAAGAGTATAAGATCTTGGGTTGTTATAGAGGTGGACCTGCCCTTGGATCCGGTTTCTGGTCAAATTAGGACACTTCTCATTCATCATTCATTTTCTACTAGTCAATTTCTTGTTAGGGTACCGTTTTCCTATGGTGTGAGAGTTGCCCAATTTCATAATTTCTAGCTGGGGTTTGTTGAGGGTGTTTTGAAAAAAAAGGTTAAATTAATTTTAGAAATTTTGTACGAGGGTATGTTTTAAATTTTATTAATTTATTAGGGTGAGATTAATAAATATATTCACAGACTCAGACTTAATTTTATACAAACAAATATGTATTTTCAGTATCCCGAACAAACAAATCCTTTGTTAAGTTTATAATTTCTTGTTTTTGTTGCAATATGTATAAAATGTGTTATTTGCAATGATGTGAAAGCGTATTATTGTATGCACTGAGTACGAGGGTTACCACAAGAAATTATTCGGTAATTTTAGATTATTGATCCATGCTAATTAATGAATGCATAACGTGTATTAAAAAGTAAAAGATTAATGAATACATAACATTGTATTAAGAAGTAAAAGAATGCATAAGTATATTTTTTGTACACGTGCAATGCATTTATTGACTCGAAACTTTTATACACATGGCATGTATTTATTGACTCAAAACATTATCTTAAAACTGAGATTTTTAAATAATTTCTCAACAAAAGCTTAATAATATTGCAAAAGAAAGAGACAATGTGGGATCCATAAATTGAAATGATAAATGACTGTTTCCTTTAGGAATGAGTGGGTGGCTTGTAATGACACCTTCATAAATCTACATCTTAAGCTCAATTCAACTTGACAAAATTCAATATGAGAGAAACTTTTTTGGCTTATTTGCAAGGGATTAGTTTCATTTTTACTTTCTATTCAAATAGTACAAGTGACCACTTTTTATAAAGTTAGTATAGATTCAATTTTTTACAACAATATACACTAATAATAGTTAGATTACCCATTCTTTCATCGTTATATCAAAAATAGTCTCTATCGTTACATTTTTTTTAAATATATGCGAACGCTAAAATATAACAAACTTTAAAATTTGATGTTCTAACGAGTTGTTAATTGGCTTGTCAAAATTTGATAATATTAAAATTATACTAAGAGGTTCTCCAATGCATGTGCTAAACGGGACAATTAATTTTAATTTTAAAATTTTAAAAATTAAAATTTAAGAAGATATCCCATAAAAACATAAAAATTAAATTTTAAAAAAAACCTATAAAAATAAATAAAGATAAAAAAAATTAAAATTTTGGGGGCATGCAAAAAGGTAAATAATATATTTACATTTTACAAATACCATTTCATTAAAATTAGAGTTTTTTTTTCTTAAGGTGAATTCAATTATAAAAAAAAGATATGAAACAGATATGAAAGATGAAAAAATCAAACTTACGGTAGTATGTAAAAATGTGTACTTACTTTACTCGAATAAAATTTTAGTACTGAGACTTAAACATATACGAGTATTACACTCCTAATTATATTATAAATTATATATATAATTAGTTTATGTTGATGAAATTGCAAATCATTGCTTCAATTACTTGAGAGTGGAGCCGACACTGAAACTTGTTAAATTCTTATATTTAAACGCAACTTAAGTCACGCGTGCACGAGTGGATAGGTGGCACTCTGAAACCTTGGACGGTGGAATATTCTTTTGTAGGCTGGGAAGCAAAGAGATACGAGTCATGGAAAAGTTAACTGGTCAAAAAAAGGATCACCTCCCGACTGCGCCGACATGTGCGAGTCAAAAGATCCTTTAGACGACTCTCGCAATCTTCGTTTTCTATATTTATCTTCTCGCTATAAACTCTCCCACTCTTATCCAAACTCACCTTTAAATTTAAAATGCTTTTCAATAAAAATGTCATCAATAAAACTCAAATATTTATAAGCTTTGAGTTCACATTACAGCTGTCAATATATCAGATTTTGATCCGAGATCTAATTCGTTAAATTTAGATATGGTTTTAAAAATAGTGATTCATGACTTGATCTGATCCGAATCCGATTATTCTAAATATAAATAGACCGGATATGATATAATCCGATCCAATCCGTTTATATATATATCTATATTAATATTTATTATATAATATATATTAATATAATATATTAATTTATATATATATATATATTAATATATAATATATTGATTTTAATATATATATATATATATTATAATTTTAAACGGATTCGGATATGGATTAACATTCGTCTGATCCGTCGAATTAACAGATCGAATTTCTTATTAAACGGATCGGATTCGAATCGGCTCTGATTCGGTCCGAATCCGATCCGTTAAAAGCCCTAGCTCACATGACACAGATGCTTTTATTATTATATCACTTAAAAGTTAAAAATAAAATAATTAAATTAAATGAAAATTTAATATCAAAAAGATAGAATTGTTAAAATAATTTATTTTATATGAATTTGAGTTTATAATAATATTATTTTTTAATAATTTAAAATTTTTGAATTGTAGGAAATGTTAGTGAATTTATGATCAATCCTACATGAGATTTTCATCAAATTAAAATAATGCGAGACATAAAAAAAATATGAAAATATTCTCATTATAAATGGAGCAGAGCGAGTGTATTTACAAAAAATAATAATCTCTAAATCTTTTCTTAACATTAAGTGTACTAGTGCTAAATCAAAACGTCTTATAATTTTTGTGAATTAGTCACTTCAATGGTATCTAAGTAATTATACGAGTATCTAGTCGTACAAATAAAATGAATATTTAGTGTCTCAATCATTCTTGTTAGTCTTGATTCTGGTAGAGTAAAAGGTCATTTATAACAACGTTTTGGTATTGTTGATTTTTAGGTGCGGTGCTTCTTCTCTTATGTAACTTATTGGTACTAGTGAAGTAGCATTAACCTAAATACAAGACTTTTAAATATAACTTTTGGCTCAATACTAGAATCGACAATTAAAACATAATATTTGAGACTACATTATTCAAGGATACACAACAAAAAGAATAGTTCTATTTCCAAACTTAAGTGAGATATTTGAATGCAGGTTTTTTATCTTTTAAATGGAAGTAAAATTTCAAAAATTAAAAAATCTAATAGATGATAGACTTGCATATGCAAATTGTTAGATGAGCAATGCTAATATCAGTTGCAAGCGATCTGATTGACATGTGCATTACACATGTGATTACACACGCTTGTGTAATACACGTACCAATCAGATTGCCCGTGTTAGACACTCGTAACTGACGCTAGAATTTCTCTTGTTGAATTTGTGTTCCAAGGATTTCTATGGATTAAAACATTTTTATGTTTTTTTTTAAAAAAAAAGGTTTATGAAACCATATTCAGCTTTTGGTTGATTTAATGCAACTTAATTCTTTTTTATGTCGGCTTACTTAAAAATTCTATTAAAAATATTTATTTTTATGAATTGATAGTATTGTATTAACCGATTATCACATCATGATGTGATATTTGATTAATATAAAACACTGTCAATTCATGATGATAAATATTTTTTTTATAAAATTTAAAGACAAAACTAAAATTACTCTTATTTTTATATTTTCAAGAAAATAAAGAGAGCAAAAAAACCCTCCACCTCTTTACATATTTTGTGAATGTCAACTTCAAACCCCATCATAGAATGATCAATCAATTCAAATGTAAAAATAAACTTTTTATATATACTAAAAGAATGTTTAATGTTCAATTGACGAGTGCCCTTTTAACTTGGTGTTTGGATGAGTCTGACCCAAATGAACCCACATGGCAAAAAAATCAACTAAAAGCTATGGATGACAAGTCCAGCATTTACTTTTTAGGTTAAGCATATCTCAAGGCTCATGCATGTTCTCTTTCAACTTTGTTTTGCCTTTCGAGTTCAAAAAGAGTTCCAAGTATAAGAACTCCATCTCATCTGCTACCTATTCTCATTTTAAGTTGGAAGTGTCAACAACAATCCACCAAGTGAGCTTGCTTTTGTAATCAAACTTGATTTCCAAAATACAAGATCCTATTTTAGCCGGGGAAGACACATCTACACACACAGATATATGTGTGTGTATATATATACACGTGTATTATGTATGTGTGTGTATATGTAAAGAGGAATAATTACACTAATCTCTCATTAATTACTTGGCAATTACAAGTACTTCTTCCTATGTTTTCTGAAATTACACTGACATTTCTTCTATTAAACTGACAATATATAGATTTCTCTATCCGTACAAAATCTATCATTGACGGTATTAAGATTTCAATTAATTTTTGTAATTGACTATAGTACCCTTCTATATTACACTGATCTCCTCTATCTTTTCAGAGATTACAATGATAATTACCAAATATCAAAAGAAGGTCAATATATTTATCCTCAAGGGTAAAATAGTAAATTTATGCATTCTGTTAACGTCTATCTTCCGACAATTCTGACAAAAAAAATCAATATAATATCAAAAATCAAAGGTGAATGTCTCTATAATTGTCAAATATCACAGAAAATGTTGGTGTAGTTATCCCACACACACACACACACATATATATATATATATATGTATCACACATTATTTTTAGGAAATTAATTTTCACTTTGTAAGTTGAGACGCATGAAAAAATCATACTTGCATTTATAATAAATTACTTGATATGTCGTTGTTTCTAGTTGGCTTGACCTAAAATTTCGTATTGAATAGAACTAGTTTTATTTTTATTATAAGTAATCCCAAAGTATCATGTTAATGTGAACTTCTATTCTATGACATATAATTACCAATGTAAACCAATTAATGACCTTAATCTGACACTGTTTGTGAAGCTTGGCCAGGGATTTAACACTGAACCCAACTCTTTAAAGGCTAAGTCAGCCACTCGGTGGAAGAATCTGGGCCTACCTGGAATCTGTTATTCATTTGAGCAATTTGGCACCTGTGGATATGGAGGAACAACTTTTCCGCCGACACAGAATCGTTTCTCAAAAATGTTTTTCATTATTAGAAATGAAAAAAACATGAAGAAGGTGTTTCCAATACTGTTTTCAAAAACTCTTTTTGATAAAGCTTCATAGAACAGTTTCCAGTGTTTTCAGAAACTCAGGTCTATTAGCAAATGAAAACAATGCAAGAAAAAAAAATGAATTGTTTTCAAAATTTTCATCATTTTTCATTCACAGAAAGCAAACTCAGCAAGGAGTATACAAAAGATACCGAATGGATAAACTCAGAGGTTCTCACACTCTATTGCCTACTACGGTATTCTGCATGGTCCAAACAGAGGGATCACATCTCATGATTTCAGACTGTTCCAAACTCCTTCAATCAAAGGATTCAAAGCACATGGATAAAGAATGGAAACGCAAATATGGTTGCATTTGGAAATCCTATCGAAATGGAAATTATTTCATATTAATTTGCCTAGCAAGAATAGAAACCAAATCATCTTTCACAGCAAGAAAATTGAGCCCTCACCTTTGACTAGCATCGAAACTGTAAAATTTCTACAATGATACCATACAAAATGAAGTATAATAACTTTAGTTGGCTTTGGGATAGGACAGAATTTCTTCCAAATGCCATGTAAAACACAATTGGAGGGGTTAAATTTGCATTGGATGTCTAAGCACAAACACTTCACTAAGCTTTCAGACACACAAACTGGTTTGTGTTTCCCAAGAAAAAAAAAAAGGAAAAGAAAACAGAGAGAGGTTAAATTTTGTGTTTATTCTTTTTCATTTTTAAACTAAATTAAGGGGGACTCAGTTTCATTTGAGTAGAATTGAGTTTGATTTCAGCTTAATTCTTATTTAACATAAAAGAAATGAACGAACATGGACATATAATTGAGTTTCAACACTACTGATTGCTAATAAATTTCACCTGCAAACTCTAAAGAAAATCCTTGGCAATATAACTACAATATCAGGAAGATATACCATTATTACAATAATCTACTGCCATAACCATAGAGTGCTTATTGACATGTAATTTTTACCTCTTCAGTAATCGATACTGATAAGCTACCCCATTAGTTGCAGTAAGATTGAATAACAAATTATAAATTAGCACTCCCACACTACGAACTCTAGACTAGAATTCCTATGAGAAACAAATTCATCATATCTCAAAAGGACGGACACCTTGGAATGAAGGGAAGCTTTTGGAATCAACACAATTCATAAATTTGCTATCACTCTTCTCCCATTTGAACTCCAGAGTTTTATCGGATCAAAGAACCAACAATTTCAAATAAACACACTTGAAATTTGAACTTGTCACTCTTTCGAAAACCAAAGAAAAATGAAAAACAATGCGACAGCTATTAGCACAAATCTGTCGAGTGTGGTGTTACCTTCAACATTCGTCAGATTCTTTGACCAAGCATCTGGACTTTGTCTCTCAAGAGACCACCACATTGAAGTATCATTACCAACAGGGGCTTCAGTTTTTTGGGTGAACCAGGGCGAACCAAGGCAGAAACATGTCTTCTTGCAATCTAAGCACTTATCCAACTTACCTGAGATATCCAACCACAATGCTTGTAGTCCCTGAGTGCACATATATATTACAAGACACTCCACACTTCTCATGCCTGTTCTTTCGAATTTGACAGAATAAGCTCAATGCATCACATATTTTTCAACAACTTATTAGTCATATCCCATACTAAAAGCGCTGAATGAGCGCTACCCATGTAGATGGTCAAATTTGCGAAAAACAGGGAAACAAATGTAAAGTGTTGAACTGAAGTTACTGAACTATAGGTTGCTGAAGTAACAACATTTCAAATGGTTTTGAAAAAATAAATGAAATTTTGTTAAATTGCTATGTAAAACGACATCCTATTTATGGGAAATCCAACAGCAAAATCATTATCTTAAAGAAGTCTGAAGCAAATATAAAGTTGGTGACAGTTTTATGAATTTATCCTATAACACTCAGGTTTTTTTACCAGGAGATTGTCCTTATCCATCTACAGTGATTTATACACGAGTAGGACCTAATATTGTGGCACATTTTAAAACAAAGCAGGGTCATGTTCTATTAAAAAGTTCAATTACAATATCTTTTCTTTTCTTGTTTTTGATAAGTAAAAGTTCACTCACATTATTAACCTTAACCTTACAGAATTAAGTTTAATTTCATTAGCTCTTATTAATCTTAATATTCAAGAATAACTTTGATTTTGGTTTGATTCCAATTAACCTACAAAGAATAAATACTAAAGAGAAAGTGATAAAGCATAATTTAATTCAATACTATAGAAGTCTGACACACTTTACCTAGAAGATTTACAGAACCTCCAGAGCTAATACCACACATCTGGAGACCAAACAACAGATGGAAAAATAAAAAATAAAGGTATTATAAATGGTGCCTAAGGGGGTCAAACCCAACAGAGCAAACTAAGATAACCTTTACATAGGTCTAGGCGTCCCCAAAAAATCGACTATAGAAAAAGCATTTACTGGACAGGCCTCCTTGGCCCAAAAAAAACAATAAACGCAAAAAATTATCTTTAAAAGTCGCAGTGGCCTGCAGCGCCTGCTCCTCCCCATCAAAAACCGCCTGTTTCTTGCTAACCAAATGCTCCACATGAGACAAATAAGCACTAATCTCCAAATCTACTTAATCTTGTTACATGTTTTACACCCCGGCCAAGAAAATAAAAGATCTCTAACCGACTCCGGCAATACTCAAGAAAATCCAAGAATAGTCAAAACCAAACACCAGCAGTATCGAGTCCTAGAATGGTGAATAAGCACATGATCCACGCTCTCCTCCTCCCGCTTGCATAAATAACACCTACTTGCCATTTGATATCCTCTCCTCTTAATGCACTTTTACTGTCTGTTATGGCAGGATGAAGAAAAGTTTCATCTTTCACTATTAATGTTTAAAAGATCACAGAATTAAGTTTGATTTCAGAACCATTTTATGTTAATCATGACATAATAGAAATTAAATTGGAAAGGGTTATGTTACTGATAAAAAAATTATACCATTTCGTTTCAACATGGTAGAATATATGCTAGCTATTCACGCAACATCGAAAACAATATTAGAACAAGAATAAAACAATGAAAATTTTATGCTATTTCCACCATACCCATTATATTATGGCTTCATTGGAATTTCCTTTTCCTGATTCTTGTTGATCCTGATGAGCCACATCATAAGTTGCATGGACACCAACTAACAGGTAGTAAATTAGCATAACGCCGCTGCATACGAAAAACCTCAAGAATGCATCCTGACCCAGTGACCCTATTAAAAACAGATTAATCCCAATTGACAGACACGGCAGCCATGGCACGAGTGGGACACCCCAAACCTTTGGAACTCTTTGCTTTGGAAGCAACATCATTCCCATTGTACCTAAAAACCAAAACACTCCGGCAACAGCATACCCAATCCATCCCCTCCTTTTTGAATCCCAGAGTGCTGTTATTGCTATAGATGAACTGATGACAACAACTAAGCACACAAGAAACTTGAACAAATCACGCTGTGGAGTAACGTCCTTCACATAATATCTTCGCACAAGCAATGCAACAGCCATGAGCATAAAAATGAAGAGTGTACTGAAGGACAAAACGGAGGACAAGACATCCAAGCTAGAGAAAAAAGCAACCACACAGCTAAGTATTGTTACCAAAAGAGTAGCATAAATAGGGGTTCCAGTTTTTGGGTGAACCAGAGCAAACCAAGGGGGAATCATGTGTGCCCTTGCAATCTGAGTTGTGTATCGAGCTTGCCCCATAGACCCAACAAGCAGACTCGTAGTCATCCCCTTGAGAGCAATGATACTCACCAAATACTTGGCCCATTTCATGCCAATTCTTTCAAATGCGACTGAATAAGCAGCATTTACATCAATCTCAGTGTATTTTACCATCATGGTTAGTGCCAATGCCATCAGGCAATACACCACTGTGATCATTGACATAGATCCAACCAAACCCAATGGTATATCCCTGGAAGGTTTCTTCGTCTCTTCGGCCATGTTGGCCACCATGTCGAACCCTGTATAAGACCAGTACACAACTGCTGCGGCACTGAAAACTCCTTCAGCCCCATATGGAAAAAAGGGCACCAAATTTGAACTCTTGGCGTGAACAAACCCAACCACTATGATAAACACAATGACCAGTGAACTTAATATAGAACTGATCCAATTCAAAATCGATGTCCTCCTTGTTCCTGTCATGGCTATGGTGTTGGCAATTGCTAGAATTGCCACCGCAAGAGGGTCTAAAAGATTAAAACCATTTGCAAAGCTATCCACACGAATTCGAAGAAAGTCCGGGTCGCTTTTTATCATACTGGCGAAATACGACGACCATGAACGCCCTAGTCCGGCCGCGCCTACAATGGCCTCTAAGAGAATGTTACCGGCAGCGATGAAGGCGATGAAATCGCCCAATTCTACACGAAGATAAGAAAAAGAGCCGCCCTGCGACGGGTATTTCGACGGCGAACTCAGTGTAGCAGAAGACAGAGAGCATGGCGGAGAACCCGGAGACTGCGTAGGACAAGACAATTGCGGGGCCTGCATCATCGTGTGCTTCTTGGCCGGTGAGGGTAAAGATGCCGGAACCGACAACGGAGCCGAAGCTGAGCCATATCAGGTCCCACCATGTGAGGCACCGCTTCATCTCGTTTTCGCTCTGCTTTCGGAGCTCGACGAGCTCGAAAGCGTCATTGGAGCGGCCGACGAGGCGGTCCTTGAGGCGGAGGCAAGTCTGGGAGAACGCTGCTTTGTATGTGGTGACATTTTGGAATGACTGTTCTGGGAAGAAGTCTTCCTTGCTGAATCTCCAGTAGCTTCTTCTTGGTTCTTGGGTTCGGCCGTCCATGGCGTGTGGTAAGGGATGAGAGTTGAACTGGGTCTTCAGCGGGGTGATCAAATCTGGGAGATTCTCAGAATTAGGGTCAGATTTGAACATCTTTTGGTTGGGATTCACCACTCTCCTAAGTATTTTAGAGTCCCTAGAAAGACGGATTCGGAATTGGTGGATTGGGGCGGCGTAACGGGAAAGGACTCCCGGGGAATCGGGCGGTGACAACTGGATTCAGTTTTGGTCCGTCTATAAAATTATTTGATCATTTGAAAATCCGACAACTTAGGCGTCATATATATCAATTATATAAAATAAATTAATAAATAAACTTTTATTCTATCACGTTTAAAATTTAGGAAAATTTAATAACTATAATGATAGCAGGAATTGATATTTATAAGTTAAACAAAAAAAAAAAAAGGAGTCGTCTTTCAATAATTTGAATTTTATAACTACAGTAAAATTCTCTTATAATTAATACATGAAAGATGGAAAATTTAGTAATTATTATAATTATTAGTAATTAATTTTCTTTTAAAATTTTTACTAATAAATAAGTATTTTTTTTATACCAAAATAATATATTATATAAAGCATTCAATGATATTTTAATTTGTCACAAAAAGAAATATATATACATATATATAATATTCAATCGTAACATGAGAAACTTTTAATGTCGATATCAAATAAAAAAATTATGTTTTTTTATGTCATTATTTTTTTTCTTTCACAATAATTTTAATTTCAATCATGTAAAATTAATAAAATATGTCATAAATAAGATACATAAAAGTAAATATATAACTATTTTATACATTTAATGATTAATATTATAAATATTTAAAAAAAATATTAATTATTAGATAATAGAGTTATTAATTATCCAAACCAAATTCATTCATTAAGAATTTATTAATTATTAAAAAAAATTTAACACATGGCATTTTTAGAGACAGGATCCCAATGAAAAATGCAGATAGTATTCTGGCTGAAAAAAAGACTCACACCTTTCTAACTTAGTAAGTAAAAATTAATATTGTTTGTTAAGAGATAATGAGCAAGCAAATTATTCAAATTGGATGTGGTCCAATGACATTAATTATTTATTTTGAAAAAGAAAAACAGGGATAATAGAAAGACAGTTAGTAAAGATTTAATGTCATTAACCTAAAAATTAACTCGACTTTAAAAAAAAAACCAAGCAAAAGTACAAGTTATCTCAATAAAACTTAATTTAACTTTACATCGACCCAAACGACAAATCAACAAATCGAAGTAAGGAATTAGTTGTAAATTCGAATATATTTGTCGTACATTTAAACTTATCGATATTAATATCTAAAAAAGAAGAACATGGATTAAAAAAAGATAATTAGTAAGGATTTAATACCGTTGATACTAATGATTGACCAGACTTTAAAAAAAAGAAAGAAAGCAAAGTACAAGTTTTCTCAATAAAGTTTAATTTAACCTTACATCAACTCAAATGAGTGATCGATAAATCAAAGTTAGGAACTAGTCGTAAATTTAAATGTATTTATCACACATTTAAACTTAATCTGTATTGACATGGGTAACTTGGGAGTGATTATAAATATTAATGATTTACTTAGTCATAGACAAAGAACAGTTGAAATTTCTCGTCACTAAAAGAATTAGAAAAAAGAAAACTTGAGACCTTCCATCAATTATGACTCATGGGGTCTCAACTTTCTGCATTAAAGAAGGAAAGATTTGGTCATGAAAGCCTTGAGCAACTTACTTTAGTAATGGGTTACATTAATATGTCAATCAATCTTGCTTTAAATGCTTGGAAGGGCTATTATTTAAATTAATGTAGAGGGGTTGTTTGATACTAGTACTGACAACTAATTTGGCTAAAGTCTAGGTGAAACTATCTTTTAATGAATATGAAAAGGCACCATCCAACATTAATAATAGAATCAGATTGTATTTTGACTAACATGAAAAAGTAGAATTTTATATTGTGATTTTTTTAGGTGTGACGTGTCGATTTAAGTTGAACATGTACTCTATTCTTAACACTAATTAGAGTTAAAAAATGCAAAACCAAAAACTATGGCATCACCACTTTAGGAGAAGGTAGCAATGTTTTGCTTACATTGAAATTATGGCAAAACCCGTTATCTAAAATATGATTAGTTATATTATCAGTTGGTTTAAAAAATTAAGTTATTTGATGATGAATTGACAAAGTATATCAAACGTCAACATCTTTTCACATGTGTAAACTCGTTTTACACATAAAATTAGAGTTCATTTGAGGAAATGTGTGGGGTCCAGAACTAGTGCCTTCTCGTCGTGATTCTTCCATAATTTCTAATAGCTATGTTGAAAACTAGTTTCCTCTGTTGCTATTTTCTTCTCCAACGTTGCTGTAAATGACCTCTTACCACATAATAAAGTACAAGGTGCTATGAGTGTAAACTTGCATCGAGATAATAGAAATTTGAATCATTTATAAATATAGAATTAATACATAACAAAGTGCAAGATATTGTGAATGCAAAAATAAATAAGTAAAATATAAATTTGTACCGAACGATAGAGATTTGAAACCAATATTTTTCATAAATATAATTATGATAAGATGTTAAGATCACCAACTCAAATGCCTGCTACCCATTCTCTATTTTATGTGTGTGTATATATATATGTATATATATATATATGTATGTATGTATGTATATATGTATGTTTGTCTGTTTGTCTGTGCGTATCCACACTCATATATTTATATGGAGGTTGACAGCTGACCCTTAAGATATGATATGGTCTTCGCAATTACTTTAATCACACTGGACCTTATAATTAGTAGATCAGTGTTCCTTTTCCCTAGTGGGGCCCTCTCAATGGAAAATCAAAACCCATTCTCAATCAAAATTTAAAACCCATGTCTATTAGAATAGTAGACAACCCATCTAAAGAGTAAAACAATAACAATAATGTACTTGGCTGTCTGTTGAAGATTAACTGTAACATAGAGAAAAGTTTTAAAAGTGAAGAGAGGCCAGGATGAGAGATATATACGAGAATAGAGAATGGAAGGAAATAAGGAAAAGAGTGAGAGTGGCAGAGAAAAAATACTTACACGGGGAATAAAAAGAAGAGGTCAATGAAACTTCGATACAAGGGAACTGACAAATTTTAAAATTTGTGAGATATTATTATATAATGACATGATATGATAATTTTATTAATAAATTTAAAATAAATTATATTTAAGTTTTTTAATAATTATAATAATTTTTCTTAAAATTTCTGAATTTATATTAATTTTTTTTTTGTTTTGTCTCACAATATAAAGATGTTTTTTTTAGATAATTTTTTCTTTAAAATGACAAAACTACTAATTTCATTTTTTTTTCAATTTTATAATTTTTGAACATTTTTTTCTTTTTCCAAATAAATATTAATAAAAGCTTTGCATTTATTTTTATATTTTCATTCTTTTTTATTTGATTTTTTATAATTTAAAAGTTGTGTCTATACGTTGTATATATTAACTGGATTTATTTTTTAACACATAAAAGAATGTCTATTCGAATTTTAAACTACACTAAAGGCAAATAAAAATAAATAAAATTAAAAGTGAGTTTATGTGATTCATGTTTTTCTTAAATATGTAATTTTGAGGATTTGTTCAACTAAGCAAGTACTTGCAGGCCATCTCTAGAAGTAGTTTTTTTTTTTAATAAAAAAAATACAAACTTGTAATTGTTTTTTATAAAAGTTAATACCAAAAAGCAGTTTCACTTTTTTGGATGCAACTACGCTTATCAATGGGCCGAGTTTGGGTAGACCCTTTAAGATCCGGACCCGAATTAGGATATGTCAAACTTAAATGAGTCTAGACTCGGACCCTCTAAAACCCGCTTCAACTAGACCCGGACCCGGATCCGACAAATCCAAATATCTGACTTCAAAATCTGACCTATTTGTAAAAAAAAAATGGGAGTTAAAATTTTCTGTTTGAAGTAGTCTAACTTGACTTTACAAGTAAAATATTTTATTGACCCCAATTATGTCATTGTTGATTGAAACTGTTTTATGTGATAGTCACTATAATTTGTATATTTCGTTCTTACAATCAGACACACAATGAATAATAAAATGACAATAATTATTATCCAGAAATCTTTTTATTTTTATCAAAATTTAGGTCTACAATAGATTGTCTTACTCCCAAATATAATAAGAAATGAAATGAAAATGACATAAAAAGAAAATGTTATAGAATGAAATAAAGATTACTCATCCAAGACAAAAAAATGCTTATTATGATTTTTAATAGAATGCTTATTTAATGGAATCATGTATTGATAACTAGATTAATGAAACAATTCTATAAAGTGATCTCTAAAATATTTTTATAATACAAGACGATGCTAGAAAGTTGAAGACAACAACTTGACTGAGACTCTCTCTCTTTTTTTTTTTTAACTTTTATGTATGTATCTATATATATAGTAACTTTGTTAGAAGGTTAAATATTCTAACTTCAATATTGTATTAAAAAGAGAGTGTGTACTTGTTAATGATTTAGCAAGTCAGATATTTAACGGGTATTATCCAACAGATCTATACCCGATCCATTTAATTAGTTTTTAATGAGTCTGGATCAAGGTCTTATTAACGGATATTTTTAACAGGTTTGAATCGTATGTAAACAGGTCCGAGTTCAGATCGGGTTGGATCGGATCGGATTGGACTCGACCCATTTTTTTTTTATGAATCATTTTTTCAACTTCTTATGAATCATTTTTTTTTTGTAAAGATGACAATAGAAAAAAAAAATCTTAAATATTATGTGTGTGTGTAATGACTCAATTTAAAGTTGAACAATCTTCTGGATAATTCTTAAAACTACCACGACCAATAAAAAATATATGCATACACATATTATATATCAGTAAAGTTTTATATCTTACCACATTTATTTTACTGAGATACTTTTTGATGAGTTTAGTATATTATATGACAATATACTTTTATAATAACACTTGGTTATATATATTATATGCTATAAAAAATGTAAATTATATTATATATAATTAAATATTATTAAAAAATATATTATCATTTTATTATATTACATGCATTCAAAAAATTTTCTATCCTACCTTATAACATATTATCTCACAAAAAATGAGACCTGGGCAATGAATCTCACTCTCCTGTGAAAGTAAGTTATAAGGTCGGATGAATGTACCAAGACATACAACATTATTCTATACATACACCCACACATAGAGACAAGCATATACCAATTGATCCATTTCAATTATTTTCAAATCCTTAGTTGTCTTAAACATTAGCTAATCACATCCGTGCACGTTGCAGCCAGTTAAATTATTGGGTAGTAACATCTAATGGACCCCACAATAGAAAATCTACCCCGCAAACATGACGTTGAGTAAACAAATTGCGTTTTTTGACCATTGCCGGTACAAACATTATTCTCCCCAACATTATCCCATATTCCATGTGTAATTATTACAGTTCTCATTTTACAATAATCAAGTAGGCCCCACCAAGTTGTCTTTAATTGCAAATAGAAACTTACCACGTGTACAATAATTTGTTAGGTACATTAAATATTGATACGAGTGCTCAGACGTGAGATTTACCAATTCGGAAAAGTTGGGAGGTGCGAAGTGTGAAGTGAAGCCAATGTAGCAGAGGGAGGGACTTGTGTCCTTACCATTTGAGGAATCAAAGAATCTCTTGGTGGGTGGAAGAAGAAGAAGAAGGGTGAACGTGTTGTTGGGTTTTCCTTGGATTTTCTTCTTCTGCGAAAATAGGTACGGTTATAATTTTACTTTTATTTTTATATATATTATGTGTGTGCATATATACATGTTTTCTTTGAATCTTAAATGTTCGATTTCATCTGGGTTTCGTTTATGCATATGAAATCTGCAAAAAAAAATTGGTTCTTCGATGGTCTGTTTATGGAAATTTGAGATTTTTTTCTTGGAAAAATGTTATTCTTGGGTTTGCAACATTTTCCCTAGAAAATGCTTGATTTTGTTAGTTCCTGTTGAGTATTTTTGTGAGAATGGATGAGAATTTGTGACAGAGGAGACTTTTTGTTCATTTGGTTCCCTCGCATTCTCATTTTAACTGGTGGGCTTGTTTAAATGGGAGTAATTTATCAGTTCTCTTCTTTTCCTATGCAATGACTGTTTTTAAGTGCTAAGTTCATGTGTTTGTTCGAATGTTGATATCCAGATTAGTGATTTTTCTAATCAAACCTCTATGAAGGGGATTTTGTTAAAATTGATTATCTACAATCAGGGAATATTTGTACATGGAAGTGAAGTTTTGATTGGTAAAGTTTATGCTCAATTTGCTACTACAAACCTAGCAAACACGAAGAAACTCAAAAAGAATGGAAGCTAAGTCATTAATTACCATGATAATTGTGAAATAAATTTTTTGTGGATGAAGGAAGGAAACATTATTTGTGAAGCATGTGGGAAGAGAGCCTAGAGGAGAGATCAGCAGGTTAATCAGTAACAGATGGGGCTTTTTAGAACTAGAAAATCAAATAGTAGGTTGGTGTTGACTATATCAACTGAAACTATGTCTATAAGAAACCTTATCATACCACCCATCTCATTGGTCAGGTTGCAACCGTTGTGTGGTTTGTGTTGGACACGGCATGGGTATTGATTTATTAGATGTGTCTGGCAAATTTTATTGTGTTTGTCAATTTTACTATAGGACACTCGACCTTAGCTCAATTGAGGTTTCATGGAATACCTTTGAAACATTGATGAAGGTAGGTAACTTAGAACACGTTACCCAAAGTTGAACAATCGATAGTTTTCTGTTTTAAAAAGATTTTAGGGTTTGGAGATTGAAAAGAGTTGGAATTTGCTTGATTTCCAAAAGTGATTGGTTGCTAGAATGCGGACAATTGTTTTTTTTTTTTGTTGTTGAAATTTTGGGTAGCAAGTAATTTATGGTTTTGGAGTATTAAATTGAAAGACCAAAAGGGTTTGTGTTATGAAACTCGAGTTAAATTAAAAGCCAAAAGGGTAAGGGAAGGGTTTGGGTTATGGAACTTGTGTTTAGAATGAAAAACTAAAGAGAATGGGCAATGGTTGTGATTGGCATAGCAAAATCTGGTTGAGAGAAGGAAAATCTTCTAAGAATCTCACCTAGACTTCATTAGGCTTCTACCCCTAAGGTTAGGTAGGTTCACGAATCACACATTGGACAAAAAACTTCAAAGCTTCTTTCAATTCTAAAAACTCAAACTCTCTTTATTGGATTGAAAGAGAGTGTGTGTATTTGTGCCACCGGACTTTTCCCACTTTGACTAGGACTGCTTTTTTTTTACACACATTCACTTAGTTCCAACTGGGACTCGAACCCTTTACCTCCTTTTTAGGAGGTGGAGGAGATACTACTCAAGTTAACGCTTGGTGACTAGGACTATATTCCAAAGTAGAAAACTCTGAAGCGTTGATAATGAAAACTATTTTAGACATATTAAAGAGCACATGACAAGATCCAATAACAAAACCTGACCCAAATAAGACCGATCACCACAACCAACAAATTTTAAAATTACCAAATCACCCTTGACTCTTAAAACCTAATACAACATAAACAAAACTATATCAATAGTAAATTAGCTTAAAATAATATTATACATGATTTTGCTTAATCCAAAACTTGATGAAAAAAAGCCTCAATGGAACTTATTAAAGAAAAAGTCCTAATCACCTTCCAAATAAAATTCTCAATTTGCACCTTTTGTTCTTAGTATGACCCATATGAAACCATTTTTTTATATAATAAATATACATAAAACATCAAGGGGGCGCAAATTATACACATGGGGATTATATAAGAGAAGACCAAAAAAAAAAAGAAAAAAAGAAAAAGAAAAGCTTCCATCAAAAACCTGCATAAAAGAATATAAAGAATGACCTCACTAACATGGATATTGTCAAATCATCGCCAATACTTGGTCTAACATGAGCAAGGATCAAAATTTCGTTTCTTTTCCATCGAAACGGCCGAAACGTTTCCGTTTCTTAGGGAACCGAAACGAAACATCAATGGAATATCGAAATTCACATGTTTCCATGGAAACAAAATTGTTTCCGTGGAAACATACCGAAACTAGTGGAAACATACCGAATCAGAAAAAACATTTCTTTTGTATCAGTAATAATTCTAGAAGTTAGTAAAAAATAATATCCATTTATTTTTCAAGGATTAAGACTCAAAATTACAAGAAGATATTTTTATTATTTTTCCTAAAATAATGGAAAAGTAGTAGGGAAAATAAAGTGTAGAGAAACAACTATTTTAATACTAAGTTACTAATTATAATAGGTTTAAATCGCTATTTGTTTTACCTTTTATTTATATGTAACTTTTGTCAAATTATCTGATTCGTGTATATTACATAGTATATATCTATTATGTTATTTATCATGAATTAGTGTCATTTAGCATGAATATGATGCATATGCCTTAAACATGCACAAATACTCAATAAATAAGCTTATTTGTATAAATAAATAAATTTTAAGTTATGTTTCCACATGTTTCCAATTTTTTCTCCGTTTCCATTATGTTTCCAAAACGTTTTCGAAACGTTTCCGTTTCCGGACAGACCGAAACTATACATCGAAACGATATTTTGATTCTTGCATGAGTATTGTTAAATCATCATAAATGCCTTGGTCTAACAGGCACTTTTGTATAGGAACTATGTTAGACCTACCCCCCCCCCCCTCTCTCTCTCCTAACGAAGGACATTTGGTTGGGCAAAAAATTCAGCCAACTAACTTGGATTCAAGCATTAGACACTTGGATTGTTGAATACACTTGTACTTGATAGGTGGGGGAGCACATGAAACCAACTAACTTGGGCAGGGTTGGTTCTTCCTTATATGCATTGGTTGGTTTGGTTTGGGAAAAATGAAAACCGATCGTGTACAGGTTGGTTCGGGTTAGAAACTCAATTAAATCTAATGAACCCGAAACCCATTCTAGAATACGTTGTGTTGGAGCTTGCTATATGAATTGCTCTGAGTTAGTTTTATTTTCCGATGTGGGACAATCCTTACATATGAACTCAGCAAAGAAAACCAGTTGTTCCTTTAGATGAACATTCCACATTGGAATTGAGTTAAAAACTTCTTTAACAAAAACAATAATGCTGCACTTCCCAAATTTGTATCCTGAAATTCTATCCCAAATGACGTGGCACTATATCATTGTACCACATTAATTGCATGATTTAAAGTATTGTCAATGATATAGTGCCACATCAGTGCCTCACCATTTGGGATGAAAAATTGCGATACAAAATTGAAAACTGCAGCATTGCTCTTAACAAAAAGCTTATTTACCACAACACCTACCCTTTGAATGAATTGGGCCTATTTCAGCAATTGGGCCACTGTTGCATTAATAATGGTGGCCCTCAAAATTAGGTCTAAGTGGCCTGTGATATATGCAGATCATGTTGCTGAAGAATTAGATGGTATTTAATTTTTTGTTGGTTGCTGTCTTGTGAAAACTGTGATCAGAAAACTTGAGTGGCTTGGATGGCAGATCATTATTTATGTTGCAATGCACATTGTTGACCCTGGGCCTTAATCCACTTGGACTTGTGTAACTAAAGGAGACCAACGGCTGGGAAACAGTTTGGAGGCAAAATTGGACATGAGTATGCTGGTGGGGACATGCTTGAGCCAAGGGAAACTGATTTACCTGCCTTATTTGTGGTCTTGGTTGTGCTTCCTTTGGTTACTTACATCTTACTAGGAAAATGGAGTGCTGCTGCTAAGACAAAAGAGAGGATAAATTTGCTTGCTCAACTGGCTGCCGAAGAATCTTTTAGAGCAGAAGCCGTGGCTGCTGCTACTGTTATCCCTCATGTATCTTCTTCAAAGAATGGAATTTATGAGTGTGCCAAATGCTTTGGTCCAGCTACAACTCGCTGCTCCCGGTGCAAGTCTGTTCGCTACTGGTATGATACTCCTTGACTTTTGGATACAAGAATGCATTTGATGTATTTATATAATTATGCAAGGAGTTTCATTTTAAAACTAGAGGCAGGGTTTTAGAATTTAGATGAAGCAATTGATCAGTAAGATTTTTTCTCAACAGGAGAATAGGTTCCACAAACTTTATCCACTTGAATTGGTTTATGAGTTAAAAAAATATTAGTCCATCTTTTTTTTTTTTTGATAGGTAAATCACACACACACACACTTTGTCCCTAGGGAACTTGAACCCTCAACCTCCCATATGGGAAGGTGGAGTAGGTACTAGCCAAGTTAAAGCTTGTTGGTAATATTAGTCCCGCTTTTGGAAAAAAGAAAACCCATATGATCATGGATGATTACAGCAGCCAGTTTTCCTCGAGCCATTTCTTGCATTAACTTGCTGTGTGGCATTGAACAGATCTTGCTAACCACCAACAATGCAATTTAAAATAAAAAATGAAGTATTTGAAGGAAGCTTCATTTGAGCCCACGACGTATTCAGAGCTATCTGACCTTTGGCACTTGTAATGGTGCCCTTATATCTTGTTGACTAAACTACAACTGACCCTCTAATAATTAATAATCTTGGAAGACCCATAATAGGCATATTAATTATTAAATTTCACTATAATTTTTTTTAACAATTTTTTTTTTCTTACAAGTACAAGATTTTTAGTATAAAAATAGGACATGCATACATTTGCAAGAGTAATTAATTCTTTTCCTAAGAAATATAGATTATAACTAATCTAAATTATAGAAAAGCTCCTAGTCTATTTTTTTACATTAAAAACCTCATGTTAAGTGTAATTTTTATATAATATATACAAAAACATTTTTTTTCTATTTTATTAATTAACAGTATAAATGGATTTAAAAAAAATTAATTATTAGGTAATAGAATTATTAATTATTCACCATGCACTGAAGCTGGTTTCTCAAACGATTAACTAAAGGAGATTATTGAATATTAATTATTAGAGGGTCAATTTTATAATCTAGTTTATCCTTGGTAGTGTACTTTACATGGGTTTAGTACCAACCAAAGATGCTTAAATTGCTCAATCCTAGATCTGTCACATTGAACTTGATGAATTGTCACCGCCTCTCCCCTTAAAGCTTGAAAGTCAAACTGTGACCAGCCATAAATAAGTTCAAAGTAAATTGAGTAATACTAGGTGAGGTTACTTGTTAAATGCTTCAAAGCCATAACAACTGAACTCTTGAGACAGCAATAAACTTTGAGGGAGACTTTAAATTTCTATTACAAATAAGAGTAGACAAAATTTAAACCTTACATTCTAGTCCTAATAAAATTATAATATCTTACTTCAAAAACGACTAAATGAAACATTTATTTTGAAAATAAAAAATACATAAAATGAACTTAGTTATAAAGTCATGACTTAATTGCATTCGTTCTCCACTTGAATTGCTTAGCCTTGTATCCTTGGAAAATTCTAATCAAATAAGCTTACTCTTGCCACCAGCCTCAAGGCTTTTGTACCATTTTCATAGCACGTAATATGGTTTTCAGTAGTTTGATGAGATTGAGTTGCATCAGTGTCCTTTAACTTCTTGCATGAATTTCATTTATGAGCATATGTTTTGCTGCTCATGTGGAGTGCCATAAACCTTCCAGCTCACTAGATTATAACTTATAAGCAATACCTGATCCAACCCAGTCTGCTTACTCTCATTCTTAACCGTGTTGAGTCAGCACCAAATCTCTGTCTCTCTCATAAGTGAATCAGCTTCAAGAATCTTCCTTTGACATTCAATCCTATCCAAAACCAAAATGTAATATAAAGCATGCAACTTGAATAAATTTTCAAAGTGTTTATTCATGTCATTTTTTGAGTTGAGATTGTCTTGAATGTATCCATTTCAACCAATCTTTTGGATGTTGTTTGAATATTTTTCTTGACTTGTTTAAAATTTATCTACCATGGAATTTTGATTACTGTTATTGGGTTAGTTTGACTGCGAAATAAATTTTCCGCCCTTTTTGTGTTGAAACATTTGTGAACATGGGAGCCCCAGGAAAATTTTGAATGGTGAAATTATATTCATATGGTTGGGTGCCAGTTAGGCAGGATGAAGCCTTACTGAATTGACTTCTATAGAATCTCCAACACATGAGGGCTATTATTTAGGAATTTGTCACTACAAAATTTTCCTAGTAATTACATATTGTCCTTCCTTTCTCCCTCTATTCCTCATAAGAATCACTTTCACTTGTATACTCCTTGGGAGTTTATTTGTGCCCTTTTTAGTGTGGATATTTATTTGGGTCTTTCTTGCAAGCTCTAGTAGTGGACATCTTGAATCTAGGTTTTCTTAAATGATGGCTGGCTACATTTTTGGTTGCTCTGGAACTTGAAATAGTTTTGCGGTTTGAAGTCAAAGCATCCAAGATATGTTTTTGAGGTTTCAAACTAATTTTATGTCATGTTCTGGTTGCTGTTGAAGCAGCATTTATTGTTGGAATTTTGGATGTTCAGAACCATTTTTGTGATAATTTTATCCCGAAAGTAACTGTCTGCTAATCATTCTTGTATTTGTGTACTTTGTTTGTTGTAAAGTGTTCTCCTTTAGCAATAAATTGTGTTACATGTGGTAAAAAATAGAGAATAAATGTGTGACATAGTTCTCACCCACATGAATTTTGAAGTGGTGGTGCAACATGACCTTCTCAAGGTTTCTTCATTAATTTTTCAAGCTGGTACCATGTATACAGTTCTGGGAAGTGTCAGATAATTCACTGGAGGGAAGTTCACAAGCAAGAGTGCCAGCAAGTGGAAACCAACAGCTGCAGCTCATCCCCTAAGCCTGCCTCAAATGAAGAGTCTATTTCTGAAAGGATCTTACTTGATGATGGCATGAACTCACATTGCTTTACTTACAATATCGAGCAGCCTGTGGGTGAGACTTTAGATGATATGATTCATCATTCATTTAGAATTGGTGCCTCTGCTACTGCTGCTTGTACCACAATGGAGACATCTGGAGTCTCTATGACGGAGAGAAGATCTCTAGATAAGCGGGTTTCCCGCAAATCCAACAGAGAGATGTCAAGAAGAGAGAATGGAGCTATGGTAGATTCTTCTGAAGAGTCATTTAAGAGCAGGGTCACCTGTCCCATCTCATCTGATATTCTTCCATCAAAGGAAGCTTATACAAGGCAAAAGGTTCTTATTCTTTAATATTTTACAATATATATTGGTTTTTCTTTATTTATGAGATAGTTTTACATCATTTTGATCACGAAATTAAAGACAAAAGAAAAAGTTATTTTGAGAAGTTTTTGAATGAAAATCATATAGAAAACTTAAGTTAAGTCAAATTATGAAACTTTGGGAGAGTGATCGAACACCGATTAAGACTTAATAAAACTATAGCGGAGAATCAATTTGGGTTTATGTTATGGAGATCAACAATGGAAGTTATTTACTTATTAAGAAGGCTTATGGAGGGATACAAAGAAAAGATGATAGATTTTCACATAGTATTTATTGATATGATGGGTTTTTGAAAGAAAGGAGTTACAAACGATATATCAAAATGATAAAAGATATGTATGATGTGACTGTAACTATCGTATGGACAATTGTTAGAGAAATAAGTGAATTTCTGATCCTAGTAGGCCTACATCATGGGTCAACATTCAGTCTTTTCGTTTTTGCTTTAGTAATGGATGAGCCGACAAAGCATATACATGATGAAGTTCTACGGTATATGTTTTTGGCTGATGATATTGTTTTAATTGATGAAATTAAAAGAGGGATAAATGATAAAATAGAGGTCAAAGAGGTTTTAGAATCAAAAGGGTTCAAGATAAGTATGTCAAAAACTAAATATTTTTTGGTAACTTCAGTAAAACTAGTAATACAAATGAGGATGGAGTGAAAATTGAAAATCAAGAATTAATAAAAGGTGAAAATTTTCGTTATTTAGGTTCACTTATTTATCAAGAGGGAGAAATTGGAGATGATGCTACTCATAGAATTAAAGTAGCATGGGTTAAGTGGAGGAATGCATCTAGCATATTGTGCGATCGACGTATACCTTTAAAATTGAAGGGTAAATTTTATAGAACAACTACTAGACTAGCGTTGTTATTGGATAGTTAAGAAATAACATGTTAATAAAATGAGAATAGCCGAAATGAGGATGCTGAGATTGATGTGAGGTAATACAAGAAAAGATAGAATTAAAAATGAACACATTCGTAAGATGGTAAGAGTAGCACCTATAGGAGATAAAATAAGAGAAAACTGTTTAAGGTGGTATGGTCATGTATAACGAAGACCAATAAATGTACAAATAAGGAAAAGTGACATGATTAATATTGAGTGTCATGTTAGGAGCCGGGGGCGCCTAAAATTAACTTTGGTAGAGGTATTTGAAAAAGATATGATAATGTGTAGTATAACTGAGAGAATGGTCTTAAATAGAAGAATGTTGAGACAAAGTTCATGTAACTGACTCCAAATAATTGGGATAAGGCTTTGTTGAGTTGAGTTTTGCATCATTTAGTTTACAGATTTAGTGAGGAAAAGAAAAAAGCAATGAAAAACCATAGAAAACAGGGAGGAAAATCAAAGTAAGAGAGATATTTATAATTTTATGTAATTATTTCTTCTTTTTGCTTAATTTTTTATCATTTTTGAAAATTTTTAATTTTATTTATTATGAAGGAGAAAATATGAGGAAAAGCACTCTTTTTTTTTTCCTTTCCCGTTTCTTGTTTCCTTACTAAATTTGCAAACCAAACTAAGCCTTTCTGGTATTTATATTTACCTCCTATCTGCAGCTAAGAAATGGTGACTCTACGCTTTTGGAAGAAGAAATTCCCACAAAGAATGTCAACATTCTGGGTGGTTTTAGTAATGTACAATCCACTTCAAGAAGTACAACCCATGAAAGTCAGAAGATACGAAGCCAACATCAAAGCGATTTTGATTCAAGAAATAATTTTGGCATGTTAAGCTCATTAAAATCAGAAAAAAATGGAACAAATGTATGTGACATTGAAAAGGACATAATTTCGGATAGACGAGACAGACCTAGGGAAGGAATTACTTTGAAAGATGACACACTAGAGTTGAACTGCTCTTCTGCAATGACCTCAATGAAGAGAAGTATTAAAGCTAAAAGTGCATTGCATCCTCCCATGACAAAAATGCTTAAGTCACCAAAATCAATGATGAAAGCGTCAAGAGAAAAATCGTGCTCAGAAATGGAGAGGAAGGGACAAATTGCAGATGAGTCAAGTACGTTTCATGAATTATTGTAGTTAACTATAACTGGTAGTTGGTTCTACTCTCTGATTCAACTATTGCGATGCAGAAGTTGCGAGAATAAGTGATACCATCCCTACACAAGGAAGCAATGGGGTTGCAAGCATGGGAATCATGAAAATGATTGGTCTAAGGAAGTCATCAAAACTTGACAAACATGAAACTGCAGAAGTTATTGGTGACAGGCATAAGAAATTAAAGGTCAGTTCACAAGCACCTCTATCTGAACTGCTAGAACATTCCTTACTGCTCGAATAGATTGCATGAATTCTAATTTATCTTGGCTTTGTGATGTAAATGGATGATCCTATTTTGTCAAATACCTAGTGACAACCTCTGATCTTCCTTTCATTACTGTATTTCTGAACAATTTCTTTGATAACCAGGCTGAAGGCTTTCTTATTGATGATATCAATATTGATGGTTGTGATTCTCTTAATGATAGTCTTGTATTATTTTCCTCAGATGTTATTTCCTTACGAGGAATTTGTGAAGTTCTTTCAGTATGAAGTCTTTGACTTATCTCCTAGAGGCCTTATAAATTGTGGGAACAGGTACTATCTTAAATTCTTGCTATTTATTTTTTTGGTGCAAACTTACAAATAAAAAAGTGTCAGAAAGAAAATGAAAAAAATATTTTGAATGTCCGTATATTAAACAAAAGCTAGAAACCACTGCACTTTGGCAATTGAACCAAAATTCCTAGGCGTTTTGCCGCAAGTAACAAAAAGAAGATAACTAAATTTTGTTTAAAAAAGAGAAGGATGTTATGTGCTTGTGGTGTTGCAAATAGTGTGGCAGTAAACCTATGATATCAATCTATGAACAGTCTGTTATCTGAACTATTTATGATCAACAATATCAACCAATGGAAGTTTAATTGCGTTTGGACTTTTAACTTAACAATGGCTTCTGTTTAACAGTTTTAAGTGTATAAAAGAAGTTTATAGTTAGTTATCTAGTTTTGTAGCATCAGTATGCTGTTTTTGTTGATTATATCGTTTTCATTTTGCAGCTGTTATGCCAATGCTGTACTGCAGTGTTTGACCTGCACGAAGCCTCTGACCATCTATTTGCTCCGCAGATCACATTCTAGAGCCTGTACTTTCAGTCTTCCCATATCCCGTTCCTGTTTGTTGTGAATAAAGTGATTGGTGATTTTTTCTTTGGGCACATGTATAACTTGCTTTATCTATTATATGCATGTTAGGTTGCATGAAAAACTGGTGCCTTATGTGTGAACTTGAGAAACATGTAGCGATGTTAAGAGAAAGTGGGGGCCCTCTGTCTCCCAGCAGAGTTCTTTTGCATATGCGGACTATTAATTGCCAGATTGGTGATGGAAGTCAGGAAGATGCACATGAATTTTTAAGGTCTGTCAACTTGTCAAAATTTACAAATGAAGCTTTCTGTCTCTCTCCTCTGTATACTATACCAGTTCCATTCTTCTCTCATATGATTCCTTTATAAATGAGCTTTGACAAGATGAATTTGGACTTGGGAACTTCGATGGAAGAATGAAAATGTTATGCATCTCATTTCTAGGTTTTCATCATATTTCCTTTGGTATACTGTCTTTATCCAGGCTTCTAATTACCTCAATGCAATCTATATGCTTGGAGGGTTTGGGTGGAGAGGATGTGGTTGATCCTGGATTGCAAGAAACAACCTTTGTACAACATACTTTTGGGGGCCGTCTTAGATCAAAGGTTTTGTTACTTGTTTTCAGTCTAATGATATGCATCAAGTTTGAGTTTTGAGATATTGTTGGTGCATTCCTCTCTTTTTTAGTACCCACAATGACCTTTTAAGTTAACCTTATTGCAACCAGCTCAAATGCTTGAGATGTCATCACGAGTCCGAAAGATATGAAAACATTATGGATCTTACGTTGGAAATATTTGGTTGGGTTGAGTCACTGCAAGATGCACTTACTCAGTTTACAACCCCTGAAGATTTGGATGGAGAAAACATGTATAGATGTGGAAGGTTTGTTGACCTTATACATGTTGTACTCCTTTCTTTGTTGACCTTATACTATACCTTTAGTCTTATCTAATGTCCTAAACATTATGTAGGCTCTATTTTCTCAAATAGATAACTAACTTTTGATTTATCTCAATTTTAATAATAAGGTGTGCTGCATATGTACGAGCGCAGAAGCAGTTGAGCATACATGAGGCACCAAATATTTTGACAATTGTCCTTAAGAGATTTCAGGTATTAGTTCATCTGTTCCTAATGAGAGTATTGTTCGCATCCATTGTTTTGTAGTCCTTTCCATGAAGACATTAGGCTTTGACTTGTTAAAAAGACATCAGGGTTTGCCTTAAATGTTTATTTTTTGGTTGGTCTACACACAAATAAATTTGTGTTTGACTCTGTTGTTAACAAATTACAAGTCGCTTCATAATAAACTAAGCAACTCATCCACTTGACATGATCTTCTTATAAGTTTGACACTCAGCCCTCTACTTATCCTAAAAAGAAAAAAGAAAAAGAAAATGTTTGGCGCTTGTGAAATCACCAACTCATCTAAAATGTTAAGTTGTTAAAGAGAGTGTAACTTTATTATTATATTCTCTAACACACCCCCTCACGTGTGGCCAGTTTGAGCTTACACGTGTTAATTCGGGTGACGGTGAGATTTGAACAAATGATCTTTTGCCTGCTCTAATACCATGTACAATTACCAACTCATCTAAGAGTCTAAGCTGTTAAAGAGGGTGTAACTTTATTATTATATTCTCTAAAAGCACTCAATTAGATCACAACTTTTGTAGTGAATAGTGAAAGTTTGTTTAGACTCGCATTAAATTCAATAATCAAATCACTATTCCTGTCATCTCTTTAATCTTCATCCACTGAAGATCTTATTTTTGAGACCTTTCTTTCAGCATTGTTTATTTGTTTTTGCTGCCTTAGTTTTCTTCTTTGGTTTCTACACTTTTGGTGGATTTTTCAGCTTTGTGTTTTGCTTTGACAGGAGGGAAGCTATGGCAAGATAAATAAGTGCATCACTTTTCCTGACATGCTGGATATGATCCCATTTATGACTGGGACAGATGATATTCCTCCACTTTACATGCTTTACGCAGTTGTTGTGCATGTGGATACACTGAATGCATCTTTTTCAGGGCATTATATCTCTTACGTGAAAGATCTGCAAGGCAATTGGTTCAGGATAGATGACACTCAAGTAATCGTTGTCCTCATTAATCCATCATTGTTTTGGTTGGAGGGATTTTTGGCTCCCATTTGATATGTATCAAATTCCTTATCATGCTTGAATGACAGGTCCAGCCAGTGCCGCTGAGCCAGGTGATGTCGGAAGGAGCATATATCTTATTTTACATGAGGTAAGCATGTATTTTGGGGATGGAGTTCCTCAAAGTTCTTTCTTTTCCATTTTTTGGTGCTTTCAATTACATAATGATGATTTTTTTAAACTAAATTATTATTTTATATAAATTGTGGATGAAACTACAAGGACATGGAATGCAGCAATAGGGAATTACAAAATTTCCCATATAGTATAAGTGATTGCAGACCATGTAATGTAATCATTCTGACTTAGAATTGCTGTCACATGTAATGCAATCCTCCTCCAACCCAAGCCCAGAAAAAGGAGGTGCATTAGGTGGCCGACTAAATATAAAACTTTGTCAAATTTGTTATGAGCATGAATCTTGAGATTATTAAATTAAATATGAGGGCATTCCCTTTAAGCTACGGATTTCATCAGCTTCTGGGTGTTCAAAAAAAAGGGCCAAGGGTATGCATTAGCATCTGGGTGCAGTAGAAAGTGGGCAAGGGTTTCATGTTCTCGAGCATGAATAATGAAGCTAGTCCAAAATAGTATGCCTAGGTTAACATATTGGAATAGAGGAACAAAATAGTAAACTTAGATTAACAACTTGGAATAGGAACATTGACAATAATGGATGAAGGCTGAAGCCAGTAAATATTATGATTAGAAGGACGGTTAATATAGCATGCTTTCAAGAAACTAATTGGGTTGGAGAGAAAGTAAGGAAAATTGAGAAGACCGATTATGATTTCTATTATACTAGAAATAAAAGTATAGAAATGGTATAGAGATAATAGTAGATAAGGACTATAAGGATTCAAAAGTACTTATCCAAAAAGCAAACAAGTATCTAAAAGAGGTAAGATGTTAAAAGAAGTAACATGAACCTTAGAAGATGAAACTAATATAATATGAAATAGGATGATCAAAAGAGGTTCTTGGCAAATGAAAAGGAATAGGGCCACTATTTAAGGATGCTTGGTGGTGGAATGAGAAAGTCCAAACAATAGGGAATGTAAACAAGTGGTGTTATAATACTTAACCAGAAACTACAAATGAATAACATTGAAAATAATATAAAAATATAAGGAAGTAAGTTAAAAAAGCTGCAGGACATTCTAAGCATAAAGAGCATATGATGATTTTTATTTTGAATTGGGTAAAGGGATGGAGAAAAAATAGATACAAACTTCAAAGGTAAGAGAGGAAAATTGGAGATTTTAATCATATTAAGGGGTAGTTTGTGGGGGATGGCAACGGCAGGAGAACGTGGTAAAAGCATATTCATGCAAAAAGCAGGTTGAGACCTATTTTGCACGAGAACGTGGTTTTACCACGTTCTCCCGCTTCACCCCAAACACCCCCTAAATATAGAAGGTGAAAACTCAAGGTTCTTGATTGAATGATGAAATGAAAGACAGGTAAAAATGTTATTTCTACAAGTTATTGAATAAAATTCATATGTAAAGCTTAAGTTTAGTGAATTCCAGCTATAGTGTTAAAGCATCTGAGGTAAAAAAAAAAAAAAAAAGAAGAAGAAGGAAGGAAAAAAAAAAGTCTCGAGGAAGATTAAAATAGGTAGGACTTTAGGACCACATTATATTTCTATTGAGGTTTAAAGGTGTTTAGGGAAGGAAGACGTGTTTTGGCTAACAAAATTATTTTAAAATATTATAATAATTAAGAAAATGCATGTGAATAGTGAAAAAGTATTTTAATATCTATCTATAAAAATAGCAGGGATGTCCAAAATTGTATAAATTGTTGTTGTACTACACTTCGAAATTTTAGGAGAGTGATCAAGCATTGATTAAGATGAGACAACAGTGTCATAGAATCAATTTGGGTTTATATGAGGTAGGTTAACAATGAAAATTATTCTTATTAAAGAGACTTATGAAAAGGTGTAGAGAAAAGAAGAAAGATCTTTATATTGGGTTTATAGATTTTGGAGAGTCTATGATAGAGTCCGTTGAGATCTAATATGGTGAGTTTTAGAAAAGAAAGAAGTCACTAAAATATATATTAAAATGATAAATGACAAAGATGATGGGACTAACTATAGTAAGAACTAAAAAAGTAAATTTTCGATCAGTGTATGCTTACCTTAGGAATCAGTATTAAGTCCTTACTTTTTTGCCTTAATAATGGATAAATTGATTAAATATATATTGGGAGAATTCCCATGGTTTATGTTTTTTGCTGATAACATTGTTTTGATTAATAAAACTAAAACATAGATAAATGGTAAATTAGAAGTTTGGAGAGGCTAATCAAAAGGGTTTAAGACAAGTATATTGAAAACTGTATACACGACATGTAATTTTAATCAAACCAAGAACACAAATAGAGATATAGTGAAGACTGAAAATTAAAAAATAATGATAGCATGTGGTTTAACTGAGAGAACGATCTTAGATAAAGTAGAATGACGAAAAAAGATATGTATAATGTAGCCAATGTCAAATAGATGGAATAATGTTTTGTTGGGTTGAATTTACATATTTTGGCAGTCATTGCAGGCACCTTGCTTGTAGTTTTTGCCACTTCAGTAATTCTTGTGTATCATTTCTTCTTGTTTTGAAATGTTTTATCTTTTGTAGGTCATACCCCCGCCCAAGAGCTTGTACTGAGAAAACTAACCGGCGTCAAACTCCTGGACATGCGAAGCACTGGACATCCAAAAGTCAAAGGTCGTCAGGACCAGGACAAAGCAAATCCAGTTGCCACTTTGTCGGCCGAGAACCTTCATCAGATCTTAGACCCGAAACAGCTATGGGCTTTAACGACCACACCTCTAATGATACTCTTAGGAGTGCAAATAGAAATAAACCGCCAATGATGGAGACAAATGCTGAGTCAAGAAGCATGGAGTTTTCTGATGCTACATCAAGTGATTGGTCCATTTTTACAAGCTCAGATGAAGCATCTTTCACCACTGAGAGTACCAGAGACTCTTTCAGTACAGTTGATTATTCTGATGCATGCAATATTGATCCAATATCCTCAATCTTCAACACCTTATATGGGCCAGAATATACGTCTCATAAGACTGTTTCATGTGGTAGCTTTTCTAGCAGTAAGCCCCAGACAAGATTTGTTGCAGAGGAGAAGGGCTTTGTTTTGGAGTCATACCTGTCATCCCAACCTCTTGACAGAGTATGCAAAGGAGGGAATCTTAAACAGGTCAGCGTTCCTTCAGCCGAGGCTATCCCTTCAGACAGTAACTGCAGCATTCATGTAAGACGTGGGAGTAACCCCAGAGACGGTCTTCTTCGAACTTCTGCTCATTGTAAACTTTAATTTCTAGGAACTCCAACTGATTAAATGGGTTATTAGCTAGGTACAAGCTGTGCCTCAACATTTTCTTTTTTCAATACTTGTTGAATGGAGCACAGGATCATATTTTAAATACCAAGAAAATGAATATTCTTCTTGTCTTCTCATATTACAATCATTGCCATGGCAGCTGTTCCTGTGCTCTGGATGTTGCAGTAGATATCAATTTTGACAAAGGAACTTGTGTTTCAGCAGGTTTTTCTGAAAACCTCATGGAATAGATCGAACAGTTGGTCTTGCTTTAACTGAGGCTGGTTCGGGTTAGGCTCTTAGTAATTGTCACTGGTCTCCCACACTATCAATTCAAAGCCGGTGACATCTGTGTTTCTTTACATTAGAGAGATCACAATTTTTTTCAATTTCATGTCTCTCGAGATGAGCATGTTATTAGTTATTGATCTCTAGTTATGTGTTAGGTTTGTTTGGTTATTGATGGTTAGAGATTTTTAGAAAGTCGAGATTTTTTGAGAGTTCAAATTAGAGACTCTCCTGTAATTAATTTTGATGGTAACTAAATAACACTTCTTACCATTGACAAAAAAGAAACAATGAGAATTCTGTAAATGTTGGTGGTCTTGGAATTGATGATGAAATTTTTTCCCCATATATTGATGATGAACAAAACACAAATAGATTCAGTGTGATTGAGGAATTATTGAAAAATACACAAACAGATTCAGTGTGATTGAGGAATTATTGAAACATAGAAGTGCAGTAACCCAGTACACTAGTTGAAATGGCAATTTTGTATTCTCCTTCAACTCTCAAAGCACAAGTGCTTCAGGAGTTTTCAGGAGTTGGGTGTGC
The DNA here is from genome assembly GCA_008638375.1 of Nyssa sinensis. Lineage (NCBI taxonomy): Eukaryota > Viridiplantae > Streptophyta > Magnoliopsida > Cornales > Nyssaceae > Nyssa > Nyssa sinensis. The sequence continues at coordinate 52,143,309 of CM018046.1, forward strand.
GTAAGAGCTCAAGAGCCTCACCGGCCCGCAATCCAGTGGACAGCCGGAGCTTTCTATAGTCTTCAAAAGTTATCGGGACATAGAGACGGGGATGTTCGGAGTCCGCCAGTTCTGGTGGTGCTTCCACTGCCGCCGCCTCTGGTCCTAAGACAAACATAGCAATCGACACACGTATTGTTGCTTCCTTGCACTGTACTCGGTGCCTCACATTGCAAAATCTTCCATTGCTCCATACCTTTTCACACATTAAGAAATGTATCAAAATTACGTTACTTAGAACTATGTATTTTCTCAGCATCCAAAGAGACCCAGTAGAAAGAAAATGTTACTAACCGTTGCAATGTCACCAAGATTGACAAGGAGGGTCCCCGGCGAGGGATCGACGGCTATAAATGCACCGGACTTCTTTTCCATCACTTCAAGACCACCAACATTTTCATCCTCCTGTAAGATGGTAAGAAACCCAGAATCTGTGTGGATTTGCACACCAGATGATCCTACGGTCTCAGGAGTGAAGTTGTACTTGTTGATTCTAAACTGGCACGGCCATCCCATGAACAAATCGCCTGCTAAACCCATACTTTGGGCCAACTTTCGTCCGATCTCCATGGCCAACTCATGTATAGCTTGAGAGTACCTCAATATTGTTTCCCTGGAAATTTTGCAATTTTCAATTGCAATCTAAATCAAAACTCAGAAAACAGAACAGTAAACAATTATAGCAAGAAGCAGAAACACAAACACAAATACAGGACATACATATAACACAGTACATAGATGATATTTATAATTTAAATTTCAAAACAAATTTACAAATTATTATGTAAAACATATATACGTATATATAGGAAAAAAAAACATAAGAAAAAAAAGGAAAAATCGATGAAACAACCAAATAATTAAAAAAATAAAAAAACGCCTTCTAACATATCCATAATGTATTAGCGACATTTACGAGATTCGGAAGAAAAAAAAAAATTTAAACTTTAGCGTGTCTAATATGTGTATGAGCGTGTCATGTCTGATACATACATACATGTGAGTCAGAAAGAAGTATTCATGTTTCATAGCATGTGTATATGTGTGTGTGTGTGTATATTTATATATATATATATATATATAGAGAGAGAGAGAGAGAGAGAGAGAGAGAGAGAGAGAGAGAGAGAGAACCGTTGTTGAGGAGAGGCATCCAGCTGAGTACAGAAGGCTTGGACAGCATCAGCCGAGCCCAAGTCATAAAGACCCAAGCCCTCATAGTGGGGATTGGCCTTGCTGGGTGCTACGTAGCCGCTGCCGGCAATGGCATCAGTGTTCCGGCGTTTGATTTCCATGGGAAGATCGAGGAGAGATCTCACGACCGACTTCATTTCGGACATCAAAGTGATGGGTATCTGGTGATTGATGATCCTGAAGCATCCCAATTCCTCGCATGCTTCTATCAGTTTTTGGGATTGTGATGGAAAGTCTTGCAGATCAATTAGTGGAACACCGGTAGCCATATCTTCCACCTTCTTGATCTTGTGAAATTCAACCTTCTTATTGATGTTTTGTTTATAATATTACATCACACCACGTGAAAATGGAGAGACTTGTCTTCTTATGGGGGTGGCCATGTCTGTCCATTTTTTTAAGTAACTAAATATTCATGATTAGTTGCACTTGATGGACACAAAAACGGAGACAATAATACAGGAATTAACGGAAGTGTTGGGAGTTTTTTCAAGTAATCTAATATTAGTGGTTGCTTTTGAAGATGGTTGTTTGGGTTTGTCGGAAAAATATCCGTTTCAATGACGTGAATATCCATAGAGACTATGACTATCCAATATTTGCTTGTGATTTTTTATTAAAAAAAATTGATAATATTACACATGGCAGAGAAATGTACATTGACACGTCAATGACACTGCCACGTCATTCATTCATTCAAGAATTTTCTCTTTCGGTCTGCCGTCTGCTCCAAAAATTCCTGATGCAATACCGACAGGTGAAACTTGTCGGACATGATTTCTTTGAACCATTTCAGTCTCTCTGTAGCAACAAAATGCATCAGTACGTTAATCAATTCGAGTAAAAACAATTTTCTGAGGGTATCAATTCATGTCAGAAACTTCATGAAAATGACCGAAAATGTTGGATTTTGCTCTCAAGATTGCATCTCGCTATTACAGCAATCGGGAGATCTTAGAGAAGCAAGTAATGGCAAGTCAGTTCATTCAGTCTGCGTCAAAACTGGGTTGGATCGAGATGTCTTTGTACAAAACAATACGATAAGATTTTATGCAATTTGTGGGGATTTGATGAGTGCCCGTCAACTATTTGATGAAATGCCGGAACCAAATTTGGTTTCATGGACGAGTATGATCTCTTCTTATGTGCATGATGGTCAATACGAGATTGGTTTGAGGATGTTTTCACTTATGTGTCGGTCTGGGTTGGGGCCCAATGAGTTTGGTTTCTCAGTGGCACTTAAGGCTTGTAGAATCATGCATGCTTTTGTAATGGGCAAGCTCCTTCATGGCCTAATACTGAAATATGGATTTGAGTCGTATAGTTTTTGTAGTGCTTCTATTCTTGCCATGTATGTTGAATCTGGGGATATCAGTAATGCCCATAATTTTTTTGATGAAATCCCATTACGGGGAAGATCTGAAGCCTCGTGGAATACATTGCTGGACAGTTATGCAGAAACTTCTAATGCAGAGGAAGCTTTCAAATTATTTCATCAGATGATGTATTTTAAGATGATACCAAATTGTTTCACATATACAATTCTTATTAAATTATGTGCCAACATGTTGAATATTGACCTGTTAAGGTTATTTCACGGCAGACTCATAAAGCTCGGATTTGAAGATTATCTCATTGTTGGTGGAGCTCTTGTTGATCCCTATGCGAAATTGGGATTCTTGAATGATGCTGGTAAAGTGTTCCAAAATCTAGAAGAGAAAGACAATGTGGTGTGGTGTGCATTGTTGGCTGGATTTCATCAGAATGGAGAGGTAGAACAAGGCCTAAATTTTTATCTTAAATTTCTTTCTGAAGGCAATAAACCTGACCCTTTTATGTTTGCAAGTGTCTTTAGTTTGTGTTCAAATTCAAAGACTGAGGGTGTTGGTACCCAAGTGCATTGCAGCTTCATTAAATACGGGTTCATGTTGGATTCATTTTTGGGGAGTGCCCTTATTGACATGTATGGTGGTGTTGGAATGATCTTTGATGCTTATAAATGTTTCGTTGAGGTTATATATAAAAATGAGATATGCTTCAGTACTATGATCAACAATTTAGTCTTTAATTCAAATGATGAAATAGCTCTAGAAATTTTCTGTGAGATGAGAAAACTAGGTCTTGAGCCAAGTCATTCTACATTAAGCTACATTCTCCGAGCTTGTGCAAATCTCCATATGTTAAAAGAAGGAAGATCCCTTCATTGTTACGTTGCTAAAAACTTCGGCATTTCTGAATTCAATTTATGCATAGAAAATGCTCTTCTTGAGATGTATGCTAAATGTGGAGTGGTTGATGAAGCAAAGAATGTGTTTAAAGAGATGCAGATACGTAATGAGTTCTCTTGGACAACTATGATATCTGGTTATAGTGAAACGGGGCAGTTTGAGGAAGCCTTGGGTCTCTTCCAGGATATGATCCTCTCTTCCGTTACTGCTAAAGCGAGTGAATTTACTTTGGTGGTTGTTCTTCAGGCCTGTATGAGAACAGAAACACTTGATAGAGGGAAACAAGTTCACAATTATGTAATAAAAGCAGGATTTGAATTTAATCTATTTGTTGGAAGTGCACTAATCAACATGTATGCTGCGTTTAAACACGAGGTTCAAAATGCTTATCTAGTATTCTCATCAATTAAAGCACAAGATCTTGTCATCTGGAGCAGCATGATAACAGCATGGGCCCAGAATGGAAAGAGCAAAGAAGCTCTAAAGCTTTTCATAGAATTCCACAATGCACCTAACTTCTTGGTTGATGAGCCCATCTTGTCCAGCTGTCTTTCAGCTTGTGCTGGCTTAGCATTGCTGGATATGGGCAAGTGTTTCCATGCCCGCATCATCAGAACTGGTTTTCAGTCTTATTTACATGTTGCATCTTCGATCATTGATATGTATAGTAAGTGTGGAAGCATTATAGATGCACGGAAGTTTTTTGATGAAATGAGAGACCACAATATAGTGTCTTGGACAACAATGATGTCTGGATATGCTCATCACGGTCTTGGGAGAGAGGCAGTCAATCTTTTCAATGAGATGAAAGACGCTTGGTTGAAACCTGACAGTGTCACTTTTGTTGGCCTTTTAACAGCATGTAGTCATGCTGGGCTTGTGAAGGAAGGCTGGCAATGTTTTGAGTCCATGATTAATGACCATGGGTTGGAAGTATCAATAAATCATTATGCCTGCATGGTTGATCTCCTTGGTCGAGCTGGACAGGTGGATGAGGCAGAGGCTTTAATAAACAAAGCACCATTTCGGTCAAAAAATCTTCTGTGGAAGACGCTATTGGGTGCCTGCAACAAACATGGACAAATTGAAGCAGGGAATCGAATTGCACAGATGTTGGTAGAGTTGGAACCGAATGAACCCTCAACCTATGTTTTAGTGTCGAATATATATGCGTCGGCCTCAATGTGGGATAGTTCTATTGTGGTAAGGAACAAAATGAAAGAAGAAAATGTCAATAGGCAACCTGGATGTAGTTGGATTCAAGTGGCAAGTTAATATTCAGGGTGGCTCTATTTTTTGTGCTACTTTTCAGAAGTCTTGCGGTGTACTTCAAGGTAACATTATAAGCATAATTTACAGGGGCATCTGGAGATTCGTTATACCATGGACCCCTGAGCCAATAAACATTTTGAGGAGCAGAAACTTCATGCTCCCTGGCAAAATCAGGTGCTTCTTCAAGCCAGGATCTGGGATGGAGCTGCGACTGTCAGAATGATTACAATAGACATCAAGTGTAAGAAGTTTCCCAACCATATGAACTGATTCTGCATATTGATTTTCACGTCTGTTGAATTTTCATGTCCTGGGAAAACTGTTTTGAATAGTGGGGATTGATGAGATTGTACATGCATAGCTTCATATTAGGTGGAAAACACTTGCATAACAGGCTACATAAAGTCTCCGCGTTGTATTGCCTTCTCAGATTTTGATATTTCTCTACCTTTTGCAACTACTGCAAAAATGTCATTAACAATTAACTCCTTTACTTGCAGATAATCCATTTGCCTGAGGTGACCTGATTTTCCTAAATGTGGTCAACTAGATGAATTATTCGTTTATGTCATGGTAGGGCGAGGTACTGTTGATGGTGACAAGGAAAACCCAAGATCTTGTCTTCGCACTAATGCAAGGGTGACAATGGAGCATCTTTGAAGTGGACAAATGAAAGGGTGAGAGGTCATATGTTTGTAAACCAAAAGCAGCGAAGACATGAATTTTGTTCCATGCTCAAACGAAAACACTGAAGAAGAAAACTGGATGCAATAATTCCCTGGTAGGCTCGATGATTGGAGTAGGCATCATTTTCCCTTTCAACTGGGTTTTATGAAAGTTTAAGATCCGACTGCCAGCTTGGAGGGTGAAAACTCTTTTTTTGAAAGCCTAGCCAATCACTAGGGTCAATAATTTTAAATTCTTACTAACTCTTTTTTTTTTTTTTTTTGTTTTCTGTACCTACAAAGACTTGAACCTTATTCTTCCATTTTGAAATGACTAGCTGGTAATGTCATTCAACCACTGTTCGCTTCGGCAATTAAAGGGTGAAATCTGTTGACAGTAGCATTGTCAATTTATGACTTTGTATGATTAGTGCACAATCAAGAGTTTCAGTTCAGTCCCGTGGTTGTTCGTATTCGTTTGGCCACGCCTTTTGGCCTTCAAATCTGGGTGCAGGGCTGCTCATTTTGAGTCGCTGCTCTTTGCTCCCACTGAAAATCACGGAGGTGGACCGCCTCTTCTTTTCTCACCCACGCGGCCAAACTAGCCCTTCGGGAACCACTCGATCAGCTAGCTAATTGACGACTGATTTAAGCCGTTGGACTCGTTTCAATACTTCGAATTTAGGGAACCAGTTCAGAATTTGGAGATCTGGATAGTCAAGTCTAGAGGCGGTAAATATTACTCAAAATAGTAAATTTGTTCACTAATTAACGGATATGGATAACTAGTTAGCGAATTATAAACAAGTTGAATAATAAGAAATTCGTCAATTTAACAGGTGTATATGACTCTCATGTGTATATGGTAACGGAAATTTGTTATGTGTATATCCTGAAGTTCTAACACTGTTGTTTGGGGTTCATGTTAGCTCTGGATGTAGAAGACGACCTGTGAGGTGTTTCCATGTCTGGAAGTCTAAGGAAGATGAAGGTTTGTGCTATTGCCCTCATATCCTGTGGTTCTGTAGCGGCGGCTGTTGTCATTTTGTTATCTCTGCCAAGGATACCGCAAGGACACCAAATGTCCTGCTGTCATGCAGTGTGTGACTGACTACTCCACAGCCTCAACAAGCTGATGCTGAAAGAGGCAAAGAAAACCAAAAGCAGTGGCACGGCAGATGGCAGTATGGCTGCAGCAGTAGTTTGCAGCAGTGATACTGGACATGGTAGCAGTAGCAGAACTGCTCGGCAGCAACAGAGACAGCGGTGGGAGTGGTAGATGTGGTTGTGGAGGTTAAAATAAAGCCACGAGTTTTCCAGTGCAAAAAAGTTGCATAGTGCCTATTTTTATTTTATAGAGGGGTATTTTCCATGGGATGTACCTTGGTATCTTGTTCATACTGTTATAACGTTATATCATGTCTTAGTCTTGCGTGGTTTTAAGACTTGGAAGTAGTATTTAACTGGGTAATTTTATATTTATTAAGGACTACATGGCTGTTGAAGAAATGGATTTTCAGATATTTCTATGATCTTGTTGATTGTAGTTATGACCTATGGATCCGTATTACGTGACCAAGAATGTGTTTTACTGACTAATAATTCACAATGACTTTATTATGTTCCCATAGGATGAAACATCAAAACAGGCCTTACAAATCTTTAATTAATCTCTTGCACTACCTACCCACGAAGGTCTTCCACGTCCGAATAGTGTAGATCTGACTCTTGCAACCATCCAAAAACCTCTTCTTATAAAGCTAAAAAAGGTTGGGCCCCGTGTTTCATTTTCGAGTAACAATTCTGTCCCCATTATGTATGTATATTATATTATATATTAATTTATTTAAAATATCTGTATATATAAATTTTTAATTACTTTTGAACAATTATTATTAGACACTAATTAGAAAATTGATTTTATTTATAATATCCGTATATATAGAGTACTTTTGAACAATTATTATTTTGTCTTTAAATATGGAATAACCCTTTAATCTCATAGTTCGTAGCATGTCACACTACCATTATTGTCAAGAGCTCTACCCTTTGCATTGTGAGTAATTTTTTCGGTAACTGAGTAACCTGGTTTCAACGGTTGAATTTAATGCTACATGTATATAAGACTGTATTATATATATATATATATATATATGTATGTTGAAAGTAGAGTTAAGGTTGCATAATTATGATATTTTACTTTTTGCTCTTTTATAAAAAGTTGAAATTTTTTGGAGGATGGGAGGGGAAATTCCTAAATCTTATGAAAATTTCTAGAAAAAATTAAAATTTGAAAAATGCCCAGCACTGTCCCTCTAATCAAATACGTAGCACCGCCTGTGTCTCCAGCCATGAAGTTCAAGTTCCAATAAGTGATTGATAATCTTTGTAAATATAAATTAACTGTATGACCCTCACATAGTATATATGATTGTTATATGGTTTAAGGGAGGGTAGCGATCGATTTATTGCCTATCGCTGAATACAGACACAGACACCAATCCTAAGATCAAACCCCACCCTCTTCCTATCATCACTCTGTATAAACTACTTAGATAAAAGTAGTGTTCCATATCTAATCACCCAATCTTAACTTAATAAAATATAACTAAATATATATATATATATTATTATACAATATGAAAAACTTGAATAAATTTTCTTGCATGATTTATCAGTAGTTCAAGTTGCATTTAGACTGAAGAATTTATAATTAAGTTGAAGTAGCAATTCACTGTACTATATGCTACTAGTAGAATTGCTAGTAGCATATGTTGAACTGGTAATAACATATCATTCTATGTATAATTTTTTTTCTATTTAAAATTAAGTGCTCATAGTCTTTAATGCAACCTTATATTGAAGAGTGTTGACTAAATAATTATTCTTGAAGGTATACAAGGTGATGTGTTCGATCACTTCATTTGGAGCAAGAGAAAATAAAATAAAGATAGAGAGTTTGTGTATGAGAGAGAGAGAGAGAGAGAGAGAGTGTATGTGAGAGAAAGAGTGTAATTACTCTTATTCAACTATACAATTATTTTATACTTTTATCATATTTTTGAAAGTCTATTTAGATTGAAGGAATTAAAAGGATATACAAAGCAAAAAATTGGAAAAAGACATTAATTTATGTTTAATTTAAAAATAATGAAGGAAATGAGAAAATGAGAGACAATGAGGAACTTAGAAGCCAATTTTAGTCTCGTTTCAATTGTGTAATAAGACAAAGAAAAAAGAATAATTCTTTTTTAAAAACAATGCATTCATATTTATTCTTTTTACTTATATAATTAAACATTTATTCATTTCTGATTATATTTTTATATTATATAAAATGACGAAACAAATATGAAAAAGAACATAAATAAAAATATTATAAACGACTTGATCAGGTTAATCGAAAATGTTAGACTTATTAATTTAATTCAAACCGTACTCGATTAAAAAGTTATAGTGACTATTTACAATTTGAAATTGGATCCCAAACAATTTCAAAATCAATTAAGTTGCGTTTAGATCTCAAAATGCATTGCGCTAGTGATGGACCATCATCCAAACATAGCGAGTGCGCTACATTTTCATCTTTTTTTCCCCTCAACTACGTTGTCCCTGCTTTGCTAGTGATGCATTAAGTCTTGGTAGTTTTGTTGGCGGACACAGAATTGAAAAAATAGAATCAAAGGTACCAAAAAGTCAGCTAGCAAAACTTCCTTCATCCTTCTTGCAAATTTTAAAGAATATAACCGGGAAACTTCCCAATAAAACCTTCCATTAGAAAATTGTGACTCCGTTGATATAAAAGGCAAAAGCTGATAATTTTTCCATACGTGAAAACCAAAGCAAGATGAAAGCATGCGCTATTGCAGTCATAGTCTGGGGTTCTGTGGCCGCGGCAGTGATAGTTTTGTGCTGTCTCTGCAATGGAGGACGCAAAAAGAAAGGAACTAACCATCCCGCGCCTCAACAAGCTTACCGTGATGTTGAAAGAGGTGAAAAACCCAAAAGCAGTGGCACCAGAGATGGCAGTATGGTTATTTTAGCAGAAGCTGCTGATGAAATAGCCGTTATAGTCAGTACTAGTAGTGGGTGTGGTGGTGGCTGCGGCAGTGGGTGTGGTGGTGGCTGCGGCGGTGGGTGTGGTGGTGGTGGCTGCGGTGGTGGGTGTGGTAGTTGAGGTTGAAATGGAATTTCTTTGATTTTTGGGATCATCCTATCTATATGTAGTGCGCACCTGTGGTGTTCCTCGTATCAGTGTGGTTTCTTATGGGTCAGAATATTTCATATCTGCACCTATGTTGCATCACTGTTTTGAATAAAATTCTAAGCTGTATATGCAGTATGCATCCAAATATAATAAACCTCAAACTCTTCGCTATAGTTGGTATCAGAGTATTCTTTTGCGCAACTGAGTATATATACAAAAGAAAAATTTGACTATAACATCTCTGCCAAAACTTTCTCAATTCCTTCTATACTTCACCAAACACTAATTACATATACATACACACACATATATATACCCATAAATTTTCTTTTAATTTGTGTCCTGTAGGCAAGTTTCTGATAAGATTATATTACTACAGATGTACAACACCACACACCCTAATTGTTCGCAAGCCTATCTTTCTTGAGCCTAATTTAACTCCTACTTTGTTAAGCAATCAAGTTTGAAGCTCAAACTTTAAGCATGGCAGAAGATATCTTTCACAGTGTCTTACACAAGAGGATTGATCGTGCATCGCCATGAAAAGAAACAAACTTGTACAAAACACGATTCCAAAACCTTGAAATAGGAACAAGTGGACTGGAACGCAGTTCCAAGCAAAAATCTTCTATTTCAAATCCCCTATCAAACATAGTTGAGACAAGCCAGACTACTGCATCATTCCAGATTAGTGGCACACTAGAAGGGAAAAAAGTCCAGTAGTAAAGATAACATGGAAAAACTCCATGCTCATTCAAATCAATATCTAACATATAGTCTATATTTAAATTATGAGTAATGTTAGATATCCCACTTTATATCCCCAAACGTGGAATCATGACATGGTAAACCATGTCACCCACAGTCTAATTTTTTAAATGCTCTCTCTTCAATATTATATTATTAATTAATTAATACAACATGTAAAATTTATCATCCCAGAAATAAAACAAATCTTCCCACTAATTATCTCACCCTCTCTCTCCACCAGAAAACTCTCTCTCTCAAAAGCTTCCATCGCTGCAACACTTTAAAAGAAAAAAAAAAAATTAAAATGGGAAAGAAGGTTGGTTTGTTCAGCTTTCAAACTTGATTTGAGCAGAGTTTTCCATAGAACAAGGTGGATTTCCTTAAAAGTAATGGGTTCAGGCCTAAATTTTATAATATCATTTTCTATCCTTGTCAACTATTAGCCCTGTTTTGTTTTCTTCCCGTTCTATAGTCTAATTCAACAAGACCCTTTACCTCCCTATCTTTCCATTTTTCTTACCGTCATTTATTGACTTTTCTTCAGCATTCAATCATGCAAGGGTGTTGCTGTAGGTTGGAATTTTCTCTTCTTTTATTTTACTTTTAAATAAGGTGTCTCAGGTGGATTATTGCCCACTCTCTCCAACTTAGCAAATGATAATTCTGTAATCTTTTTCAACTGTAATACTTCCATTCTCGATAGAGTAAGCAAAGTAATATATATATATATATATATATGTATGTATAATGAAATGAAACTTGAAAAAAAAAAAACTAGTGGTTGCACTGCCTTCATGCTAGTGAACACAAAAGCCACAAAGCCAATCCATCAACTTTGTAAAACATCATCTTATCTAAAAGGAAGGACTCAATATCAGAGCACTTTAGCTTGTTCTATTGACAGGGTAAGAGCAGACCGATGTGAATAAACCCGTTGTTACAGTTTGGTGGAAAGCACCCAGACAAACTGTCCACAAATCACACAAACAGAAACAAAAAATAGAGATTGAAGTATATAAAAGAATTTTCAATAAATTTATCACCGGCACTACAGTAATAAAATTTGACACATGAACCCAATGCCCAGTTATTCAGAACCACCACTCAACAAAGTGATTGAATATGCCAATAAAAATGGAAGAGAATTACCTTGGAATCTCATTGGGATGATTGTCAATCATGATGATGTAATTGAGGCAATGGTTGAAGATAGTTGACTGCAAAGGGAGTGATAGAAGAAGAAAGAGAATATGCAAAATTTGGACACGAGAGGATGTAGCTTTTGATCAATTAAGTAGGTTTACTCCCCACAGGATTCGGAGAGTTGTCCAGGCACGACCATTCACCCAAAAGGATCTTATATTTCCTGTATGTTAGTGTAGAGTATCAAATGGTCCGCCCAACTTCACAAGAAGAACAAAGGGACAGACAGAAAAGGAGACAAAGGTCAAGAGACCTGAGCCAAAAGAGTGGAAAAATAGTCCTTTGGGGGCAAGAGATGCCATGTGCCAAGCTCTCTGGTTTACTCGTCTGGCTTATATATAAACTAAGTATAAGGGGCCTGCCATTCATGGATAAGATGTGGAGAAAGACCAAACTTGTCACTGAAGAGTATCAGATTTTTATAGGTATCAGGAATATTGAGGATCAGTAAAACTTTATAGGCATCATGCAATAGTGCTTCCGCATGGCTGAAAGTGCATCAAAGATGACCAGCAATAAGTCGTGTAAAACATCACAAGCTCCCACAAGACTTCAGACGAGCACATTACGTAACATGTAGCATTTGCTCACTCATGTTAGGGAAAGCACCAACTAACATCAGTATAATCTCCTTAACAACATGACATTTTTAGCCCGTTGCCATTCAACATGCCAGATAAAACAGGGCAAAGATGAGCTTTTGAGGTGGGTTAGATTCTGACAGTGTGATAAAAGGCCAGGCCCAAACTCCACTCAGGTATTAAAGAGAGCCTTATATCACTGGAAAAAAGAGGCTGGGAGATGTGGGACATAGAATCCTAACACACCCCCTGACCACAAGCCCATAGAAGACGAAGCCCTGCTCTGATACCATTAATAAAGGCCAGGCCCAAGATAAAATGTCAGGCCCAAACTCCTAAAAAATCAAAGTATTATAGAGAGGGAGAAGAGAATCTTATATATAACACAGGAAAGGACAGGCGGGGCGATGTGGGACATAGGATCCTGACACAGTGTATCAGACCATCATTCCAACATTTTAAAGGTTATGGCTCTTATCTTTTATATTCCATTCACCTCAATATTCAACAAGGAGCTCAGTTCTTAGACAACCTCGAAACCAGCCTTCCAATTACGTTCATCAAAACAGGAACAAAATTTTTGCCTGATTCCAATTTTACCTGCTGACTAAGAGAGTCAAATGAAGTTCAGGAGTAGTCTCTTGCTGACTAAACAATCGTTTCTCCTCAAAAGGTTCACAACCTTTCCCTTCAATATTCCTTTCAGTTCTCAGTGTTTCAGAATATAAATTAATAGAAGACGAAGCCTCCAAAGAAGCTCTGATCACAGCCAAAAGGCCCGAAACTTCAAGACCACCTTTCTTTAGTTCAACATTGGAGAACGAGAAACCTAGAAAACCAACAATAGGAGGGCTTCGATTGATCTTGATAGAATATTGAAAAAGACATCACTTTTCGCTTAGGTGTGTTCATTGGAAAGAAGTCGAAATGGTCAATTTTCATGACATCCCAGTTGTCTCGTTTCATACATAATTGTCGATAATGTATTTTTAATCCCTTGAAAGTTAACATTGGATTTATCTCCTGCAAGGAACAAATTGACATTGTCCTTCACCATAATCCAACTGCAACCTGGATTCTTTTTTTTTTTTTATCCCTTCTAATTTCTTGGTTATTCTCACTCGTTCCCCATCCTTCTTTTTACCTGCAACTGAATATATGTTGGACAAGACCACATAAGGTGTCCCATTATTGGGCTCTAACTCAAAAAGATGTTGAGCTGCAAGCTTTGCAAGATCAAGACATAAATGAGTACTGCTTGCACCAAGAAGAGCTCCCCAAGCCCCAGAATGGGGCTCAAATGGCATTGAATTGATTAAATTAATTGCTTCATCCAGCAATCCAGCTCAGCCAAGGAGATCAACCATGCAAGCATAGTGATCAGCCCCTGGTTCAAATCTTAAGAGAATCTCATAGATCTGAAGTAGTTCCATCCTTCATCTAGTAGTCCCACATAGGTACAGGCTGATAGAACACCAAGGAAGGTAATTTGATTATGTTGCTGGCCTTCATTCTGCATCTCATTAAAAAGCTGAAGTGCGTCTTCCCCGAACCCATTTGCCCAAACCCAGTAATCATCAAGTTATAAAAAACAACATTTGGGGTACTAACATTTATGGAGACCCGGTAATAAGCATCAACATTTCCGCATTTTGAGTACATTGAGATTAGCAAATTTTGGATGGACAAATCAACTTCCATATCCATTTTCACAACATGAGAATGGATTTGCAGCCCTGGGTTTAATGTTACCACACTCGCTGAAGCACCGAGCACACTGCTTAAAGTAAGAGGACTTGGCCTGACTGCTTTCAGAAGCATCTGAATGCCTCCTCATATTCCTCATTATTTACAAACCCTGATATCGCTACAGTCTTTCAATCTTGCACCAGCTGATAAGGTCTCAGAAGCGCGTTCACCCATTCACTTCCCATACGGTCAACCAAATTATGTAGAAAAAACCGACTTGTGTTTCTTCTTTGTTTCAAATATTTTAAAAATATAAATCATCAGGAGAGATCCTTGGGAAAGATAATTGTTGACTGCTCACTAACCCGAATAAAAATATGTTCATACCACAGTAGCTGTGGGAGGGCTTGGATTTTCAGCCCCTAAAAATTCACAAGCAGAATTTTCAATCACCTGCAGGAATCCGTTATTTGGTAAAAGAAGTTAATGCAGAGATTAAACAATAGTCTCGAGCATTAATTAAATAACAACTACTTTAGGAAATGATGGGCATACCAGTACAAGATTTTTGATAAGATCTGGATCTCATTTCATTCAGAGAGGTCTCCCCTATTTGACTTTGAGCTGCAAGAATGCAATACCACTTCTTTTCATAATTCCAGTCTTACTGAAAAATTGCTGGAATGTAGTAATAGTACATAAGGAAACAATAAAGCGGGGACAAGAAGATTACTCGCAAGTAATACCACTGACAACTAAAAGAGCAACTCTTTCCTTCTCTCAATATTTCAGAAATTGGATCCATGATGATAAATCTCCACCTCAATAACTCCCTACTGCATTTCTACCTTAACCTTCCCACAAAGATGATCCTATAAAACCTTGACTCACCAGTAATTGCCACAAGAACATTCACCGTCCCTAAAATGATGAAACCTCTTTCCATCTCTCACAACAATCTCTCTAGCCACCACTTTTGACATAAACTTGAAAGCATTATGACAATCCCCACATATCTTAAGGTTCTTGAAGACCTTGACTGTAGCTTCAAGAGACCAAAAACAACTGCAAGCTTCTCACTGTGAGTGGATAAAACATATTCCTTATGTTCAGACTCCATATCATGCAACACAAACTTTGTGTCAGGGACATACCCTAGTTTTCTCATCTCCAGTCTCAGTTGCTCAAGATAATTGTACACTGCTTGCACCTCAGGGTGCATAGCGTCATCCACCAAAAATACATGAACCTTGTTTTCAACTTCAATCCAACTGCAACCTGGCTCTTTCTTCACCCTTCGGTCCCTCATCAATTTTCGCACCTTGGCCATATCATTCCACCTGCCCACATGGGCATACATGTTGATCTACCGTAAAAGAGCAGGCCAATCAGTACTTGACACATATGACTATGAATCCAACTCACGCTCGACTAACTCAGCTCAAGCTCAGCCAATGGCTAAGCGCTCGAACATTCAGAACAGGATAAAAGATCGGAAATGGCCGAGCATATGTCTCTAAAGCACATGTATATCCAGATAAGGATCTCAGAGTTAATTACAGGATCCAGACCAACATTCCAGACCTCGTCACCGCCTTAACGGTTGCCGAGCAGGGAATAAGGAAACAGTTTCCAACACAGAAACAGTCTTCAACAAGGAAACTACCATCCATGATTATCTCTATGCAGTACTCCACAAGGTAACTGCAATCTCCGATGATCAAATCTCTATATTCATGGCTCTGAATCCTAATCAACTTAGGAAGGCCACGGTCTATAAATCAAACCCTGAAAGTACGCTTTATTTTCATGCTCATTTTTTGGCTTTCAATACAGTCTTTTCAATTCAGTTTACTTACTTAAGCATCGGAGTGGCTACTGCTGGAGCCAATCCGGTGGTCCTCTGATCGTCTTTCTGAGTGTTCTACAGGTCACGGAGCCCACACTTGTTGGGAGTCAAAAAGTGCAGCATCAGTTTGGCGCCATCTGTGGGAACGACTAATCTCCAAGTGCTCTATTCACAAACTCATCTCTTTCCTCACAGGAAAACTATGACCCCAAATCTTCGACCGTGATAGAATACTCAGATTCCACAAAGCTCTCAACGTCGGCCGTCTGCTCTATGAGCAAAGAGGCCAACGGATGATCCCATGCGACAAGAGATCGAATGGATCAAACGACACAATGAACTGGTGCAGGAACAGTTGCTTGCCATCACTAGAACGCTGGCAACGCTCACACAGAATCAAGTGACGAACCCTCCAAACCTGCCGGTCAACATTGCTGCGGGAACACAACCCCCTACTAACACTGAGAATGAAGAGCCCCACGAGCAGGCTCCAAATAACCAGCCTAGGCACCCCCAGGGTGTTGCCCGCGTTGGAAGAGATCCACAGCCATCAGCAGCTCCAGGCTAGGGAACGTCAGCCTTCGTCCTGGACGTCCATTATCGGAGCACTACTCGAGCTCCAACTCCAAGGGCTTCGGGAGCACACCCGGCACCACAAGGGCCTCATCCCCATACAGTACCAATCCCTCTGGTTCGGAACCCTCTTCCGTCTGAGGGACGTAATCAACCCGACTACCCTGAAGCCGAGGCTGTTAGGCAGGGTTCACAAGATGTCAGACTCAGAGACCCGCGGAGGGTAGAAGAAATCGCTGAGTCTATGGACCGAACAATTGCTTTGAGAGGTGCCTAGAACCCTTCAGAGCAAGATGAGTTAGCCAGGCTGCTCGGAAGACTGGTCACCCTATTCACTCACGCCATCATGTCAGAAGAAAGGCGCAGAAAGTTCATGGTGCCAAAATTCACCCTGTACGATGGGTCTGGAGACTCAGGAGATCATCTCTCGCACTACCAGCATACAATGGCCCTCCACGGGGCCTCTGATGCTTTTATGCGCCGGACTTTCATCACCAGCTTGAAGGGAACTGCTCTGAAATGGTTCTATAACCTCCCTCCGAATTCAATTACCAGCTTCTATGAGCTCGGTAGACAATTCTTGGACAGGTTTATGACCAGCAGAAGGCTCAAAAGGGGACTGGAATTCCTGTTAAATGTCAAGCAGACTAAGGAGGAGTCCCTCAGAGCCTACATTGCGCGCTTCAATGCCGAACTCACTGAAATCACTGACTGCAGCCCAAAATTCCTTGTAGCTGCCTTAACTGCTGGACTTTCTCACGGTGGCTTCAGAGATTCCTTGACAAAAAGCCCTCTAGCCGACATGACGGCATTAATGGATTGGGCCAGAAAGTACATCAACTTGGAAGAAGCCAACCGCACATCCCAGAAGGGCAAAGATCAGACCCAGAGGGATAATCCAAAGAGGGAGGATCACAAGAAGGAGGACCACAGAAGAGACTTCAGCAAGAAGAGGGCCAGGAGCCCAGAGAAGAAAACAGCACCCAGAGCTGTGTACAATTCCGAACCAAGGGAGTTCACTAACTTTACCCCTTTGAACACTACACTGAACCAGGTACTCCGGCAGATTCGTGATCAGGAAAACCTGAGGTGGCCGGAACCAATCAAAGGAAATGCCAGCCTTCGGGACCAAAGTAAGTATTGTAATTTTCATAAAGATCATGGACATACGACTAACACATGCAGGACCCTCCGGTATGAGATAGAGCAGCTCATAAAGAAGGGGCGTCTTCGGGAGTTCGTCAAGCAAGACGGAAGGCAGAACTCCCAAGAAGACAAGCCTCAACAACGGCCAGACCAAAGGCTCGAGCAGAGGCAGGAGCAGAGGGAAGGACGAAACGAGCCTCAAAGGCAGAACAACCATGTCATCTACGTCCTCCATGCTGACTCCCCTATTATAGGAATGTTCAACAGGGCAAGAAAGAGATATGCTCGGGAGGCTAGAGCTGCCCCGAATGTATTGCAGATCTCCAACGTTGAAAAGAGGCTCAAGCCAGCACCAGAGATCCAATTCACTGAACAAGATCTAGCTGGGGTACATTGCCCCCATAGTGATGCCCTTGTCATCACTCTCAAAATCGCCAACTTTGAGATCAGGAGAGTCCTGGTCGATACTGGCAGCTCCGTCAATATACTGTTCCATGAGCCACTTAAACAGATGGGAATGGACCACGACAACGTCAAGCCCACCACTGCCGTAATGGCAGCTTTTGATGGCAATCTCAGCACCCCATTGAGGAGAATCGACCTTCCTACTACTGTAGGAGAGGGTGAAGGGCAGAAGACCACCATCTCGGAGTACATGGTGTTGAATATAAAATCTCCCTACAACGTCATAATCGGGAAACCTTGGTTGCACCAGATAGGGGCGGTCACCTCGACCCTCTATCAGTGTCTAAAGTATGTTCACAACCAGAACGTACACTCTATTAGAGGATGTCAGCCAACCTCCCGGGAGTGCCATGCTATTGCACTCAAGGAGAAGGCCACCAAATAGCAATTACAGTATACTCGGGACTGTGCAGATCCAGTTCTCACCCACACTCCCAAGGTGGAAGGTTGCCCATCCAGCATTGAAAAACCCTTGAGCCCAAGGGGACGAGACAGCCAGGCCAAACCTGTTGGCGAGCCCATCAAAGTATTGGTCAGTTCAGAATCAAAGGGGCGTTATTTGTACATCGGCCCAGATCTGACGCACACCGAGCAGGAGAAGATAGTCAGGTTTCTGAAAGACAACCTCTCTATATTTGCTTGGAAGACCAGAGACATGGAGGGTATAGACCCTAGCCTCATAACTCACAAGCTGATGGTAGATCCAGATCATCCACCAGTCAGACAGAAGAGAAGACTGATTGCTCCTGAACGGCATCGGATTATAAATGAGGAAGTCCAGAGGCTGCTTGAAGCCAGAATGATACGAGAAGTGTTCCATCTCGAGTGGCTAGCCAATACCGTCCTGGTTAAGAAGAAAAATGGTAAGTGGAGAGTCTGCGTTGATTATACAGACCTCAATAAGGCGTGCCCCAAAGACAGCTTTCCACTGCCAAGGATAGATAAATTGGTTGACGCCACTGCGGGGCATGAGCTTCATGGATGCCTACTCTGGGTACAACCAGATTCAAATGTACCCTCCAGATCAAGAGAAGACAACCTTCATAACCGAACGAGGTCTCTACTGCTACAGAGTAATGCCTTTTGGTTTGAAGAACGCTGGAGCCACTTACCAGCGGTTGGTGAACAAGATGTTTAGCCCACTGCTCGGCAGTACCATGGAGGTATACATCGATGACATGCTGGTCAAAAGTTTGCAGAAAGGTAGTCACCTCCAGCACTTAGCCCAGACCTTTGATATCCTCAAACAGTACAAGATGAAGCTCAACCCCTCGAAATATACCTTCGGGGTTACGAAGGGAAAATTCTTGGGATACATTGTCTCTCAGAGGAGTATCGAAGCAGACCCTACTCAGATCCAATCTCTGATTGGACTGAAGTCACCAAAAACCATAAAGGACATTCAGGCACTGAACGGTAGAATCGCGGCACTGAGCAGATTTATTTCCAAATCCACTGATCGCTGCCTACCTTTTTTCAAAGCTCTGAAGGGCAACAAAGCTTTGCAGTGGACGGAAGAGTGCGAGAAAGCTTTTCAAGAACTAAAAGAGTATCTAGCCTTTCCAGAGCTTCTGTCAAAACCAATACAGGGAGAAAACCTATTCTTGTACCTTGCAATCTCTAAAAATGCAGTCAGCTCCGCATTAGTTAGACAGGACAGAGGAGTACAGAGGCCCATATTCTATGTCAGTAGGGCACTACTTGACACGGAAAAAGATATCCAAAAGTGGAAAAGCTAGCCTATGCCTTGGTCATATCAACTCGAAAGCTCCTCCGACCTTATTTCCAAGCCCATCCAATTGAAATCCCAACTGCCTATCCTCTAAAGTCAATATTGAGGAAACCTGAGGTATCGAGAAGATTAGTGAAGTGGTCTGTGGAGCTAAGGGAATTCGACATATCATATGTGCCTCGAAGCTCCATCAAAGGGTAGGCCTTGGCTGATTTTGTTACTGAGTTCACCCCGGCACTTCAAGACAAGGCACAACTCATCGAAACTTCAGGAACCTGGCTGCTCTACATCGATGGATCGTTAACCGATCAAGGCTAGGGAGTAGGCTTGATGCTACAGTCCCCTGATGGGCTCACGTCAGAAAAAGCAGTCAGCCTGAGATTCAAAGTTTCGAATAATGAAGCAGAATATGAAGCCCTAATCTTAGGTATCAAGTTGGCCCAGGAATGTGAGGTTCAGAACCTCAAAGTCTTCTCAGACTCCCAACTGGTGGTAAGCCAAGTCCTGGGAGAATTTTCCATTAAAGATGATAGGATGCTTCGGTACTTCGAACTGGTGAACCACTTGAGGCATTCCTTCCAGACATTCACTATCCAGAAAATTGAAAGAAGCCAGAACTGCAGAGCGGAAGCTTTGGCTAACATGGCGTCCCACCTGAAATCTGAAGCAAACTCCATAGTAAAAATCTCCTATCAGCCAGGGCCTAGCATAGAGGAAGCCCAAGTTGCTCAAATTGCTAAATAGCCTCAGAACTGGATGACTCCAATCCGCCAGTACCTACAATCTGGGCTCCTCCCAGAAGACAAAAACAAAGCCAGGAGAATCCAAATCAGAGCGGCTCGGTACCTGATCCTGAACAACAAGCTTTACAGAAGGTCTTATTCTCAACCTCTGTTAAAATGCTTGGCTCCAGAAGAATCACAATATGTCTTGGTCGAAATACACAAGGGAATTTGCGGGAACCATAATGGGGGCAGAACTATAGCTCACCGAACTCTGTCTCAGGGCTATTACTGGCCTAGCATGCTAAAACAGGCTAAGGAGTATGTCCAGAAGTGCGACAAATGCCAAAGGCTTGCCCCATATCAACACCAGCCTCATCACGAGCTCATCCCGATTCCAAGCCCTTGGCCCTTTGCTCAGTGGGGGATGGACATCGTGGGGCCATTACTAAGGGCACCACCGAACAGGAAGTACCTCTTGGTAGCCATCGACTACTTCTTTAAGTGGGCCGAAGCTGAACCTCTAACACATATCACAAAAAAGGAAGTTGAGAGCTTCACCTGGAAGAACATTGTTTGCAAGTTCGGCATACCACGTGTGATTATCTCTGATAATGGGACACAGTTCACGGGTAAAGGTTTCAATAAATTTTGTGAAAACCTCAACATTAAGCAACACTTTGCCTCTCCAGGCTATTCACAAGTGAATGGGCAAGCTAAGGTCACCAACCGAACGATCCTCGATGGATTAAAGAAAAGGTTGGAACAGGCCAAAGGAAAGTCGGCAGAGGAACTCCCCAGAATTCTTTGGGCCTACAGAACAACCAGAAGAACGCCCACCTCTGAAACTCCCTTCTCACTGGCCTATGGTACAGAGGCAGTAATTCCGGTTGAGATCGGTATGCCAACCCTAAGGACTGAAGCCTTTGAGCAAGAATCCAATGATCAGCAGCTAATGGAAAATTTGGATTTGCTTGAAGAAAGAAGGGATCAAGCCAGCATCAGGATGGAAGCCTATCAACAGAGAATGGTCGACAAATCCAAGGTAGGACTCAAGATGGCCAGCTTTCAAGTCGGAGACTTTGTCTTAAGAAGAGTCTTTCAAAACACCAAGGATCCCACTATGGGAAAGTTGTCACCAAACTGGGAAGGCCCTTACAAAGTAATGAAGGTTGTTAGGCCTACCACCTACTGGCTAGAAGACATGACGGGAAGCCTATTCCTAGGCCGTGGAATGTGGAACACTTACGAAAGTACTATCAATAGAGATGTTTCCTTCTTTTTAATTGACTCCATAGAATGTTCATCTATAATGACCAGGCCTTTAGAGCCTGGTCCATAATGTACAAGTCTTAGTACTTGGTCCATCTATAATGCACAGGCCTCCAGAACCTGGTCCATGATGTACAAGTCTTAGTACTTGGTCCATCTATAATGCACAAGCCTCCAGAGCCTGGTCCATAATGTACAAGTCTCAGTACTTGGTCCATCTATAATGCATAGGCCTCCAGAACCTGGTCCATAATGTACAAGTCTCAGTACTTGGTCCATCTTTTAATACATAGGCCTCCAGAGCCTGATCCATCCCTAATGCATAGGCCTTCCGAGCCTGGTTCATCTTCAATATGCAAACTCTATGATCCAGACCGTCCAAAGGTGGAACTTCTAAGCGTCTTCAACCAAAAATCCACACAAGTCTCCTAGATCGAAACACCTCAAAGCTGATACTTAGATTATGTGGCTTATCTACTAACAAGCAACAAACACTACAAGTGCCGAGCAGATTTAAAGAATATTGGTTCAAGACTTCAAGTTTTGTACAAAGTTTCTTTGATCTACTCTCAAGACATACAGATGAGTTATTTATCAGAAGTGCACAAGAGGGTGTTCTACCTCAAAAAAGCACAATCAAACAGAAAGGAACATCAGAATTGAGGAAAAAGAATAATTTTATTGATGATTTATAAAAATTTACATTAGTACAAAAGATTGGAAATAAAACAGAGGCTACAACAAAGTCCTCATTACATAGGCTACTATAGAAGCTACTACATCATTACGATCTGCAACATCATGGCTTTCTGCCTCGGATGATAAAGGGGCACAGGATCCAAACTTCCATTACCGCCGTCACTGGCTCCACTTGAAAGGAAGGAACCCTAAACCCCAATCTGTATCAAGAAGCACCCAGGCCATTTCATCATCACTATCATTGATCTCAAGACCAACTGATGATGAGGGCTCTGGGTCTCAAGGGACCTCCATTCATCTCCCTCAAAGCAGTTGTCACACCCCAGCCGATTTGAGCAAGGGTCTCTGCCAAGACATGAAGAGAATGAGGCATCCCACCTTCGTCTTCATCACCAACGCTCCAAGCCTCGTTTGAATCAAGGAGGGTCCACCACCAATCGGAGGAATCTCGACCGGATGCCAAGATGGACAAGACGACTTCTGGTTCCTTTAATCCTTCCTTGGAGACTGAATCAAGGGGAAGGTTAACTCTCAGCCACAGTTTAATCATTCCTAACTCAGACGAAGAATCATCAATCATCTCCAGGCGAACGACAAATTTTCGGCAACATCTAAAGTCTCTCCTACGAGGGAACAATTTGGGAACAAGAGGATTGGGCGCAACCATATGCCCTCGTTTCCATATATATAGACCCTTGAAGTCCAAAAGCCACCCAACTGAACCGTCGCAACGGTTAAAAGAGGGGTTGGCCTCGAAATCCCAAACGACAATCGAATAAATAAACGGTGCATTAAACTGCCTCTTTAATATACCAAGGACAGGGTACAGAGCTCTTTGAACAAAAAGCCACAGTCCAGTACTGAAGCTTCTGAATTAGTAAAGATGGGGGGGCAAAGTTTAAATGTACAAGCCTCCTATCCGGTATACAGACCCTTCAGTCTTATCTATTTTATGACAGGCCATTCATACGAGGAAGGCCAACAGCTCTAATGTATCCTGATTCTAAGGGCTCGGAAACAATAGAGTCGGTCATCGTAATGATGGGCACAAGCTGCCTAGTTGTTTTCACAAGTCTTTGGTTTAAAGCAATCTCATTCAGAACTCTGCAGAGTTTACTCCCACTCTGTGTGGTGCAAAATCAATATTGGACTCTATTCATCTGATTATGTTTGCTTTCTTATCTTATTATGATGAGACAGTCGAAGTTAATCTGCATTCACTATTCAATTACAAGTATCGAAGCTCGGAAGGCAACTATTAACTAGTGGACAGTTGATCTGACATGCAATGGGCTCAGAACAGCTATACTGGCAACAAATTTCACAGAAGGCAATAACACAAGAAGAATCTGAAGAAGAGTCAATTTTACTGATCAAGAAGGTATTAGATAAAAGCTGATAAAGCCTCAAGCTTTATCCAAAGGGCCAGGATCCTCCGCCGAAGGAAGGCCGGTAGCTGCAGCCTTCTTGCTCGGATCAGTACCAGACGAGGTAGGTTCAGGAGCAACGATTGACGACACGTCAAAATTTGGGAACTTAGCCAGGAATCTAGTTCGGAAGCTCTCAAAACCAAACCGGATCAGGTCATCACCCATCTGGTCAACTTCCTCTCTCAATTCCGTCTCAGTCTCAGTCTTGGCATGATCAACTGCCTCTTGAACCTTCTGATCAAAGGTACTTCGGAGGTCGACCAACTCTGCCTGAAGTCCTGCAACTTGCCGAGCATAGATGTCCCTTTCAGACTCTGCCACGGCAAGATTGGTGCTAGCTTCCTTCAGACTCTCCTCGGCGGCCTGAACCTTGGATTGAGCTGTTCCAAGCTCCAACCTCGCTTCATCCAGGTCAGCCTTCAGCTTATCAGCCTCCTCGAGGCTCATGGGAGTCACCATCAAAGCAGCTAAACTGTGCATGCTCTGCACAACGCAAGACAGACAAGTTAGATTGGACAACTAAGCAAACAGAAAGAACAAGAAAAGCTTCAGAGGTTACCTTCATTTGGAGATTCATCATCTCATTCATCAACTTTGTAAGGTTATCCCCCCTGTACCGATGAGGGCCCTGGGCCCATATCTGGTCGAAAGCCTTCTTGGTAATTTGGTAGTCCGGCTCTTCAGACGGCTCGGACGGTACAGCAGGCGCCTTCCCCTTCCTAGTCCTTCTGCTGGGAATGGAAGGGGCAAGAGGAACGACCGAGACAGGAACGGCAGGTTTGGCCTCCTTCTCGGCCTCGGTAGGAGGTGGCTCGGGAGAGCCAGAAATCAACCTCCTCCTTTTTACTTGCAAAGGAGGCTCAGGCTCAACTTGGGAGGAAGTCTCCCTCGCCGCTTGGGCTTCCGCCTCTGCCCATTTCGACGTCAGCCTTTCTTGAGCTCAGCATTACGAGCAGCCATCAAGTTCTCCGAAGTAATAATAACAGTATGAGCCCGGTTGGAAGTCGAAAGCAACAAGCGGTACTGATCTTGGAGCGCGTTGGAAAACTCAGATCTCCTCCAAGCACCCTTGACTGCATATAAGCAAGAAGTGGCATATCAGATTATCAGTTCATAAAGCACAATAAAGCTAAAACAAACCTAAAGAAATAAGCCTCACCCTTATGACCCGTGGTACGAAGGAATATCGAGACATCACCATCCTGGAAGTCTTCATGCTCCCATCCTCCTCCAACAAATAAATACCACTTCTTCCATGTTTTATTAGAAGTGGGAACGGAAGACAGGAGTCGGAACCCCTTCTCAAAGGACATGTAAAAAAGGCCTTCTGCCTTCTTAAACTTCAGATCCATATTACTACGGATCAGATCCATAGACACATCTACCTCATTTTTATGCCCTAGCACTACAAACCCTAAAAGTTGCCGCCAACTATTGAGATTAAGATTGGCAGGGCAGAGCTTATACCAACAGAAGAATTGCCTAACTAAATCAGGCAACGAAGGTCTCAAACCCATTTCAAACCAGAAAAGATAAACACATATCTCCCCGGCTTCAACATTATGGGGACGATCCATTGGGACTGGTACTCTGCAGGTCACATTTGAGGAAAAATTAAACTTCACCCTCCACTCGTTCAGCAAGCTTTGAGTAACAGCACTCTCACCCTCTTCTCTATGGGAAGACCTACCAGAGGTTTCCCCAGCCCTGTCTCGGGGCTCTATGAAGGCATCAACTATCCTAATCTCAGGACTAGGGAGAGGCTCAACAGGCCTCTCTCTAGCATCTTCGGGGGCAAGGTCACCTACATTCTCCACAAGAGGCGGCATAGCCATCTTAGAGGGATTTCCTACCCCCTCACTCACGTTTGAGGATTCAAGAGGAGCAGACATTATTCCCGGACTTAAAGAGAAAGAAGCAAAAGAAGAGGAAAGATCGGTCGAACCTGTTCTAACTCAGAAAACCAGTGTTCTTCGAGGTCGCACAAACCAACAATGGCGGACAAGATCTTCTAGCACAGTAAAAATGACGGGGAAAAGGTCATTTCAAATCTCACCCTGTATTTATAATCGTAGTATCAGAAGGGACCCACCAAGCCCAAACGCCATGACGGTTCGGAACAATGATGACTTCGAGAAACCCAACCATCGGCCCAATACAATAATGGCCTTAAAAAGACCCAATCTCCAGCTGCGCAATACATGACGCCTTAACAGTCGCCTTGAAAGGCGAACAGGGAGGATACATGACTCTCCAAAAAAGGCTTAGCCCTAGTTGCTTGTTAGCATCAAACTAGGACTTGGGGGGGGAGTAACTGATATATCGTAAAAGAGCAGGCCAATCAGCACTTGACACGTATGACTATGAATCCAACTCACACTCAGCCAATGGCTAAGCGCTCGAACATTCAGAACAGGATAAAAGATCGGAAGTGGCCGAGCATATGCCTCCAGAGCACATGTATATTCAGATAAGGATCTCAGAGTTAATTACAAGATCCAGACCAACACTCCAGACCTCGTCACCGCCTTAACGGTTGCCGAGCAGGGAATAAGGAAACAGTCTTCAACAAGGAAACTACCATCCATGATTATCTCTATACAATACTCCACAAGGTAACTGCAATCTCCGATGATCAAATCCCTATATTCATGGCTCCGAATCCTAATCAACTTAGGAAGGCCACGGTCTATAAATCAAACCCTAAAAGTACACTTTATTTTCATGCTCATTCTTTGGCTTTCAATACAGTTTTTTCAATTCAGTTTACTTACTTAAGCATCGGAGCGGCTACCGCTGGAGTCAATTCAGTGGTCCTCTGATCGTCTTTCTAAGTGTTCTACAGGTCACGGAGCCCACACTTATTGCCAGTCAAAAAGTGCAGCATCACATGTTTGATAAAAGTACATAGGTTCCATCATGTTAGGGCATCTGCTCAAAGAGTCATTCTGCAGCTTTGATCCCTAAATCCATGTTCCCATGAATCCGGCAGCCTGCTAGCGGTGAGAAACAAGAAGGGGTTAGATTTAGACTGATCCAATCGCGAGTGACTTAACCGTATTTGATTCTTTTAATTATAAATCAAATATGAATTTTGTTCGGTTTGATCCGATTATTTTAACACGTCCATTTTGACGGGCGGAGCCCAACCTAAACTTTTTAGACCCGGGCTTTTTTTTTAAAATAATAGTAGAGGACATATTTGGGCCAAAAAAAACGTCAGACTACCTGCATTCGGGTTGCTTTTGAGTTGAGCCGTTGAGGCTTTGAACAATACGAACCGAACTCTCAGCTATTTATATCCAACCAATTCAGGCCCAAACGCTGCACCACACAAATGACAAACCCTCCAACAGTTCCGCCGCCATATCGTGGACGTTGCCGGAGGTACTCACCACCACCGCCGTAAAAGCTGCGCAACAGGTTCTACTTCCCCATCGTCAACACCGACAAGCTCTGGTAGCAGGGTGAGGCTCCACCTATCCACAATCACAATCCCCTAAACTGTAATTCTTGTTTATTCCAAAGGGCTATAATTTGTTTACGTTCTTAGTTTTAGGGTTTTGAATCGATGTCGACGCCGTTCAGGAATGATAGGGATTCGATTAAGGGTCCACGGAGCCCGAAGAAGACGACCTGTTGTGGAGGCTGGTGTATTAATACAAACCCCAGGAACTGGCAACTGATCAGCAAATCGAGAAGTCATCATCGACTACCGATCTGCCGACATCTCTCACCCTGTCATCCGTCGCCAACGCCGGTGACGCAGAGCGGTCAATTCTTCGAGTTCAGATCAATGGGGGCGGTACATTGCCGCCATTTGAGAAACAGTTCTTCGGTCGAGAATTCTTGGCTGTGATGCAAGAGATGATTAGAAAAGAAGAAAGGAAATGATAAACCGTGCACAGTTCTACTGCCCCATCATCATCATCGGCGACATCGCCGGAGGTATGCGCCACCACCACCATAAACGTTTTGGTATCTTGGTTATAGTTGATCTGAACTTAATTTACTTCCAAAATATTCAGGCTTAACCAATGTGGTTCGGCCGAGCCTTACGTCTTTACTGGGCGAATGCTATACAAACAAATTTGAGTTTGGGCTGGGCTCTGGCTGAGATGTTCGGGCTAAAGGTTGAACTTGGGACGAGCGTGAGCTTTTGGCTGTTTTATTCTTTTAAATACATCAGCTTTTGCTTGGCTAGCACCATTTGTAGGATGTTTTTCCATTGTTTCATTCTAAGGAACCTAGAATTTGACATTGGTTGAAGAACATCACCCGTCACTGTTTTTTTTTGGTTGTTGTTGTTGTGCTTCTTCCCCCAACTTTTGGGGTTTGCCGTGTGCCTCATTACCGTTACCATTTCTTTTTTATTACAAGGCATTTTGGCTTTTGGATTCAGAAATCCAAAACAATTTAAGCCACTCGTTGCTCCTCAAGTTCATAATCTTGGTCAAATCCATATTTCAGACTAAGACAACTTCCATATTAGATTACGGGTCAGAAAACTTATATCCACTGTTCTGTATGGCATAATTACGTCAATATCTCTATTTAGTATTTATACAACACTCTAATTGTTATATCTGCATTTAACTTTGATCTAAAGCAATATTGTCGGCATGAACAAGGCTTTAAAATTCTAAAACTGATGGGATGTATAATCTATATTCAGTCAATTTGAAATATAAAAATTCATTTTTATATATGTAAAGTACAATGCCAGTTTTCAGCAGTTGGGTGTCTTAGGACTCGACCCATTGAATCCAAGTAAAGACTTTTTTCCCCTTTTTTTTTGGCAATTGAGCTTAATTGTGGTATCATTGTCATGGTTTCATTTGTTTATCGTCAATTACTTTTTATTTGGAGTCCATTTTACAATTTTATATGTTTATTGATATTAGAAAAGGAATATATTTTAAAATTTATTTGGCAGTGATGTTAGCCGTATTTGGATTCTACATCTTTTATTTATTTATTTTTGAGTAGTGGACCATGAAGAAACAATGTGGCTGATCCTGTGCCCAATGACTGCCCATCTAGTTGCTGCTGGTGGTTTTTGTGGCTGGATTTGATGTTTGCCTTACTCATCTGAGTGTCTCCGTCTATTGTTTTTATCTTTTTTGTTTGTCTGTTATAGTCATAGCTGCGGGACTTGAAAATTTTATTACACTCAGAAATTGGCTGAATATAGTTAATTTGTTAACTTGACTTAGCAATACAGTAGTATACGCACTATATATTACACATAGATGTGTTACTTTGAGTAATATAGTGTTAAAAACCCAAAAATTCTTTCCATCTAGCAGTTGGCTAAATGTAGTCAACTACTAAATCATAGCCAATGCAATAGCATATTTACTCTGTTATGGTAATAATATAACTACATTAGGAAACTATCAGAGTGATAGTTTGTAGTTACTCATCTGAGTTTTGAGGTGATTTATAACTGGCTGATCTTTTATGTGAAGGTTTTTTTTATATGATTTAGAGGTATAGTTGGCCAAATTGAATTATTTTGACTAGCGACATCAATGTGTGTAGCAAAAGCATTGCTAAAGTGCCTGAGTTGCTTGTCAAATTGTTAAGTTTTAAAATAGTTATTTGCCTACATCAGTTCTAGAATCATTTAGTAACATTTAGGTTGCACTGGAGGGTTCATTAGGGTGGTGCCTGGCAGCCTGTCATAAAACTTGGCTAGATCCTTTTGCAATTATTTTGAACTATTATTCTCATCTTTTTGAACAGCCAAGTTTGCAAAGAGATTAGAAAGTACCTATACAAGGATAGGGAGGAAAGTGATGAATTAAAGCAGGTACTGATGACAGTTTGCCATAACTAGATGTTCTCCTGGTGCAGCAAATTGTAGCTGTGCTGAGCTTCTAGGATATGTCTGCATGATTATGCAATCAACTGATTCCTTCCGTGTCCACAATATATCCAGTTCGAGTCCAATATATATATTCCTCTGTAACTAAATGAATAATTTATTAATATTAGACCCATGCCTTTATTATAAGTATCTTTCTTTTTTTTCTGTGCACTAAGGTGCTATATTTGCTAACCAACTTCAAATTTTATCATCAATTTTCTTTATATATATTATTTTGTAATTTTAAAATTTGTCCATTAAAAACTTGATGGGGTTTTTCATCTGGAGTCGGGATTGATTTTGATGCTCTGCTGAAGATGTACACCTAGCCAAAATTGACTTACTGAAATTTCCCTTGAATTAAATAACAATAACAACTTGCTGAAATTTATTTGTTGAGAAATAAAACAATTTGCGTACTGAACAAGAAGTCTATTGACTAATTAATGCATAACTGTATTGGTCTGTGGCTTGTTGAATCTTGTCTAGTGATTTCGTTCCATCCAGGCAAATCCTTCGTGATGTATTTGAATCTTTTAAACTGATTGCGATTGGTTGTTAAGTTTCCTCATGTTGGACTATTAATAAAAATGCCAAATGCTCAAGATTTATCAAGAATGGACACTCTATTTGGACATGTTTCGAACACGTTCAACACTTTTTTTACCAAATTTTTCACTATTATTTCTCCCCTTTTTTGTGGGTTATATATACACACATGTATGTTCCATCATCCATGTAGTAATAAATAAATTTGTTTTAAAGCTTGGATCATGGATGTTGATGATTAATGAAGAAGTTTTTAAATTTTTATGTTAGTTTGATATCTTAATAATATTGTTGCGTGATTTGTATGTTTTTATATCAATTTTGATAAAAATTAGATTTTTATTATATGGTTATAGAAAAAAAATATAAAAGAACATATGTTTAATATGTCCTTGACGTATTCGTGTCTTACTTTTTTTGAGAAATGCCGTGTCTTCATGTTTGTGTCATATCGTATCTATATCCCGTGTCCATATCTGTGCTTTTTAGCTCAAGATTCAATATGCTAGTATGTTTGTTGGAAGATGTGTCCAAATAAGGTCCCCTACAAGCAGCCTAATTTAGATTTTGTGTGTAAGATAAACCAACATTTGGCTCAGATTTGCAGGAAGTCTTAGGCATTATGTATTTTATTTCAAAAATTGTGTAGGGGTCTGATTTGGTAAAGTTCAATTTGGAGATTTTGTTTAATTTTCTATGTCTTTAAGTACTTTATGAAGTTGCTACTGTGAAGATTTAGGAAGTCTTTGTTTATAGATATGCCTGTAGCAAAGGGAGGGATGGAGTCTGATTTGGTTGGGTGAATTTTGTATTTTAAGATCTAGTAAGCTTCTTTATGAAGTTGCTAATGAAGATGTTTGAAGTCTTGTTTATTAATATGCTTTGTAGTTGAGGAGCTAACATGTTTTCAATAGTACTTCAAATGTCCCTTGCAATTAAGATTTTTTTTTTTAATAACTACCAAATATTTATTTTTGATCAGTAAATATAATCATATTATAAACAAGATGCCCGACGAGGTTGAACCCAATTTACAAGAAAAGGGACCAGCTACAAAAAAATAAAACTTAAGATTCCTAAAACTCTAGGGATCTACATAAATACAAAGGATATTCCTCCAAAATCTATAAAAAAAAATCAAAAAAATTTCTTTAAAACTCCACTCCTTTAGAAGTTCTCCAATTCCTTTCTCGCCATAAATACCAAAGAAGGCAAAGATGAGCCTTCTTCCATTCAATCCTTAACTTCTTCCTTGTCCTCGTATACTTCCACCCCAAAAGAACGTCCTTAGTGGATACTGCCATTACCCATCTAATCACATGTGTCTCTAGTTACCTTACAATGCACTAGAAGATGATCCACCATCTCTTCTTCTTTGCATATGCAACAATGGCTATGGAATTGAAAGCCTCTTTTCTACGAGTTGTCCTGGTGAGAATTGCCCCCAACCCAAGCTACCAACCAAGCAAAAATCACAGCCTTAAGCAGGTCTCTAGACTTCCAAATGAGCTTCCATTGAAAAGCTGTATCCTTCCCGTTTCCATCTGAATATCTTATTAATTGGGTTTAACCACCATGTCCTAATTTGAGTTTGACCTTTCCCTAAATTTGAGACTAATCTGTGAACTGATTTAATTTACATTGGATTTCGCGTAAAACACCTATGAAACCCTAGAAATCCTCTTTTTTTTTTTCTTTTTCCCTTTGTGATCAACTGTGTACCCTAGGCTCCTAGCTTTGATGAGTCTTTATCTGCAACATGTATAGGCTACCATTAGAAGGTTAGAATAAAAAAATGTCCTCATAAACCAAAAGTCAATGAATAGCATTTCCTTCATGCTTCCTATAATTCTGAGAATGTATGGCTGTAAGACTTCCATTACAACCATTAGAATCTTGTATATTCAGGTCTAACATTGTTGTCTGGGCTTCATGTGAGCTCTGGATATAAAAGACGGCCGATGAGGTGTTTGCATTTCTGAAACTCTAGGAAGATGAAGGCATATGCAATTACTGTTAGAAGGTGAAGAATAAAAAATTCCTCACAAACCAAAAGTCAAGGAGTAGCATTCCCTTCATGCTTCTCACAATTCTAAGAATCTAAGGCTGATAAAAAAATAATAATAATAATAAGAATAAAATCATTCTAAGAATCTAAGATGTAAGACTTCCATAAAACCATTTAAATATTGTATATGCAAAAGGTCAAACACTGTTGTTTAATTAAAAAATTCTTCATAAACCAAAAGTCAATGAATAGCATTTCCTTCATGCTTTCCTTAATTCTAAAATCTAAACTGTAAGACTTCCTCATAAAACCATTAGAGTATACCTAAGCATTAGTTCAAGTGGTATCTCCTTCACCTCCCAAAAAGGAGGTTGATGGTTCAAGTTCCAATTGGAACAAGTTTGTGTTTGCGCCTTACCTATCAGAATAAATAAAACCATTAGAATATTGTATGTGCAAAATGTCTAACACTGTTGTTTGGCCTTTATTTAGCTCTGGATATAAAAGATGACCTATGAACTGTTTTCATGTCTCAAACTCAAGGAAGATGAAGGATTACGCTATTACTGTTAGAAGGCTAAGAATAAAAAAAAAATCCTCATAAACTACTTCATGCTTCCCTTAATTCTAAGAATCTAAACTGTAAGACTTCCCCATAAAGCCATTAGAATTACTATTGTTATTAGAATGTTAAGAATATAAAAAACAAAAAATCCAAATTTTTGGTACTAATTTTTGCATCCCAAATGATATGACATCAGATTATTAGTGGTGCTTTAAACATATTATTAATATATTGCCACATCATATAGGATACAAGTTTTGGAACATAAATTTGGGACATGTAGCATTACTCTAGAAAAAATTTCTCGTAAACCACTGCAATGTTTCCTTTATTTAGAATTTAAACTGTAAGACTCCCATGTGTATATGCTAAAGTTCTAACTAGGGGTGCAAACGAGCCGAGCCGAGCCGAGCCGAGTCGAGTAGAGTAGAGTCGAGTCTTTGATGTTTGAACTCGGCTCGCGAAGAAATACAGTGTGACTCGACTCGGCTTGAGCTTAAATTCTTGATAGAACTCGGCTCATGAATGGATTGTCAAGCTCGAGATCGAACTCGACTCGGCTCGAAAACAATACATAGATGTGTATGCTTTATAATGAAAATCGCTAAGAAATCTAAGCAGAGTTTTTTTATGTATAAAATCAAAGTCTACAATATAACCATGTATGGTAGATTAAAGCAGAGAAATCGAAACCCACTTGATCTGTTCATTAATTGAAGCTTCAAACTCATCGGAAAACTTCTGGCAAGCAAATGAAGCGTGAGGAACATTAGGGATGAGGAAGAGCTCCTTCGTAACATCTTCGAAGGGCTCAAAGACGACACCAGTAAGCGGCTTAATGTTTGCATCCTTCAATGAACAAAAACAGGCCCATTTTCGCTCTTCACCGATGAAAACATCAGAGCAGAAGACGAAGAGGCCGCAGAGTTCAACGATGAAGACGAATATAAAGATGAAGCCGAGGACACAAAGGGACTCGGATTGTCCCCGTGAGTGGACAAGAGGGAGAAAGCTGGAGCAGCATTGAGAAGCATGGTTATGTATAGAGAGAGAAACAGGAGGGATTTATAAAGAGTAGATTGGTAGGAGGAAGGACGGGAGAAAACAGGGGAAATGCAGATGGCAGAAGCCCTTGACCTGAATCAAGAGTTTGAGAGAGGGAGAGGGGCATAGTAGAGCTGCCGCATACCGCACTAAACATGAAGAAGCTAGAGGGTTAGAAACCCTAGCAGAAAAAATAAGTATTTATACTAAAAACAAAAACGAGTCACCAGCCGAGTTACGAGCCAAGCCACTATTCGAGCTTATACGAGCTTGACAAGTCGAGCCTTCTTTTGGCTCGGCTCGGCTCGTTTAATAAACGAGCTCTATTTTGAGCTCGAGCTCGGCTCGTGTATTAATTGAACTGAGTTTGAACGAGCCATAATCGAGCCGAGCTCGAGCTGTTCATGAACGGCTCTGTTCATTTGCACTCCTAGTTCTAACACTGTTGTTTGGGCTTCATGTTATCTCTGGATATAGAAGACGACCTAAGAGGTGTTTCCATGTCTGGAACTCTGAGGAAGATGAAGGGTTGTGCTATTGCCCTCATATCCTGTGGTTCTGTAGCTGCGGCTGCTGTCATTTTGTTATCTCTGCCAAGGATGCCGCAAGGACACCAAATGTCCTGCTGTCATGCAGTTTGTGACTGACTACTCCACAGCCTCAGCAAGCTGATGCTGAAAGAGGCGAAAGAAAACCAAAAGCAGTGGCAGTATGGCTGCAGCAGTAGTTTACAGCACTGATACTGGACATGGTAGCAGTAGCAGAACTGCTCGGCAGCAACAGAGACAGCGGTGGGAGTGGTAGATGTGGTTGGGGAGGTTAAAATAAAGCCAGGAGTTTTCCAGTGCAAAAAAGTTGCATAGTGCCTATTTTTATTTTATAGTGGGGTATTTTCCGTGGAATGTACCTTGGTATCTTGTTCATACTGTTATACCGTTATATCATGTCTTAGTTTTGCGTGGTTTTAAGACTTGGAAGTAGTATTTAACTGGGTAATTTTATATTTATTAAGGGCTACATGGCTGTTGAAGAAATGGATTTTCAGATATTTCTATGATCTTGTTGATTGTAGTTATGACCTATGGATCCGTATTACGTGACCAAGAATGTGTTTTACTGACTAATAATTCACAATGACTAATTTTATATTTATTAAGGGCTACATGGCTGTTGAAGAAATGGATTTTCAGATATTTCTATGATCTTGTTGATTGTAGTTATGACCTATGGATCCGTATTACGTGACCAAGATTGTGTTTTACTGACTAATAATTCACAATGACTTTATTATGTTCCCATAGGATGAAACATCAAAACAGGCCTTAGAAATCTTTATTTAATCTCTTGCACTCCTTACCGACGAATGTCTTCCATGTCCGAATAGTGTAGGTCGACTGTTGCAACCATCGAAAAACCTCTTCCTATAAAGCTAATATAGGTTGGGCCCCGTGTTTCATTTTCGAGTAACAATTCTGTACCCATTATGTATGTATATTATATTATATATTAATATATTTATACTATCGGTATATATAAATTATTTATTGAATTAAAGGTAAATAGGAAAACTTATACTTATTAATTACTTTTGAACAATTATTATTAGGCATTAATTAGAAAATTGATCTTATTTATAATATCCGTATATAGAAAGTACTTTTGAACAATTATTATTTTATCTTTAAATATGGAACAACCCTCTAATCTCATGGTTCGTAGCATGTCGCACTTCCATTATTGCCAGGAGCTCTACCCTCTGCAATGTGAGTAATTTTGGTAATTGAGTAACGTGGTTTCAACGGTTGAACATGTATACAAGACTGTAATATATCTATATATATATATATATATATCTATCTCTGTGTGTGTGTGTGGGTTGAGAGGTTGCATAATTACGATATTTTACTTTTTGCTCTTTTATTAAAAGTTGAAATTTTTTGGAGGATGGGAGGGGAAATTCCTAAATCTTATGAAAATTTCTATAAAAACTAAAATTGGGAAAATGCCTAGCACTGCCCCTCTAGTCAAATACCTAGCACTGCCTCTGTCTCCGGCCATGAAGTTCAAGTTCCAATAAGCGATTGATAATCTTTGTAAATATAAATTAACTTTGCTGAATAGCGACACAGACACCAATCCTAAGATTAAACCTCACCCTCTTCCTATCATCACTATGTATAAACTACTTAGATAAAAGTAGTTTTTCATATCTAATCACCCAATCTTAACTTAATAAAATATATATATATATATATATATATTTTAATATACAATATGAAAAAACTGAATAAATTTTCTTGCATGATCTATCAGTAGTTCAAGTTGCATTTAGACCAAAAAATTTATACTTAAGTTTAAGTAGCAGTTCACTATACTAAGAGAGAGAGAGAGAGTGTATGTGAGAGAAAGAGTGTAATTACTCTTATTCAACTATACAATTATTTTATACTTTTATCATATTTTTGAAAGTCTATTTAGATTGAAGGAATTAAAAGGATATACAAAGGAAAAAAATGGAAAAAGACATTAATTTATGTTTAATTTAAAAATAATGAAGGAAATGAGAAAATGAAAGACAATGAGAAACTTAGAAGCCAATTTTAGTCTCGTTTTAAATATGTAATAAGACAAAGGAAAAAGAATAATTCCTTTTTAAAAACAATGAATTCGTGTTTATTCTTTTTACTTATATAATTAAACATTTATTCATTTCTGTTTTTTTTTTTT
The DNA here is from genome assembly GCA_008638375.1 of Nyssa sinensis. Taxonomy (NCBI): domain Eukaryota; kingdom Viridiplantae; phylum Streptophyta; class Magnoliopsida; order Cornales; family Nyssaceae; genus Nyssa; species Nyssa sinensis. The sequence goes on from CM018046.1 coordinate 52,179,787, forward strand.
ATATTATATAAAATGAGAATATCTTTTCTTTTATATTTTAGTTATCTAAATAAGAAAAAGGGTTATGACCATCATTTTTTTTTCTTTTCTTTCTTCACTAATCCATTCCTTTCTTTTTTCTTCTTACCAAACCGAACACAAAACAAATGTGAAAAAGAATATAAATAAAGATATTATATATCCAACACATTTTATATATACAATGATGAGGAGGGAGGAGGGAGAAGCCTAATCTAAAAATGTGTGTGATAAGTCTTGAACCTGAGCTTTGTATAAGGGAAGATCACACTTTTATCATTTCATATGGATGTCAATCCTTTTTATATATATAAAAATATATATATATATAATTATATATGCATAGATTGCTAGCTTCTTCTTTTATTTAATTTTTTTTCCTAATAGAATAATATTTGGATCCAAAATTGATGCAACATGAAACATGGTAATAGGAAAATAGGGAAACAATCACAAACAAGAAAACAAATTCTCTAAAATTTGAAATGTGAATATTATTGATAAAAACTAAATAACGAAAATATATTATATTATATTTATAGAGATAGGAAATTACTAACTATCAAGTTAATTCTAATAAAACTAAAAAAATAAAAAATTTCAGATAAAATCAAAATTAGAACTTTTTGCAATTGAACTCAAGATTGAAAATTAGATAAGATAAGAATAAAATAGAAACCAACAACAATTCCCCAAAAATAATAAAGACGCACAATTGAAGATATAAATTTGTGAATTTAGCTAAATTACAATTTTAGACATAACAAACTGACAAGTTTGATCCGTTAGGTCATTTCAAATTAAAATATTAGGGTTATGGGTATATTTTTACCTTGACTTCGATTTAGAAAATACCACATTCTATGACATACCAAAAAAAATAAAAAAAATCATAATTATTGGAAGAATACAACAACAACAACAACAACAATTTGTAGGTATAATACAATGTATTACAATCATTGGGAAGAAGTAATGTTTGAATAGTATTTTCAGACTCTTTCAATCTAAATATAAATAGAAAGACTTGGTCTTCACCACTATAACATTGCAAAATGCAAGGAAAATGCTCTGATGACATTTTAATGATGTTTTGCATTATAATGGAAAACATATTGATTCTTTAGCTCATTGTAGGTGTTGTGTCCCTTCATTCGTTCCTCTACACATAGCATTAGAAAATACCCAAAAACTAATTAAAAATGGTGTCATCTAACTTGTTGTCTACGGCTGACCTTTTCAATTTCCTTGCCTCTATTTTTTCTCTGTTTTGTTGCTCTCTTCTCTACTTTCTCCTTTGTAATTTCTGAGAGACAGCAAAGGCAGTGTTTCTTGTCAAAGTGTTAGGAAAATACCCAAATTCAAGTCCCCACAAGAATTAAAGAAAAGAGAGTTAGTAGGGATTTAATTCCATTGACTTTAACAATTAATTAGACTTTCAAAAACAAAATATTTGCTCACTCTAAATACAAGGTGACAGGACTCACATATATTTATTTATTACAGTAGGTCTCATAATCTTGTGTCTAGGTATGAGAAAATGAGATAAAAAAAAATAGCATTACTCGTGTGTGTGTGTGTGTATATATATATATATATATATATATATGTATACAAATCAACAAGAGGGATATGAAATTCTTGGAGATCCTTACATCAAACACTCACTTATTTCTTACATCAAAAATGCAAAATTTAAAAAGAATATTCAGCGCAAATCTGCACTCTTTCAAGTTTACTAGACTACATGCTTGTATATATCTATCAATAGTGCCAAGTTGATTGAAGTTTTGAACTAAATTGTCCCAGTCTTATATCATTCTTGAAATAAAGTTAAGGGAGCCTAGGCACTTTTCTTTTAATTTATTTAAAATTTTAAAGGTTACATAATTTATTCCATTTGACCGACTCCAAAAAAAAAAAAAAATCCATATGAAGTTCCTTAGTTGAATTTCAAATTTTGTAAATATAAAATAAGCAAGAGAATGATTCAAAGTTTTCGGAATGACCAAAAACTCCCAACAGCTTCTCACTGCCAGCATGCTTGGATAAGCTATAGAAAAATATTGTTTAAGTTAAGCAATTATTTCAATTAGGCAACTATGAGTTAATTATTTGAATGAACTATTAAAAAATGCTTAACCGATTTCAAATGAAACCTTTATAAAGGACTTAACCAAGTTAATCAAAAATGTTAGACTTACCAATTTAATCCAAACCGTACTCGATGAAAAAATTGTGGTGGCTATTTACAGTTTGAAATTCCATCCCAAACAACTTCAAAATCAATTAAGTTGCATTTAGATACCAAAGGTTACAAACTTGGTATTATTGTTGGCGGTCACAGAATTGAAAAAATAGAATCAAAGATACCAAAAAGTCAGCTAAGCAAAACTTCCTTCATCCTTCTTGCAAATTTTAAAGAATATAACCGGTAAACTTCCCAATAAAACCTTCCATTAGAAAATTGTGACTCCGTTGATATAAAAGGTAAAAGCTGATGATTTTTCCATATGTGAAAGCCAAAGCAAGATGAAAGCATACGCTATTGCACTCATAGTCTGTGGTTCTGTGGCCGCGGCAGTGATAGTTTTGTGCTGTCTCTGCAATGGAGGACGCAAAAAGAAAGGAACTAACCATCCCGCGGTAAGACAAAGTGTATCTGCTACTCCGCCTCAACAAGCTTACCGTGATGTTGAAAGAGGGGAAAAACCCAAAAGCAGTGGCACCAGAGATGGCAGTATGGTTATTTTAGCAGGAGCTGCTGCTGCAACAGCAGCTGCAGCCGTTATAGTCAGTACTAGTAGTGGGGGTGGATGTGGTGGTGATAGTGGTGGCGGTGGTGGAGATGGTGGCGGCGGTGGGTGTGGTGGTGGCTGCGGCGGTGGGTGTGGTGGTGGTGGTTGTGGTGGTTGAGGTTGAAATGGAATTTCTTTGATATTTGGGATCATTTTATCTATATGTAGTGCGCACTTGTGTTCCTCATATCAGTGTGGTTTCTTATGGGTCAGAATATTTCATATCTGCACCTATGTTGCATCTCTGTTTTGAATAAAATTCTAAGCTGTATATGCAGTATGCATCCAATATAATAAACCTCAACTCTTTGTTATAGTTGGTATCAGCGTATTCTTTTGCGCAACTGAGTATATATACAAAAGAAAAATTTGACTATAACATCTCTCCCAAAACTTTCTCAATTCCTTCTATACTTCACCAAACAATAATTAGATATGCGTACACACACACGCACACACACACACACACATATATATATATACACACATAAGTTTTCTTATAATTTGTGTCCCGTAGGCAAGTTTCTGATAAGATTATATTACTACAGATGTACAACACCACACACCCTAATTGTTCGCAAGCCTATCTTTCTTGAGCCCAATTTAACTCCTACTTTGTTAAGCAATCAAGTTTGAAGCTCAAACTTTAAGCATGGCAGAAGATATCTTTCAGAGTGTCTTATACAAGACGATTGATCGTGCATCGCCATGAAAAGAAACAAACTTGTACAAAACAAGATTCCAAAACCTTGAAATAGGAACAAGTGGACTGGATCGCAGTTCCAAGCAAAAATCTTCTCTTTCAAATCCCCTAGCAAACATAGTTGAGACAAGCCAGACTACTGCATCAATCCAGATTAGTGGCACACTAGAAGGGAAAAAAGTCCAGTAGTAAAGATAACATGGAAAAACTCCATGCTCATTCAAATCAATATCTAACATATAGTCTATATTTAAATTATGAGTAATGTTAGATATCTCCACTTTATATCCCCACTTTATATCCCCACATGTGGCATCATGACATGGTAAGCCATGTCACCCACAGTCTAATTTTTTAAATGCTCTCTCTTCAATATTATATTATTAATTAATTAATTCAACCTGTAAAACTTATCATCCCAAAAATAAAACAAATCTTCCCACTAATTATCTCACCCTCTCTCTCCACCTGAAAACTCTCTCTCTCAAAAGCTTCCATCGCTGCAACACTTTAAAAGAAAAAAAAATTCAAATGGGAAAGAAGGTTGGTTTGTTCAGCTTTCAAACTTGATTTGAGCAGAGTTTACTATAGAACAAAGTGGATTTCCTCAAAAATAATGGGTTCAGGCCTAAATTTTATAATATCATTTTCTATCCTTATCAACTATTAGCCCTCTTTTGTTTTCTTCCCGTTCTATAGTCTAATGCAACAAGACCTTTCACCTCCCTATATCTTTCCATTTTTCTTACCGTCATTTATTGACATTTCTTCAGCATTCAATCATTGCAAGGGTGTTGCTGTAGGTTGGAATTTTCTCTTCTTTTATTTCACTTTCAAATAAGGTGTCTCAGGTGGATTATTGCCTACTCTCTCCAAGTTAGCAAATGATAATTCTGTAATCTTTTTCAACTGTAATACTTCCATTCTCGATACAGTAAGCAAAATAATATATATATATATATATATGTATGTATGTATGTATGTATGTATGTATGTATTAATGAAATGAAACTTGAAAAAAAAAAAAAAACTAGTGTTTGCACTGCCTTCATGCTAGTGAACACAAAAGCCACAAAGCAAATCCATCAACTTTGTAAAACATCATCTTATCTAAAAGGAAGGACTCAATATCAGAGCACTTTAGCTTGTTATATTGACAGGGTAACAGCAGACTGATGTGTATAAACCCATTGTTACAGTTTGGTGAAAAGCACCCAGACAAACTGTCCACAAATCACACAATCAGAAACAAAAAATAGAGATTGAAGTATATAAAAGAATTTTCAATAAATTTATCACCGGTACTACAGTAATAAAATTTGACACATGAACCCAATGCCCAGTTATTCAGAACCACCACTCAACAAAGTGATTGAATATGCCAATAAAAATGGAAGAGAATTACCTTGGAATCTCATTGGGATGATTGTCAATCATGATGATGTAATTGAAGCAGTGGTTGAAGATAGTTGACTGCAAAGGGAGTGATAGAAGAAGAAAGAGAATATGCAAAATTTGGACACGAGAGGATGTAGCTTTTGATCAATTAAGTAGGTTTACTCCCCACAGGATTCGGAGAGTTGTCCATGCACTACCTGTGAAACCATTCACCCAAAAGGATCTTATATTTCCTGTTTGTTAGTGTAGAGTATCAAATGGTCCGCCCAACTTCACAAGCAGAACAAAGGGACAGACAGAAAAGGAGACAAAGGTCAAGAGACCTGAGCCAAAAGAATGGAAAAATAGTCCTTTGGGGGCAAGAGATGCCATGTGTCAAGCTCTCTGGTTTACTCGTCTGGCTTATATATAAACTAAGTATAAGGGGCCTGCCATACATGGATAAGATGTGGAGAAAGACCAAACTTGTCACTGGAGAGTATCAGATTTTTATAGGTATCAGGAATATTGAGGATCTGTAAAACTTTATAGGCAGCATGCAATAGCGCTTCCGCATGGCTGCAAGTGCATCAAAGATGACCAGCAATAAGTGGTGTAAAACATCACAATAAGTGGTGTAAAACATCACAAGCTCCCACAAGACTTCAGACGAGCACATTATGTAACATGTAGCATTTGCTCACTCATGCTAGGGAAAGCACCAACTAACATCAGTATAATCTCCTTAACAACATGACATTTTTACCCCGTTGCCATTCAACATGCCAGATAAAACAGGGCAAAGATGAGCTTTGGAGGTGGGGTTAGATTCTGACAGTGTAACAGACCATCATTCCAACATTTTAAGGGTTATGGCTCTTATCTTTTATATTCCATTCACCTCAATATTCCACAAGGAGCTCAGTTCTTAGACAACCTCAAAACCAGCCTTCCAATTACGTTCATCAAAACAGGAACAAAATTTTTGGCTGATTCCAATTTTACCTGCTGACTAAGAGAGTCAAATGAAGTTCAGGTGTAGTCTCTTGCTGACTAAACAATCGTTTCTCCTCAAAAGGTTCACTACCTTTCCCTTCAATATTCCTTTCAGTTCTCAGTGTTTCAGAATATAAATTAATAGAAGACGAAGCCTCCAAAGAAGCTCTGATCACAGCCAAAAGGCCCGAAACTTCAAGACCACCTTTCTTTAGTTCAGCATTGGAGAACGAGAAACCTAGAAAACCAACAATAGGAGAGCTTCAATTGATCTTGATAGAATATTGAAAAAGATATCACTTTTTGCTTAGGTGTGTTCATTGGAAAGAAGTCGAAATGGTCAATTTTCATGACATCCCAGTTGTCTCATTTCATACATAATTGTCGATAATGTATTTTTAATCCCTTGAAAGTTAACATTGGATTTATCTCCTGCAAGGAACAAGTTGACATTGTCCTTCACCATAATCCAAGTGCAACCTGGATTCTTTTTTTTTATCCCTGCTAATTTCTTGGTTATTCTCACTTGTTCCCCATCCTTCTTTTTACCTGCAACTGAATATATGTTGGACAAGATCACATAAGGTGTCCCATTATTGGGCTCTAACTCAAAAAGATGTTGAGCTGCAAGCTTTGCAAGATCAAGACATAAAAGAGTACCGCTTGCACCAAGAAGAGCTCCCCAAGCCCCAGAATGGGGCTCAAATGGCATTGAATTGATCAAATTAATTGCTTCATCCAGCAATCCAGCTCGGCCAAGGAGATCAACCATGCAAGCATAGTGATCAGCCCCTGGTTCAAATCTTAAGAGAATCTTATAGATCTGAAGTAGTTCCATCCTTCATATAGTAGTCCCACATAGGTACAGGCTGATGGAACACCAAGGAAGGTAATTTGATTAGGTTGCTGGCCTTCATTCTGCATCTCATTAAAAAGCTGAAGTGCTTCTTCCCCGAACCCATTTTGCCCAAACCCAGTAATCATCGAGTTATAAAAAACAACATTTGGGGTACTAACATTTATGAAGACCCGGTAATAAGCATCAACATTTCCGCATTTTGAGTACATTGATATTAGCAAATTTTGGATGGACAAATCAACTTCCATATCCATTTTCACAACATGAGAATGGATTTGCAGCCCTTGGTTTAATGTTACCACACTCGCTGAAGCACTGAGCACATTGCTTAAAGTAAGAGGACTTGGCCTGACTGCTTTCAGAAGCATCTGAATGCCTCCTCATATTCCTCATTATTTACAAACCCTGATATGGCTACACTCTTTCAATCTTGCACCAGCTGATAAGGTCTCAGAAGCGCGTTCACCCATTCACTTCCCATACAGTCAACCAAATTATGTAGAAAAAACCGACTCGTGTTTCTTCTTTGTTTCAAACATTTTAAAAATATAAATCATCAGGAGAGATCCTTGGGAAAGATAATTGTTGACTGCTCACTAACCCGAATAAAAATATGTTCATACCACAGTAGCTGTGGGAGGGCTTGGATTTTCAGCCCCTAAAAATTCACAAGCAGAATTTTCAATCACCTGCAGGAATCCGTTATTTGGTAAAAGAAGTTAATGCAGAGATTAAACAATAGTCTCGAGCATGAATTAAATAACAACTACTTTAGGAAATGATGGGCATACCAGTCCAAGAATTTTGATAAGATCTGGATCTCATTTCATTCAGAGAGGTCTCCCCTATTTGTCTTTGAGCTGCAGGAATGCAATACCACTTCTTTTCATAATTCCAGTCTTACTGAATAATTGCTGGAATGTAGTAATAGAACATAAGGAAACAATAAAGCGAGGACAAGAAGATTACTCGCAAGTAATACCACTGACAACTAAAAGAGCAACTCTTTCCTTCTCTCAATATTTCAGAAATTGGATCCATGATGACAAATCTCCACCTCAATAACTCCCTGCTGCATCTCTACCTTAACCTTCCCACAAAGATGATCCTATAAAACCTCGACTCACCAGTAATTGCCACAAGAACATTCACCGTCCCTAAAATGATGAAACCTCTTTCCATCTCTCACAACAATCTCTCTAGCCACCACTTTTGACATAAACTTGAAAGCATTATGACAATCCCCACATATCCTAAGGTTCTTGAAGACCCTGACTGTAGCTCCAAGGGGAAGCTTCAAGAGACCAAAAACAACTGCAAGCTTCTCACTGTGAGTGGATAAAACATATTCCTTATGTTCAGACTCCATATCATGCAACACAAACTTTGTGTCAGGGACATACCCTAGTTTTCTCATCTCCAGTCTCAGTTGCTCAAGATAATTGTACACTGCTTGCACCTCAGGGTGCATAGCGTCATCCACCAAAAATACATGAACCTTGTTTTCAACTTCAATCCAACTACAACCTGGCTCTTTCTTCACCCTTCGGTCCCTCATCAATTTTCGCACCTTGGCCATATCATCCCACCTGCCCACATGGGCATACATGTTTGATAAAAGTACATAGGTTCCATCATGTTGGGGCATCTGCTCAAAGAGTCGTTCTGCAGCTTTGATCCCTAAATCCATGTTCCCGTGAATCCGGCAGCCAGCAAGAAGAGCCTCCCAAATAACTGTGCCTGGCTCAAAAGGCATTGTTTGAATCACATCTTTCGCTTCTGCAAACTTTCCTGCTCGGCACAATAAATCAATCAGACGGGCATAATGATCTTCACCTGGTCTTATACCATAAACGTCATACATGGAATCAAAATAACGGCGCCCTTCTTTGACTAGACCAGCATGGCTACAAGCAGAGAGAACTGTAAGGAAAGTAATCCGATCAGGTAATATGTCTTCCTTCAGCATATCCTCAAAAAGTTCTATTGCTTGAGCACCATGTCCATGCTGCCCCAAAGCTGCAATCATGGCATTCCAAGATACTGAATCCACGTAAGGCATTGTAAGGAACACACAGTGAGCAGCCTCAACAACACCACATCTCGCATACATTGTTATTAGTGCATTCCCAGCTGAGAGGCTTGAATCAAAACCAAACCGGACAAGCTGAGCATGGAGCTGGCGCCCATGCTCCAATGCTGCAAGCACAGCACAAGAAGTAATGGCTCCTGCAAATGCATAATCACATGGTTTGAACCCCTCTAACTTCATCTGGTTGAACAGCTTCAGACCTTCTTCCCCAAACCCACTGTGTGTAAATCCTGATATCATAACAGTCCATGTCAAAAGGTTCCTCTCTGGCATCTCACTAAAAAAAGATCTAGCTTCATCAATTTGCCCTGCATTTACGTATGCCGATAGAATTGCATTCCATGAAACAAGGTCTCTTACGGGTGTCTCATTGAAAATCTTCCTTGCTTCATCAACTTTACCACATTTCCAATACAATGTAATCAATGCATTATTCACAGACAACAAAAAATCATGTGCAAGCCTTGCCTCTGTTCGTAGAATGTAAGCATGAATCTGCTTTCCATGAAGGAACAATCCAGCATTCGCACAAGCACTAAGAACACTTGTGTATGTAAACTCGTCCTGCTTTATTCCTAATAAATGCATCTTTCGGAACATTCCCAACGCTTCTGGCACAAACCCATTATGGACATAACCCGAAATCATTGCATTCCATGCAACCACCAACTTTTCATTCATCCCATCCAAAACATGACGAGCAGCATCAAGATCATTATTTCTTACATACCCCGTGATAATTGTTGTCCATGACAACTCATCTCTCACAGGCATCTCATCGAATAACTTTCTAGCCGCACCCATCAACGACGAAGAAGATACCAATGGTGAAGACGCACACTTAACATAAACTGATATAATTGCATTTACCACTGAAGTGATAAATCCTGTTCCTGACTTCACAACTGCACAATGTAGCTGCTGGCAATGTTCTTCATGATCGGCTATGAGTGCCAAAGCACCAAGTACACTCGTAAAAGTGAAATCATCAGGCTGAAAGTTTTTCCGCCTCATGTCGCGGAAGAGTTCAATAGCAGCATGACCATCTTTGTTATGTGAATAGCCCGTAATCATGGCATTGTAGCAAACAGAATCGCGAATACATAACGGTGTTTCACTAAATATCTCCACTGCCAACTTTGGATTCCCAGAAGCAGAGTAGGCAGCAATCAGCGTTGTTCTTGCAACAATGTCTGGTTCAGGAATTCTGTCGAACAACTTGCGCGCGTACACAAGATCAGACGATTTGCAGTATACATCGATAAGACGGTTGAGGATATGACCACGTGGCCTGAACCCAGAAGCAATCATGTGGGCATGGATTTTAGGGGCGACGGAGTACGAGGTGGGACTTTGAGGGCAGCACAGCTGAAGCTGGGCTGCATAATAGTTGGCGACAGTACGGATGTCTGTTTGGCGGAGGTTTTGGGTGAGGTTTAAGAATGTGGTGGTGGCATTCTTCATTGTAACGGTCAGGAATCAAGGTCTTCCTCCTTAAAAAGGAGAACGGTTGAGAGATTGATAAATCCCATCCACGAGGACAGTGGACATGCACCGATAACCCATACAAAATAAACTACATGATCATGGAGAGATCTTGTACAATTACAGTCGCCAGAAATTTTAGTTAGGCGACCAAATTTCAGCAATTACAATTTGGGATGACAAGTAAAAATAAAAAATAAGGAAAAAGAAATTAATATTTTTATCAATTTAAAAAATAAAAAAAATAGACAAGTAAAAAAAAATAGAAAAAAATACTAAAAAATTCTTAAAATAAAATTTTCAAACCTAAAAGGCCCAAAGAATAAACTTTTATTACAAAAAAGTTAAACAATAAACTTTCATCTTAATACCGTTAAAAAATTATAGTGATTAGACAAAAATAACATTCAAGATATACTTTAAAAAATACTAAATAGTTTATAATATAAATTATTTAATCTAAAAAAAAAAAAACATAGCAATTTTTATTTATCTAAAAAATCCTAAAAAATAAATTTTTACTTCATAAAATATTATGATTTTTTTAGATTGAAAAAGTTATTTTATATATTTTTTAGTATTTTTTTTTAAATATATCTTGAAAGATATTTTAGTCTAATCAATAATATTTTTTTAACGGTGCTAAAATAAATGTTAAGAATTGATTTTTTTTGAATTAAAAGTTTCTTTTTTGAATTGTTTAGATACAAAAAATATATCATGGACTTTTTGAATTGACAATTTTATTTTGATGACTTTTTAGTATTTTTTTCAAAAAAAAAATAAAAAAGAAAAAGAAATGAACATTTTTGTCAATTTAAAAAAAAAATTTAGAAGTGAATTGTTTGTAATTTATCAGTAAAAATATAAAAATACAGAGACATTTCAAAAATTTAATGATAAATATTTATAATTGTTAGAAATCTCAAAATAAATTAGTATAAATTACCCTAGATTTTTCATGAATAAGGAAGCTTTTATTAGTGAAAAGGTAATCCTGTGTGCTTCCCTTTTTACTATGGGCTTCACTTAACTTTTTAAATGAAATTACATAAAAATAAATTTAGTCAAAAAGTAAATATAATAACATTTTATTTTATTTTTACATAAATATCACATGTTTATTTAATTTTAAATAAAAAAATAAAATTTAAAAATACATGTGTATTATATAGTGATAGATTGTGGTTAAGTCACGTGTCAGACTAAGAGGAAATCCTACATAATTGAGAGCTAAATATCGTTCTTTAAACAATACTATCAAAATTTCATTTGCATATGTGAATGAGTCTATGATCCATTAGTCATTAGATCACTTAGGAATTGTGATGTTTTTGATGTAATGAATAAGAGATCGTTTAACTCGTTTGCAACAAACGAGTTCTTAATAATATTATTCTTATTTATTTTATTGTGCAATTTTAAGTGCACAAAATTTAAAACATGTTCAAGAATCTGTTAAATTATAATTCTGAGCTGTATAGACTTGTATGTTCTGTTGTTGTCCTTGTCATTTAAATGCAGTATAATTTAATCAACTCAGTTATTTCGATAGCAGATCTAATGTTTGATTACATATGAAATCAGTATCTTCTTTTGAAGTTTCTTGGTTGTGAGTGATCATCCTCCTGTAAATATAACTGCCTCCCCTTGATTTCCTCAACTCTTTAGAAAATTTCAAACTGATTAAAAAAGAAATAGTCAATTAAAAGTTCATCAGCAATTGTTTTATTTTTCATACCAAATGCAGGTGTTAACGCTGTTGCTATCTGGAGAGGGAATTCATTTGACCACTCAAAAAAAAAAAAAAAAATATTCCAATTCATTTCTTAGTTGAATTTTGTATTTAGCCACCCAATCAAATTCCAAATTTGGGTTTTAATTGTAATTATAAAATAGGTCAGAGAATGATTCAAAGTTTTCATAATGACAAAATAAAATAAAAAATAAAAAACCCCAATTCTCTATCAACTACATTTCGTGTCCTTATCCTGTTAATTAAGTTGTTCTTATTAGTAGATGATGGGATTGGTCTCTTGAATTAGTCGGTTCGAAAAGTTGGATGCCGAATTATAAAAAAAAAATACTAAATCTAGAATTTATCTACAAAAAGTTCCAAACTAAATAGAAAAAACTGTCTTTTACTCATACACATGTATTAACTAAATTAATCACGTATGTAATGCAAATGTGTTATTTTATTTTTATTTTTTTAAATTAAAATTAAATAGTCACCTAATAGTGGGGTGATTACGTACACTCGCACGTGTCTTGCCTAAAAAAGTCTTGGTATTAGTGTTGGTGGGTTGAGCACACAAAATTAAAAAAAAAAAATAGATTGGAAGGTACCAAAAGTCAGCTAGCAAAACTTCATTAATCCTTCTTACAAATTTTAAAGAATATAACCAGTAGACTTCCCAATAAAGCCTTCCATTAGAAAATTGTGACCACCGCCCAGTATACGTAATCCATGGATATAAAAGGCAAAAGCTGATGATTTTTCCTTAGTCTGCACTTCTGTGACCGCTGCAATGATAGTATTGTGCTGTCTCTGCAGTGGAGGGCGCAAAAAGAAAGGAACAAAGCCTCCCACCGTCCCACCAATGGTGACTGCTACTCCGCCTCAACAAGCTTATGGTGACGTTAAAAGAGGTGAAAAACCCAAAAGCCGTGGCACCAAAGATGGCAGTATGATTATTTTACCAGGACCTTGCAGTGGTGGAGGTTGTGGGGGTGGTGGAGGTTGTGGGGGGTGGTGGAGGTGGTGGAGGTTGTGGGGGTGGTGGCGGTGGTTGCGGTGGTTGCGGTTGAAATGGAATTTTGTTGATATTTGGGATCATGTTATCTATATGCAGTGCACTTGTGGTGTTACTCATCTGAGTGTGCATGGTTTCTTATGGGGTCAGAATATTTCATATCTGCATCTCTGTTTTGAATAAAATTCCAAGCCGTATATGCAGTCTGCATCCAATATAATAAACCTCAAATATTTGCTATTGCTGTATGACAGAATTCTTTTTTGGGTTTGCAGCCTTAGTAACTGAGGATATGCCAAAAAAAAAAATTTGACCATTAATTACATCTCTCCCAATACTTTCTCAATTCCTCCCCATACTTCACCAATAATTTCTTACACACACACACACACATATATATATATATATATATATGTTACAATTTTTATCTTCTATGTAGAAGTGTCAAATGGACGGGCTGTTCGTGTTAAATTACCAACTCATCTAAAAGCTTAAACTAGTAAAGATGGTGTAACTTTATTATTATATTCTCTAACACGCTCCCTCACATGTGGTTAATTTGAGTCTACACGTGCTAATTCATATTTTTTAGGGTGACGGTAAGATTTGAACTCAGGACCTTTGGCCTGCTCTGATACCATGTTAAATTACCAACTCATCTAAAAGCTTAAGCTATTAAAGAGGGTGTAATTTTATTATTATATTCTCTAACATCAAGTCATGAAGGGGGCGACCTAAAGGCTAGATTAAAATGCCTTGATGTTATGTATGGGCATAGTACCAAGTCATTGAATACTGATAGTTGAATGGAGCCACCAAAAGAGAAAGGGCTATCAACAGGTCAGTGTCGATAGAGTGGGCCACCGTGGACGTCGGTCCAGAAGCGTGGTGGTTTTTTACGATCCTAATAATTAAAAGACTTGATTTCACGCGTTCCATCAGTCCTAGGACTTTTGGCAGACATAGCACATTAACAAGTAACACGATACGGCACAGTAATCAGTGGACCAAGCCATGCATGACACAACATGATGGGCCGTGTCGGGTCGACTCTCTTAGGCATGAGGCATAGGCACAGGCACGACATAACTAGAAGCCCAATACAGGCACAATCCAAGCAAGAGCACAACTGATCAACACGACAGTCCATTAACACGGTACGTTAGGCCCGATTTATTTTCTATATTATTATTATTATTATTATTATTATGTAAATATATTTAAATAAAATATTATAATAATTTTGAAAAAAAATACAAATATAAACAAAATAGTATAATAACAATAATAAAGAGAATAATCATAATATTAAACTAACAAATAACAAAGTAAAAAAAATACAAAATTTAAACAAAATATTATAATTACAAATAATAAAATAAAAAATAGTGATATTATGTAATTAGAACAACAAAAAATATAACATTTAAAAAAATAATAATTCATATTAGTCATTAAAAGTAAAAGAAGACAAAAACAAAAGAGTGAAAAAAAAAAACCTAAATGGCCCGCGAGCCGAGCCAACTGGTCGGACTGGACTCAGTAATTTGGCCCATGAACCTGACACAACACAGTCTATTAATCCAAATGAGCCAACTGAAATGAACCGACCCGACCCGTTTAACACCTCCAAGCAAGTTTCTATGGGACTAACACTAGAGATGTACAACACTACACACAGTTGTTCGCAAGCCTATTCTACTCCCCATTTAACTCGGTACTTTGTCAAGGTTTGAAACTCAATCTTACCATTTAACTTGGGACAGGTTGGACATGCAAAATGAATATATTTAAGCATGTCTCAAACTTCCTATTTCACTTCGCTTGCAAGGGGTGAAACCCGACATCATAGGACCATCAATAAATCCCACATGAAAGAGATGAGATGAAAATGAGATAAAAATAGTGGGACATGAATATTATCTATTGGCAAAGTCTTATCTCAAAGCTTTACCACACTCCCACCAAAAAAAAAAAAACAATAATGCTAAGAGACCCCATTTTGTATATCACTTTTGTACACCACTCTTTTACATGAGATACATCTCATTTGTGATTCTATGACCTATGATGGTGTGACTCATCACATGTGAGAGGGTAGCATAATTATCAAATAGGCTATCACCTAGTAAAAAAATGAAATAAAAATGATCTAAGCATTATTTTAATTCATAATTTCACACAAGCTATTTTATTTATAAGAAATTAAAGCAAAAATAATAATATTCTTATTTCTACATAAAAATATAAAGAAAAAAAAAGCAACTATGCATTACCAATGTTATTTTGTGCCAAAAAATAAATATACACTTTGAATTTTAGAAATACTGTAGCATATGCAAATAAATCAAATCAAACAAAATGAGCAATTCAAAAGAAAACACTTTAATAGAAGTTAACTCATTCAAATAATAAAATTTGATATTAAAAGATCATAAATGCAATTCGGTTTATTTTGACAGCATGAAATAAATAGTTGGGAGATCAAATAATATTAACATAATTTTTTAAGGAAATTTGACTTTGTCTATTGCATGTCAATAAAATAAGAGGTTGCTATATATATAAAAGAACTTCAAGTACAAATAATCAATATTTGAAATTTTTTCAATTTCTCTATTAATTTCACCTCATTTATTTACAGATAAAACAAAAGAAATCAAAAATCAAAAAACATAATAATGAAATAAAAAATTAATTATGTATTAAAATAAGGAATTTTTCTAATAACAAATTATTATTCAAGAATTCAATGATATATTCAAACCTTGACAAAACAAAAACAGAAAAAGAAAAAGAAAAAAAACAAAACAAATATAATAATAAAATAAAATTTTAACTATGTATTAAAATATAAAGTTTGACTAATTAAAAATGTCTACTGTCCGGGCAAATTGAGCGCCGGTCATCGCCTAAACATTTTTTCTATACTCGGGTGTCTAGACGATTGTCTAGACAAGAGACCAAGCGGTTGCCCGTAACAACTATGGAAGGTGGTGTCCCTAGCGTTGAAAAAAAACGAAGTTGAATGAAACTATTTGAACCTTGAACTAGGAACAAGTGGACTGGATTGCAGTTACCAAGCAATTTTGCCTGAAAAGAAAGGAAAATATGAAGTGGGTTTTTTGAGTTAGTGAACATGAGAGAGAGAGAGAGAGAGAGGTGTTTCAAAATGAATGTGAAAGAGCTTTTCCTTTACAGAACAAAATAATAAGATAGAAACTTCCATTATAGTTTAGACAAGCCAGAATACTGCATCAATCCAGATTCCTGGCATGTTACAAGCTATGGGGTTTTAGAAAGAATTTTTTGTTCTTTTTCCCCTTTCCCTGCTGTGTGAGTCGGGCATACTGTATGCCACAACATTGAATCTCAACAAGTAACAACCTTTTCCAAAATCAATTAGCAAAATAATATACATATAGATATATGTTATATCAAATGAAATGAAAATTTAAAAAAAAAAAAACTAGTATTTGTATAGTTGTTGTACTGCCTTCAAGCTAGTCAACAAAAGCCACAAAGCCAATCCATCAACTTTGCAACATATCATTTTATCTGAAAGGACTCGGTATTAGAGCATTTAGCCCGTTATCTTTCCATCAGACAATTAAAACAGGTAACCCCAAGGTAGAAAGAAAAAATCCCCACCCCTCAAGAATTGAATTCATTTTGTATGCATATATACATACATACATACATATATATATATATATATATATATATCATAAGTATTGTTTATTTATTATATTGACAGGGTAATTGCGGACTGATGTGAATGAACCCATTATTACAGGTTTGTGAAAGCACTCAGACAACCTGTCCACTAAACTACACAACCAAAAACAAAAATAGAGATTGAAGTATACAAAATACTGAAATTTTACTATTTTTCAATAAATTTTTCACCAGCACTACATTAATAGAAAGTACTAAAAGTTGACACATGAACCCAAAGCCCAGTGATTCAAAAGCACCACTCAACAAAATATCTGAATATGCCAGTAAAAGAGAAGGAATTTGAAGGAGAATTACCTTGGAATCTCATTGGGATGATTGTCAATCACAATGGTGTAATGAAAGCAGTGGTTGAAGATTGCTGACTACAGATGGAGTGATGGAAGAATGAAAGAGAAGATGTGAAAACATTTGGACACAAGAAGATGCAGCTTTTGATAAAATGAGTAGGTTTATTCCCAACAGGACTCGGAGCGTTGTCTATGCACAAACTGTGAAACCACATCTTCACCTAAAGGATCTTATTCTTCTGTTTGTTATTGTAGAGTATCAAAGGGTCCACTCGAACTCTCAAGAAGAAACAAAGGGAGAGAGGAGGAGACAAAGTTTGGGAGACCCAAGCCAAAAGAGTGGAAGAGTCCTTTGGGGCAAGAGATGCCATGTGTCAAGGTGGAGAAAGAATATACTTGTCACTGAGAGGAGTATCAGATTTTTGACGAGTATGAGGATCTTTAGAACTTTAAAGGTAACACACAATAATGTTTCCGCA